>CM076581.1:82446065-82824377 GCA_034641835.2 Pinus albicaulis | reverse complement strand
CCAACAAAAGACAAATCAACTTCCAGCTCAGCCATTGCCAAATCCTAACAATAAAAATCCTCATAATACTTACATGATAGAAGGACAACAATTTCCTACCTATATGATTGTTCCTCTCAATGATGTACAACTCAGGTCTGGTAGAGTTTTAGAAAAACCTTCTATAGATGTCCAAGAGCAAGATACCTCTAAGGAGGACTCTCTTAAAGTCAATAAGGGTTCTAAGGAAGCATCTCTTCAAAACTCAAACATTCAAAAAGAGAAAGAAAAGTTAAACCCCACAACTCCTATAGTTGAGCAACCTGCATCTTCATCCACACCTCCTTTCCCTGAAAGATTACAAATTGATAAAGGGGTGGAAAAACAAATCTTGTTGCCTAACTATGATTTTCTAGATGAATTAAATAATGTTTGTATCAAGATTCCCTTGCTACAAGCCATTAGAGAGATTCCTATTCTAGCAAAAACAATAAAGGAGTTGAGTCTCAAAAGACCAGGAAGGAAACTAAGAGATACAAGAAGAATCCACCCGGTAGGAAAAATTGCAGATATCATGATGGGAAAAATTACCATGCAGAAGTATGTAGATCCAGGTAGTCCAATTGTCAAGACACATATAAATGGGATAGAAATTCCAAACACATTGATTGACTTAGGGGCTACTATCAACATTATGAGTAGACAGACTATGGACCAGCTAAAACTTCCTAACCTTCTTTTTACACCTACTTTGCCGCAACTTGCAGATCGATCAATTATTAAACCAGATGGTGTATTAGAAGATATTTCAGTCTCCTTAGATTCTTGGGAATATCCAGTAGATTTTATGATTTTGACTCCCAAGAGTAATCTAGGAGGGCATCCACTTATCTTAGGAAGACCTTGGCTAGCCACAAATGATGCTTTTATTAGTTGTAGATCTGGGGACATGTACATTTCTAATGGTAATTCGACAAAGAAATTCAATTTGTATCCTCCAGCAAAAGCAATCACAGAAGTAGGAGACAATGAATGGGTTGATGATGAGGACACTATACAACCTCGGGAGACAATGAATGGGTCGATGGTCGTTTTCTATTCTAAAACATATCTTTCAAGGCCTTCCACATCGAATATGGAGTCGTCTTCCCATGAATATTGGAGACAATATGATCTCGAATTCCTTCTAACAAGATCCTTCTCGCCTTTGCTACATTCTTTTTCCATGCATCAAGTTGTTGAGCATCAGTTTCCGCGGGCTAAGGAATATCAATGTCAATGAATTCCTTCAGTTTGTTGTCCTCTAACACCGCCTCTATCCTTTCCTTCCATGCTATGTAATTCGAATTTCCCTCGAGTGCATATTCGAGTCTCAAGCCATTGAAAGACATCTTGATCTATTGTTGGGTCCTAGAGAAAAAATCTGCAAATTTGATATGCCTATTCAAGACAAACTCTAATTCTTCTCTTCTATAGTGGTTCATGCTCTAATACCATGTATAAATTATACCAATGGATTCAATTTGATCTTGTAATATACTAAAACAAAATATTGAATCCTTGTACAAATTTGCAGAAATTGTAGAAATTATATGCACTAATCATGCATATGTCCAAGATCCACCTGATCTCACACTATTTAACTTTATGCAAGATACTAAATCTATTCCACTTGTTAATATTTTGTGGAAAAATCAATTGCACACACATGTGAAGCATAAACAAAAATATTCAATCGCACATAACATAGTTTTTAACCGGGAAAGCATGAAGTTGAAAACCCCAACTATATATTATGTAACATCAAGATCATATGAAAATCTGATACAAACATACAAAGATTATCACAAGCCCTCAGTACAATACAATCGTCATACACTAATCAGGCCTAATCTTGCAAATCCATGCACCGATCTCTGCCACCTGCTAGGCTGCCTCCACTGCGCAATCTCTACTGAAGAATAGCTCTGAATGAATTCAAAATACTCGATCCTTGACTGCACAATCCTCATTGGCATCTCCACTGAGTTTGTGATGCAATAAATGCATCACTATAGTCACAACAGATAGTCTATCTTGCCCTTTCACCTATCTCTCCACTGGTCTCCACTGAAACTGCCATGCACTGTAGTTAACTGATGTATTGTTTAGTTGATTAATGAGTTATTATTTATGAATTAATTAACTAATTAATTCACTCCACTCTCACTAGTGTATCAATCAGTTAGACTAGATACAACTAGCTCAACTAAGTCTAACTGAGTTAAACTAAATACAACTCCATAACTACTTCTTCCAACTGTGTCATAACTATGCCACTTGAGTTCTAACTGAGTCCTTCATGCATTAGCTCCGGTAAACCCTTAGGAATAGCGTAATTCCTTCTGTCAGCTGATGTGCCACATCTGTGCACTGAACTGAAGTGCTCCAAGAGAATAATTTGCTATTTAGAGTCTGATTATTATTAAGAGCTAATAATAATCAACATGCATATATTTTTAGATTGACGATCTATAAATAGACTTCGCCCAATATTCTAAAAATAGAATTTCTTCTATTTTTCCAACTTGACCAACCATCCAAAAATAACATCCTGCAACTTCTGAAATATGATCATCATGTCTAAAAATATACATAGTCTAAAAATAGACTTGCGCCAAAAATAGCCTGCGGGCCCACTTAGTGAAGGCGACTCTTTTCACTAAGCTCATCATCTTGTTGAATCTCAACAGAAACCAAATTCAATCGCATAATAAAAAATAAGCGAGAGAAAGAAATCAATCGATCACACAACACAAGATGTATATGGGGAAAGAAATTGCTTAAAACCCCGCTATCTGTATATTTCATAAAGTCAAGACCATGAAACAATACAATGCTTTTCTCTCACTAAGAAACTTATGCACTCTACTGATTGTCTCACTCTGATCTAGGAAAAATTGGTTCAATACTTAACCAATTCTCAGCCTCTGTCTGACCAACCTTTATTACGCATTCTTGGAGAAATTGTGGCCCTATTAATTAGAAAATTACTTGGAATTGATTGCACATTTCATCTAAGGCTTGTTGGTGACCTCTTGCATGACCTGTACAATTTTCTAATTATACAACTGATAGTTATCTTCCCTTTAACCTCACTCTCAATTAGGCCTTTCTTAGAACTGACATGTAACAACTATTTATAGTGAATTATCAGTTAATTTATTGATCACTACTTGTGAATTAAATCAGATTTAATTCACTGGCCCTATCACTAGCTCATCTCTCAGTTAGAACTAGTTAAACTGATTTTAACTCAATTAATTGAGTTGACTAGTTACAACTCACAAGTAACTGTAACTGGACCCCCTAAAATCATGGGAGAACTCTACACGCCTCCTCTCTGACCCTCAACTAGAATTTCTTAAGCTAACTCAATCTCCCTGACTCAGTTAACTAATACAAGTTTTCATGAGATGAAATTACAATTTCTCTTCCAATTTAATTAAGGGAAAATTAAAACAGAAGCCCCCTTAATTGCCATTTCAACAAAATGTTGAGTTTATTATCAAACGAATAAAATGTATGAAGTGAGCTTACTGTGAATGTTTATTTATTTATTTTTATTTGTTTCTCTCTTCCTACTATTTCCAAAAATAAAGAAACAGGTACAAGTCAACACAATCATTACATATGAAGCTTTCAATAGAGCTATACAAAATCAACTCACAAAGGAGTATAATGTATTATGTCAATGAAACTCGAAACTAGATGGGGAGGTTATCATCAAACCATCCCAACTGTCTATGCTACATTCAATTGACAAGCTTATGGATAATGTTTATTTGTTACATGATTGTAAAAAACAATTATGAGATTAATTAGATAACCAAATCCCAAGTTGAATAATGTTATTCTAATTTTGAATTATTATTGGCAATCATTGAGAGGGGCATCCAATTATTTTTATGCTCTTATACCAAGGTAAACATTACATTTATTAGTCCCTTCCTCGTCAGGGACTATAGCATTCGCTTCATGGTCAAGTTGCGTTGACTGTGCATTATTTGACTATGTTTTTGAAATTTTAACCAAACTTTCGGGAAACTGCTTAATATTTCTATTTTTTGCATAGATTCAATAATAATTTTCAATTTTTCAATAAGCGTTATTTATAATTACGATTAGCTGAGGAAGCTATGATGGGACATAATTCCTCTGGTGGAGGGCGTTTTATTTTCGTTTTTTTCCAATGATTGGCAATTCATTTTAAAATTAAATAAAAGTAATTTTGAGAGTGGCCATGGTGTTGGTGAGTGCTATGACACTTCCACTATTATGATAGTGCTATGCTTAATGATGTGAGGATTAATGTGGATGCGTGACATTGTTATATTAGTTCTCTATTCAATGATGCGAGAATTGATGTGGTTGTAGGTTGTTTGCATAGGCCCCGGAAGGGGGTTGAACAAATGTCGAATTAATATTATTATGTTTCCTTGTGTGGATGATAGATTATGTATGGGAGAACCAGGGTCCTTTGCATAGTGAGTGCTATTATACTCATGAACTTTTACTGTGCGGAAGACAAAGCATTTGTGGCAAAATTGGGGTCTTTTGCACAAACGGGGGTGCTATGACATTGACAAGGGTGAAAAGGGAGCTATTATAATTGTTTTTAATAATTATAGTAATCGTTGGACTATAAAATCTATTCTTATTATGAGATATTAAATCAATCGTGTTTTCAATCTGTGTGAAAAGTGGTTGTGGGGCATTGCTATGTTAATGCTCTAGTCAATGATAGGAGAATTGATGCAGTTGCAGGTTTTTTTGCATAGGGATGAACAAATTTTCAATTGAAATTATTAAGGAGTATGTGTGGGAAAACTAGGGTTATTTTGCATAGATGGGGGTGATAAATAAAATTTATTTTCAATTTGTGTGAAGAAAAAATGCCACACGGTAAAACATATGTGCAGAGGGATTTGGGCTAGGTTTATTAAAATAATAAATATATAAGTCACTTTTTTAATTATTATTTAGGAATGATTTTCGCAACTAAGAAAGTATCAGTGTGAAGCTAGTTGTTCCAAGGTAGCATGTGCAGAGTTTCGAATGTCAATGGCTGATCAAAGGGCATTATTGAGTGCAGAAATAGTTGTGTGGAGGTGGTTGTGCATGTGCGGATGTTATGCAAAACTTTTTTGAAAATTTTACTAAAATAATAAACATACAAATCCCATTTTTAATTCTTATTGAGGGACATATTTCATAATGTATGATCATTAATTAATGTTCGTTTCGAATGTCAATGACTAAGGGCATTACTGAGTTTAGAAGTAGTTGCGCAGACGAAGTTGTGTGGAGGTGGTTGTCCGTGTACGGAAGTTATATAGAGAACAAACACATGTGTGGAATTTGTGCAAATGGGAAAAGTGCAGAGGGATATTTTAATTGTAATGCATTTTGATATTAGTATGTTGTACAAAAGACCACTACTTATTTTATTATTAATAAATTTTGCGGAATGCGAAAGTGCATACAATGAAAGCTTGAGAGATTTTTACACACAATGGACTGTGTTCATAGGTAGCGTGTGCATAGAACAAATGGTTTGTCCAAATTTTATTTCAAAACGAATGTTTTCTGCCCACGATATCTGGGATCGACCTTTATTAATATCAATTTAAAATGTCAATGACTGACAGAAGGGAATTGTTGACTCTGGAAGTGGTTGTTTGGATGAAGCTGTGCGGAGGTGGTTGCACGTGAGATTGTTTTGCGCATAAATGGATTTTCTTTGCGGTTTTTCACATGTGAATTTGTGTTATGTTGAAAGTATACAAAAATCATGTTTCTAGATTTGATGTTTTGGTGCTTATGTGGTTTTATGAATACGTGATTAGGTGTGTGGTTAGTGAATTGAATGTTGAGATGAATTATATTTACCTGTTACTCTATTTTCTATTAGTTGGAGGAAAAACATCGAGACAATGAAAAATATGGATGGCCGAAGGCGGTCCACATTAAACACTGGGTGTAGGCCAAGGAATGGGGGAATGTTGATCTCAAAAGTATTGTCTCGCATAACCTTGATAATGGTGTAAGGCCCATATTAGAGTGGTTTGAGCTTCCGATGAGATCCGGTTAGGCATTCTTTCTAAAACTGCAACCAAAATTTATCGCCCACCTGAAACTTGTGTGGCACCCGATGTTGAACATGTCACTGCTTGTACTTGGAATTAGAATTCTCCAGGATGTTGTGAACCTGTTGGTAGATGTGATGGATAAATTCAATAGATCTGGCTGCTTTATCAGCCTCAAACAATACATGTGTGGATTTTGTCTGTGTAGTTGCATGTGGTATGACAACATCAATCATACACAATGGTTGAAATCCTAGACCCACTTGAAAGGGACTGCGACTAGTCCAACTATGGAGAGCTATGTTATAACTGTGTTGCACATAGGGGAGGCTCTCATCCCAATTTAGTGGATGCTTGGAGTTGTACACGTGGAGTATGTGCAGTATCATCCTGTTGACGACCTCTGTCTGGCCATCAGTCTTGGGATGGAATACAATTGACTTGGCGATCTTGGTGTCCAATAGTGTCCAGAGGATTTATCAGAATGTGCTCAGGAACTTGATATCCCGATCTGATATAATGGTCTGCGAGATACCAAAATGTACCCACACTCATTCAAAGAAGAGTTTGGCAGTGTCCTCTACTGTGATACTCTTCTTTCAGGCCGCCAATATAGTTATCTTAGAAAATATGTCCACGACCACAAATACACAACAATTACCATGCTTGGTAGAAGGGATGCCAGACATATAATCCATGGAGATGGATTTCCACGGCTGGCTGGGAGTAGAAAGAGGAATGTACAAGCCTTGATTCTTGATGGTTGGTTTGGCGATGGCACAGGAAGTGTAGGATCTGATATATTTTCCAATATCTAGTCAGAGTTTTGGCCAATAAAATTACTTTTGTAGTACAATTTTCTCCACACCAAAGTGTCATGCAACTTGACTATAGTGTGCCTCAAAAATAAGCTTGGCATGCTCGCTCAAAGGAACACCAAGGTGGCCCAGGTAGCATAATAATGTGTCTTGGAGGTGGAAATGAAGAATTTTCTTTCCATATACTAGCATTTGGTATGTGGAGGTGAAGTCTGGATCATTTTTGTATAATTGCGACCATCCATAGGTCTCGTGGCCACAAGAGATGAGAAAAATAGTTAGTGCTGCAACTAAGGGCCGACTGAGACAATCTGTAACATGATTGGTGCTGCCCATTTTGTATTTAATGTTCAAGTGGAATTGTTGCATATATGTAGGCCACTTTTGTTGGCGATTGTTCTGCAACTTCCCTTGTGTATACATAAACTAAAGAGGTCGATGATCGGTGTGGATGACCATATCCTTCCCCAGAATGTAATGCTTCCATTGCTGGCAAGCCTGCATGATGGAATACATCTCTTTATCATAGATGGGGTACTTCTGAATTGTATCTGAAAGTGTGTCACTATGTTAGGCCACTGGATGTTTGTGCTGGGTGAGGACTGTGCCAATAGCATATTTAGATGCATCTTTCTCAATTTAAAATGGTTGTTGCAAGTCTAGCAGTGTGAGTACCAGTGCAGAGCAGAGGCGGTGCTTCAACTCAACAAACGTCTTCTGTTGGGATTCAAACCAGGAAAACTTTGCTTTCGCCCCATCCTTAGTAATCTGATTCAAAAGCCAAATGATATGGGAGAATCCCAAAATGAACCTCCGATAAACATTTACAAGGCCCAAAAATATGTGAAGCTTTGTTAGAGTGGTCGAGGCTGGCCAATCCCAAATGAATTGGATCTTAGTCAGATCCACATGCACGCCATGATCATCTATGATGCAACCTGTATATTGGACCTGGCTCATGCCAAAGGTACAGTTATCCAAGTTGGAACACAGTTTGTGCTGTCAAAGGGTTTGAAGGAGCTGCCAAATGTGTTGCAAGTGTTTTTCCCAACTCTTGCTGAAAATGAGGATGTCGTCTAGATAAAAAACCACGAACGAGTAGGTGAAGGGTTGCAATATGTTATCCATTAGCCTCATAAAAGTAGCAAGGGCATTTTTCAACCCAAAGTGCATAAATAACCATTCAAAAAGGCCTTCCTTGGATTCGAAGGTGGTCTTCCATACATATTTGGGCTCTATTGAAACCTAGTGATAGCCAGAATTCAGATCGATCTTGCTGAAATAGTTGGCCCCCTTGAGTTTGTCCAGAAGGTCATCAATCTGTGGGATTGGATACCTATACCCGACAATGATTTTCTTAGTGTCTAATAACTAATGTAGAGCCTCCAGGTCCCATCCTTCTTTTGTACGAGTACAATCATGATACAGGTGGATATTGGTGGCCACCCACTTGTTCCATTTGGACCCCCACCATTAGTTATTTCAGTTTTTCACTTTCAGCACAACTTACTTTTTTTAGTAGGTTTTCGGGTCCTAAACTTTCGGAGCCTTTTTGAGGCCCTAATGATCTAGGTGGATATCGGTGGCCACACACCTATTCCATTTGAAACCCCACCATCATTTCTTTCAGTTTTTCAGTTTCAGCACAACTTACTATTTTTAGCAGTTTTTCAGGTCCTGAACTTCCGAAGCTGTTTTGTGGCCCTAAACGACATTTTTTGGGAAAAATGGGAGAAACATGGATCTATATATTTGCGTTTCTCACTCAAAATTTTTATTCCTCGGATATATCTTTCTAACAAGGTATTGAGCGCATCAAACATAGATCGTATGCCAAAGTTACATTCCCAGGAAGATTGATATACCAATTTACCCAAACGGGGCCCATAGTTTTGGCGCTTCATCTCCTAGGGTTAGGTTTTTGGATGTTTAGGGGTTTCCATTGTCTCTTAACAATACATAGGCCTTCAAGCCTCCTTGTAACACAATTCATAGGCCTATAGCCGCCACATCTATTCTCAGAGATAAGCTACTAGCGCCCTAGCTAGTTTATTTCAATTATGTCTGTAAGCATATTTCAGTAATTTGATTTTAATGAAATGAAGTTTTATTTCTATTGCATCTCTATGTTTGTATCTATTTATATATTTTATTTCGTTCTTGCATAAATTTAGATCAGTGGCATCAAAGCGGTCTGCTCTTTGTTTGTTTTTATTTGCATGTCCCCAACTTGGTCAGGGTATAAGGAGTTAGGGCTCGATCTGGTTGAACCCTTGCAAGATCAGCCTCGCAAACCTCGACGAAATTCCATGGTGGAAGAAAAGAAAGATGAGGGAGTAGGATATCCTATCAAAAAATTGCTCGAGGAGGCCCTTGAGAAACAAAGGAATGCGATGATGGTTAACTTTTCCCAGATCCTTCAATGACTACCCATTGATGATGCATCTACATCCTGTGGCCACTCTGGAGGTGCCACTCCTTTCAAGATACAAGTCAAATTTGACATTCCTATATTTGAAGTCCAGATAGATGCAGATGCTATAGATAGATGCTTGAATTTGCTAGAAGGGTATTTCTCGGTCCATGGTTTCTCCGACTGAGAAAATATTATTTTTTCACTCCTCAAAGCCGCCCCCCATGTCAAAGACTGGTGGTAAACCTACTGCAAGAAAAAGGACGAGAGGGAACCCTCTATGTTCTCGGCTGCCCCCACTTGGAATTCATTTCGAGATGGCATCAAGGAAAAATATTACCCTGTGGGGAGCTACGAGGACAAGTACATCCAATGGACCATGTTGTGGCAGCAAAGGATCAAGATGTGCACAAACTGACGAATCTGTTCCATAACCTATGCAAAAAGATGGGTATTAAAGATTCATAGAAACATTTGGTGCTCAAGTACCGCAGATGTCTGCATAGATACATTGAGGAGGAAATGGAGTTACTCAACATTACATCGCTTGGCATGACATATCGCTATGCCGCCAAGATCGATCAGAAATTTAAGCAAAAGAAGTGATACTTTGGATCCGCGAATCTGAAGCCAGGGAAAGGCGCCCCTGAACCATATAACAAGGGGCACGAACAAAGCAGGGTGAATTAGAAAAACACCACAAATACAAATAAGGACATGGGGAAGTGGTGTGAATTTCATAACAACCCCACTTACAACACAAACGAGTGTTGGGCCAAACAGTCGTTGGTGGCCGAACTAAAGGCACCCGAATCAGATGCATGTTCTGATCCTGAGTTAGAACCAGAGAATGGAAATGAAAAAGGAAAGTAGATCATTTATGTGGATCCCAGTGTCATTTTTTCCACCACAAAGATCTAGGGGGAGGATCCCGAGGATCCAGAGGAGGGGGAGCACCTCTTCCATTCACAATGTGGGTGAAGGGCTCTCCACTGCAATTCCTTCTCGATAACAGAAGCCAAAAGAAACTCATTTAAGTATAGGTCATGAAGCTGCTCAGCCTATCGACCATAGCACACCTGTAGCCATATACCATTGGGTGGCTTCACGAAGGAATATATGTCCGTGTCCGCCAACAGTTCCACCTTTCGTACAACATCATGCCATTCACCGATGAGGTACTATGCGATGTTGCTCCTCTTGATATGTCTGATGTATTATTGAGCCAACCATACTTGTAGAGGAGACATGATGTGTATGAGTCTAGGCCTCGTGGTGTTATTATTACTTTGGTAAATAACTTGTACAGGATACCAGAGGTAGTACTGTCTCCTGCCATCTCTTCGACTACTGCAAAACAACGCAGTAATATTGTTTCCCAAAACAGGAAATTTATTTGCATTACCATTCGCCCACAAGGAAATAATAATATTGTGGCCACAACCTTGAAATAAGGCTCCACTGAACGACAGCAACAGATGGACAAAGGCATGGAGGAATATGAGGACATTTTCTCCTCACCCATAAAGGTTCGTCTACACTGCCAGGTCAAGCATTGCATTGATCTAACCCTAGGAGTACCACCGCTTGATATTTCCATACCTCATGCGACCACACAGAAAAAATATACACATGTACTATCTAAGGCTAATAAAGAAACCAAATTTACTAAATGCATCCAGCATGTTCACCTGCGGATCCATGACATCTTTGACAAATCCAATACCCAGTTCAACAAAATTGTCTCATCTCATGGAGGATCTAAACGAAATGGGGACCATTGCTTCCTAAGGGGGAAGGAATTATCTAGGTGGATGTTGGTGGCCACCCACCTATTCCATTTGGACTCCCACCATTGGTTATTTCAGTTTTTCACTTTCAACACAACTTACTATTTTTAGTAGGTTTTCAGGTCCTAAACTTCCAGAGCCGTTTTGAGGCCCTAATGATCCAGGTGGATATTGGTGGCCACCCACCTATTCCATTTGAACCCCCACCATTAGTTCTTTCATTTTTTCAATTTCAGCACAACTTACTATTTTTAGCAGTTTTTCAGGTCCTGAACTTTCGGAGCCGTTTTGAGGCCCTAAATGATTTTTTTCGGGAAACCTGAGAGCAACATGGGTCTATAGATTGATGTTTCTCACTAAAAATTTGTATTTCTCAGATAGATATTTCTAACGAGGTATTGATTGCATCAAACAGAGATTGTATGCAAAAGTTACATCCTCGGGAAGATTGATGTAACAATTTACCCAAATGGGGCCCATAGTTTTGGTGCTTCATCTCCTAGGGTTAGGTTTTTGGATGTTTAGGGTTTTCCATTATTTCTCAACAATAAATAGGCCTTCAAGCCTCCTTGTAACACAATTTAGAGGCTTGTAGCCGCCACATATCTTCTAAGAGATAAGCTACCAGTGCCCTAGCTAGTTTATTTCCATTATGTCTGTAAGCATATTTCAGTCATTTGATTTTAATGAGATGAAGTTTTATTTCCACTGAAACTTTATGTTTATGTATATTGATGTATTTTATTGCATTCCTACATAAATTCAGATCAAATCAGGATCCCACAAGGTGAGGAACTTGGTCAGATGTGCCATTTTTGTAGCAAATACTAGATTTGTCGCTTGATCTCTTCATTTTACAGAATGAAGAAGAAATATATCAGCCCATTGGGTAGAGGTGATTTGAGAGTCAGATCGATCGAATGTTTGACCTAACAGTGTAAGGGTACCTCTACGATTGAGGAGAATATGTCCCTGTATTCTTCAATGATCGTATCCACTTGCTTCTGCTGCATGGAAGAACCCTTCCTAGGGGCAATGGATTTGGCTACAATATTCCCCTTACTTTGAGAGAAAATCAGATAGAAAAAAAAATTCCTGGTATGGGAGATGATCTTACTACATTTCTTAGCAGAGATCAAAGAGATGTCGGTAAGCAGGGCTAGCTTCGGTATCCTATAGAAATTATTACCCAAAGAAATAATAATAGTGTGAGGCCTAGAATCATACATGAAATGAGACTTCCATAAGTATGGTTGGCCTAATAATACATCAGAAAATTTAAGAGGAGCTATATCACACAATAACTAATTTGTGAAGGGCTTGATGTTATAGGGAAGGTGACACTGCTAGCTAACGCGGAGATCTCTTCCTTGGTGAAGTCACCCGATGGTGTACGACTGTGGGTGTGTTGTGGTTGGTAGGCCCAAATGCTTCACGAACTATTCTAAAATGAGGTTCTTTTGGTTCTCACTGCCGACAATGAATTGTAGCGGTGAGCCCTTCACCCACTTCTGTGAGTGAAAGAGGTGCTCCCCCTCCTCTGGATCTTTAGGTTTCGCCTTTTGGAGCTTGGTGGTGGCTACCATTGTAGTGGTTTTTGCATCAATGACCTGCTTACCCTTTTCGGTCCCCTTGTTAGGTTCCAAAATAGAATTAGAACATGCATCCATATCTGAGTCTCTTAGCTTGGCCACCAGTTCCTGCTTTGCACAAAATTCATGCCTGTTGTGAGTGGGACCTTTATGGAACTCACACCACTTTTCAGTGTACTTTTCCTTCCCATCACCCTTGGCTTGCGGCTTCGAGGCTTTTCCCTAGGGGGCCCTAGTCGGGCTTTATCCTTTGCTTTGTGGCTTGGGGGCGCCTTTGTTCTGCTTTGGGTTCACGGATCCAAAGTCTCACTTCTTCTGCTTGAATTTATTCTCAATTTTGGCAGAATATCAATATGCTACACCAAGCGAGTAGATGTCCAGGAATTCCATTTCCTCTTGAGTGTATTTGTGTAGACAACTATGGTACTTGAGAACCAGATGTTTCTCAGAATATTTGATACCCATATTTTGTGCGTAGGGTATGGATAATATTTTTCATCACATGCACATCTTGATCCCTCTGCTACTGTAACATAGTCCATTGTATGTACCTGTCTTCATAGCTTCCGACAGGGTAGTATTATTCCTCGATGGAATATCAGAAATAATTCGAAGTGGGTGCGACCGAGAATAGTGAGGTTTTCCCCTCTTCCTTCTACTCACGGTAGGTTTCCCACCAATCCTTGATGTGGGGGGCGCCTTTCAAGAGTGAAAAAGTAATCTTTCCCCTATTGAAAAAATCATGAATAGAAAAATATCCTTCCAACAAATTTAACCGTTTATCTACAACATATGCATCTATATAGCCTTCAAATGTGGGAATGTCAAAGTTGACTTGTTCCTTAAAGGGAGTGACACCTCTAGAGTGGCTTCTAGATGAATATGCATCACCTGTGGGCATCCGCCGAAGGATCTGGGAAACGTTATTCATCATCGTGTTCCTCTATTTCTCGAGGGCCTCCTCGAGAAATTTTTTGATAGGATCTCGTTCTCTCTCATCTTTATTTTCATCTTACATGGGAGGACATCGAGGTTTTTGAGGCTGATCTTGCAAGGGTTCAACCAGATCGAGCCCTAACTCCTTATACCCTAACCTCGTTGGGGATGTTATCACCAAATTGGGTCCTATTGGGTTGCTTCAATGGTCAACTTGGAGTAACTATTTCAAACCAACTTGTAACTGGAAATTAACCTTTCCAGTCTGAGAGGGCTCTCTCAAAAGGATAAAGGATATTCAATGAGTAATCTTGAAAGCAGATGGCTAACTCTGAATTGGATTGAATGTATTGTTTTTGTGTAGGTGAAATATGTAAAGGGTAACTACCATATGGCATGGAGTCAATATTAAAACTAAGTCACAAGTCAACTTATCTCATGGAAGTTGAGGCAATTTTATTCTTATTAAACCATACATGAAGGATAAAACAACAAGCTGTATGCATATATGAAGTTGGAGCATGTTAGCATGAATTCCAAGTGATTATGCATAAGAAAACTAATAAAACATGACAAAATAGTAGACTATGTGTATAAAGGAAGTTGGAGCATGTAATCATGAATTCCAAGTGATTATACAACTATAAAACTGGAGAGAGTAAAAGAATGATAGAAGAAACATACATAAGAATACAGAGAAGAATCTCAGGTCTGAAATAGGCTGCTGCAACTGTATATTACTGATAGACAAAGATTACAAGAGTAGTGCCTACATAACATCTCCCCACCCTTTGATATTTGGTTTTCTGTCTATAAATATACTTTCTTTACATTACATAGGATTCTGGATCATCGAGCCTTCAAACTGATAGCCAATCATAACTGACACATCTATAAAAAGACACCTGTCCATTAAGAGTTATTCTCCTAATAGGACTTAGGTTATATTTATTACAACTACTAACTGAAGGAGTGCATAATTACATCAAAAGTAGTTAAGCTGCTCGAATGGCACTATCCATCATCAAAAAAATAAATTCCCTCTCTGAAACAAAAAACAATTGACCCTTTTTTCCTATGCTGCGTTGTTGCTAATGTGCTGATGTAGTGGGGCAGTTTAGGACATGGACCTCAATTCACTGATATGTTGACAGATGAGCTGAGAGCTATGTGGGAAATTCTTCTGTTGAATAGAGTGCTGAACACTTTTGGCTTCCCGACTCGACCTTTTTGTTGTTTTATTACACGAAATCCTCTTGTTGTGTTAAAACCCTTTTATAAACAAAATAGCATGAAAAATCGATATATCGGACTAGAAATTTTTGAAATTTCAATTCTAAAGCGCATCACATCCGCGCACTTCATAACATTTATAGTTTAGTTTATAAAGAATATGATTGGCGATACGATGCGATGGGGAGGTGACGTGGAGGGTAAATGATGTGGAGGGTAAGTGCGATGCGCGGGGGAGGAGATGAGTGATGTGGCAGGGAAGAAGTGGGACCGGACCGCAACGCAGATCGTATCTGTTAGTTTTTAGTTATAAGCTGCGGGGGTTAGCTTTTAAAATTTTTGAAGTGCAAGGAAAAGGGTCCCACTGGCTATGTGGCAG
The DNA here is from genome assembly GCA_034641835.2 of Pinus albicaulis. NCBI lineage: Eukaryota > Viridiplantae > Streptophyta > Pinopsida > Pinales > Pinaceae > Pinus > Pinus albicaulis. The sequence continues at coordinate 82,809,109 of CM076581.1, read as the reverse complement.
AGTTTTATGAATCAACGAAGGTTTAAGCGATAAGTGTTACAAAGTTTAAATATATTGCGATGGCTATGCAATGGGGGCAGATCTATAGAGGTGGGGCCGAATTACCGCATCGCAAATTAAAATAAATAGATTGTGGGCACTCACAAGGTAAGTTAAAGTATATGCGATGCAATATCAAAAATTGGCCATCGCGTTATTTACAGTTTAGTTCCTGATGTGAAACATATAAAATCTGCGAAATGCAATGAGGGCCCCACTTTAATCGCGATCGGGGTCTGAAAAGAAATGAAATGGTAAACCGGAAAGGCAGAAAAAGGTAAGTTTAATGACTTTTAATGGAAGATGAAATGAAAAAGGGAAGCGTGGTGGGTAAAATGGGTCCCACTTCATCATATTTTTGCCTTCGAAAGGTTTGTAGGAGATGGTAATGTAAATGATTTTGGGTTTTGGTCTACGGGAAAAGTGATTTTGAATGTATAGGATTATATGAATGGGGAAGGAGTCCAAAGGGGAAAAACAACAAACAATGATAACATTGGCTCCACTGGGGATGGTGTGCCCCTGTGTTACATTAAAGAACATGTAGTTTCAGTTCCATCCTTGTTGAAAATAAAACTTCTAAAATTCACAAAGCCTTCTTCAAATTCTTATAACCTTCTCCTTGGGCTCAAGCTTGATGATTACTGCTAAAAAACCAAATCTGTACATACTGAAAAAATGCTCAGTCTACTTGAGATTATTCACACACGCTCCTACCTACCCTAACAAATGAAATCTTCATGTTTGATTCAAGCAATAAGGAACCTCCAATAAAGCTAGTCAATGATCTTATCTGATACTTGAACCAAAAACAAACTGTATTCTGAAATGACAAAGGTAAGAGAAGATGGGTATTTTTTTCACAGTGAAAAAATAATTGAAAAGTTGGACTATAGAGCTCTTCCATGTAATCATCTATGGGATCATAGAAGACATAATTTATTGAAATGAAAAATTGATCCTGGATATCCTTTTCATCTTCTTCATCAAGGCTAAACCTTGATTCCAACTCTACAATATCAAGCTCATAACCACATTCCTCCTTTATCTGCAAGTCAAATGGTATAACAATTTCCTCCTTTTTTGGAGGAGGAAGAATTTCCAAGAACTATTTAGGATCTTGGAAATAATATGATCCAATTTTAACATCCAATAGTTCAATTTCATTCTCTAATTTTTCAGCAGCTAAACCAAGAAAACAAATTTTATTTTCAGGTGTGAGTCGACTGGATTTAAAAAAATGGAATACTGTTGTTGAAAAATGTTCATCTATCTGAAATTATGCTAACTCATCCCTTACACACTGTAACATTTCATCATATAAAGGGTTTTCCACATACCCTGGCATCTTGGATCACCATGAATGTTCTGAAATATGGATTCTTCCTAGTGAAGTCACTCTGAAATTTGAATCTCGGGATCTTGAACAATGGAGTCACCAGGTGAATGGTACAACCTTCCTATGTTTGGCTTTTGTTCACCATCAGAAGTCAAATTTGAACCCTGTCGTTTTTCTCGGAGAAAATTTTCACCTTCGTATCCCCGACAACGGTGCCAAAATGTTATCACCAAATTGGGTCCTATTGGGCTGCTTCAATGGTCAACATGGAGTAACTATTTCAAACCAACTTGTAACTAGAAATTAGCCTTTCCAATATGAGAGGGCTCTCTCAAAAGGATAAAGGATTTTCAATGAGTAATCTTGAAAGCATATGGCTAACTCTGAATTGGATTGAATGTATTTATTTTGTGCAGGTGAAAGAAGTAAAGGGTAACTACCATAGGACATGGAGTCAACATGAAAAATAAGTCACAAGTCAACTTATCTCATGGAAGATGAGGCAATTGTATTATTATTAAACCATACATGAAGGATAAAACATCAAGCTATATGCATACAGGAAGTTGGAGCATGTAAGCATGAATTCCAAGTGATTATGCATAAGCAAACTAATAAAACATGAAAAACAACAGACTAGGTGTATAAAGAAAGTTGGAGCATGTAATCATGAATTCCAAGTGATTATACAACTAGAACACTGGAGAGAAAGTAAAAGAATGATAGAAGAAACATACATAAGAATACAGAGAAGAATATCAGGTCTGAAAGAGGCTGTTGCAACTGTATATTATTGATAGACAAATATTACAAGAGTAGTGCCTACATAACATCTCCCCACCCATTGATATATGATTTTCTGTCTATAAATAGACTTTCTTTAAATTACATAGGATTCTGGATCATCGAACCTTCAAAATGATAGCTAATCATAACTAACACATCTATAAAAAGACACCTATCCATTAAGAGTTATTCTCCTAATAGGACTCTGGTTATATTTATTACAAATACTAACTGAAGGAGTGCATAATTACATCAAAAGTAGTTAGGCTGCTCGAATGGCACTATCCATCATCAAAAGAATAAATTCCCTCTCTGAAACACAAAACAGTCGACCCTTTTTTCATGCGCTGCATTGTTGCTAATGTGTTGATGTAGTGGCGCAGTTTAGGATGTGGACCTCAATTTGTTGATATGATGACAAACGAGTTGAGAGTTGAGTGGGAAGATTTGCTGTTGAACGGAGTGCTGAACGCTTTTGGCTGCCCGACTCGACCTTTAGGTTGTTTTATTACACGAAATCCTCTTGTTGTGTTCAAAACCTTTTTATTAACAAAATAACGTGAAAAACCAATATACCGGACTTGAAATTTTTCAAATTTCAATTTTGAAGCGCATCGCATCCACACACTTTGCAACCTTTACATTTTAGTTTATAAAGAATATGATAAGTGATGCGATGCGATGGGGAGGTGACGTGGAGGGTAAATGATGTGGAGGGTAAGTGTGATGTGCGGGGGAGGAGATGAGTGACATGGCAGGGAAGAAGTGGGATCGGACCGTAGTGCAGATCACAGCTTTTAGTTTTTAGTTATAAGCTGCGGGGGTTAAATTTTAAAATTTGCGAAGTGCAGGGAAGAGGGACCCACTGGCTATGTGGCAGAGTTTTATGAATTGGAAAAGGTTTAAGCGGTAAGTGTTACAAAGTTTAAATGTATTGCGACGACTGTGCAATGGGGGCAGAGCTGCTTAGGTGGGGCCGACTTACGTCATCAAAAATTAAAATAAATACACTGCGGGTGCTCACAAGGTAAGTTAAAGTATGTGCGATGCGATATCGCAAATCGGCCATCGCATTATTTAAATTTTAGTTCATGATGCGAAACATATAAAATCTGCGAAATGCGATGAGGGCCCCACTTTAATCGCGATCGAGGTTTGAAAAGCAATGAAACGGTAAAGGTGGAAGGGTAAAGCGGAAAGGTAGAAAAAAGGTAAGTTTAATGATTTTCAATGGAAAATGAAATGAAAAGGGAAGCGTGGTGGGTAAAATGGGTCCCACTTCATCATATTTTGTCCTTCGAAAGGTTTGTAGGAGATGGTAATGTAAATGATTTTGGGTTTTAGTCTACGGGAAAAGTGATTTTGAATGTATAGGATTATATGAATGGGGAAGGACTCCAAAAGGGAAAAACAATAAACAGTGATAACAGGGGACATGCAAATAAAAACAGAGAAAAAGTAAACCGCTCTGATACCACTGATTTGAATTTATGCAACAAAGCAACATAATACAAATATAAACATAGACACACATATGTAGTACAAATATAACTTCATTTCATTAATATCAAAGACTGAAATATGCTTACATACATAATGGAAATAAACTAGCTCGAGCAATGGTAGCTTATCTCTGAGAAGAGATGTGGTGGCTACATGCCTCTGAACTTTGTTGCAATGAGGCTCGAAGGCCTATTTATTATTGAGAAACAATGGAAAACCATAAACATCCAAAAGCCTAACCCTAGGAGATGAAGTGCCAAAATTACGGGCTCCATTTGGGTAAATTGGTACATCAACTTCCCGGGGACGTAACTTTGGCTTACAATCTCCGTTTGACGTGCACAATACCTCGTTAGAAAAATCTATTTGAGGAATACAAATTTCGAGTGGCCAATATCAATAAAATACCTATGTCCGCCCTGGTTAAAAAAAGAAAACATCGTTTAGGGCCTCAAAATGGCTCTGGAAGTTCAGGACCCAAAAAGCTGAAAAAAATAGTACTCTATGCTACAATTAAGGAAAATGAAAAACTGAAACAAACAATGGCGAGGTTCCAAGTGGAATAGGTGGGTGGCCACCAATATCCACCTGGATCAAATTTGTGCAAAATGAGGGAAGTGCGGGGTGATCTTTTAATTGTAATGAATTTTGATATTAGCAGGTTGTGTACAAGAAAAATGATTATTTTATTATTATTAGATTTTGTAGAGTGTGGAAAACAAAGTTATCGATGATAAAATTAGAAATTACCAATTTTTTTGATGTAGCAAAAACAACACCCGATTTTGAAAAGTGGTGAAGCAGAATCACCTATTTGTTTTTTGGAGCATATTTTTGGCACTTCAAATTTTCTTTGATTTTTTTTTTAAATGTCATTGATTTTCATGTCGATTTTGAAAAGTGGTTCTGCATATCACCTTTTTTTGAGCATATTTTTGACACTTTAAATTTTCTTTGATTTTTTTTTTTAAATGTCATTGATTTTCATGTCGATTTTGAAAAGTGGTGATGAAGAATCAACCCCTTTTTTTAGAGGGTTGATTTTTGACACACTAAGTTTTTTTATTTATCAAGTATGAACATTTGTTTTAAAAAGTTAGTGATTTTCATGCTAATTTTGAAAAGTGTTGATGCAACATCAACCCTTTTTGTTCAAAGGGATTATTTTTTACACTTTAAATTTTCTAATGTATTAAGTGTGGATAATTTTTTTAAATGTTAGTGATTTTCATGTTGGTAATAAAACATTAAAACAAAATATATTACAAAAAAGAATCAAATATAAAAAATTATGTTAAAAAAAAACCCATAAAAATGTAAAAAAACAAACAAAATTAACTTGTAACAATAAAAAAATAAAAAACATTAAATATCAAAAAATAAATAAAAAAGGGAAAGAATTAAAAAAAACAAATAATTTAAAGAAAAAAACATCAAAAACGTTTTTTTTTAAAGCTTAACAAAAAAAACCACATAATTAAAAGAATATAAAAAAATAATTAAAAAACAAATTAAAATAATTAAAATACAAAAATTAAAAAAAATTAAATTAAAATAAAATAAAATAATTAAGATACAAAAATCTAAAATAATTAAAAGTAAGAAAAAAAATTAAAAAATTAAAAAAAACAATTGCAACAATGGCGAAGAGTGATAGTTTAACCCTTGCTAGGGTTCCTTCAGGCCTGGCCACCGACGCCATTCCGGCATTCTCCTCGGCCATGTTCGGCCATGCCACCGTCGCCGACTACATTGCAAACCCATGAGACTCTGCGGTCTTCACTGCCGCAGCTCCTTGCAACCTCCCTCAATCGAATCCACTCTGGCTATGAGCTTCTCCTCTCCAAGTTGCCGCCGCCTTAGTCTAGGAGGACAGACTCGGGGTCATTCCAGTCACAAGTTGCCACGCGAAGGAAAACGGGAAACAAGCCAAAGATGGGCTTCTACGCTGCGCCAACGCTGAAGCAAAAATGAAGGCGGCTCTGCCTCTCCTACAGCCCCTCAGCTGCCGTGCAGATCTAGATATTAGAAATTACCTTGCCTCATTTCAGATCCAAATCTTGCAACTCTCAAGAAAAACCATACTGCAATGGGTTTGTTCTTCAGATCTGGTGCAGAATCTCAAGCTAAATTTGGAAAGTTGGACTGGGATACCCTCGGTCCTCCAGAGAATTATTTACCAAGGTAAACAACTTGAGGACCTTCTTCCCCTCTCAGTTTACAACATTAACAGAAATGATTCTATTGTGTTCACCCTTCGTTTGAGAGGAGGCATAGTTGGACAGTCATCTTCAACCCCTACTTTCTCATACAAAGATGCTGTACATTCTCAGAACCCCAAACCCCTTGAAGCCCCCAAGCCCCAGCCTTTTCTGGTTGACAAGTTGGAGGATGTTCCCTCTGTTGAGATCTCCCATCCAGATCTCGCAGAAGATCTTCAAAAATTCACAGAAAAAGCCATCATATGCAGATTTAATGGAATTTGGCCGCGTACAAAGGAACTCTATGAATGGATCCACGCTAACTGGACAAGAAACTGCAAGGTCAGCTTTTGTTCAAGAGGATTCTTCATAGTATTGTTCGATCACTCTAAGAATTTTCAACAGGCCTTAGAGGAAGGTCCCTGGTTTTTGGGAACAACAGGGCTCTTCTTAACCCCATGGTTCCCAGATTTCGACCCAGCTACAGCTGTCATCACCAGGACACCTGTTTGGGTCAGGCTTCCCAACTTACCAACCCATCTATGGCATCTAGCAGTCTACAGAGGCATAGGCAACGCCTTGGGCCACTTTATAACGGTAGATTATGGGAGGGAAATTCAGGGTCTCTACACATATGCTAGAATAGTGTGGAATTAGACATAAGCAATGGCCTGCCTGACCAAATCATCATCAAGGTAAGCGACTTTGTATGGAATCAGATCTTAGATTACGAGAACACTGCATTCCGTTGCCACAATGGTCACCAAACAGGGCATCTGCAGAACTCTTGCCCCACATTCCCTGCAAAAAAGAAAAAGGAAAACAGTACAAAGTCCAAATCCAAAAGATGGAATCCTTGTACCCCGCCACTAGCTGTTGACTCTGAATCCTCGAGTTCAGAAGATGAAGGGAGTGACGTAGAACTGGATCATGCTCCTCAGATGAAGAACTTGTCCACTGCTGCACCTGAGCATCCTCCTGATACTACAATCACTCAGAAACGCTTTCATGAGTCCTCCTTCTCTAATTTAGATAAGGAGATCCCTCATTTGGAGAACTACAGTCTTCAAATCGTCCTTGCACACACTCACCAGGATGGATGGTTTAAAGTCAACAAAAAGAAATGGAAAAAACTTCGTGTGGAGGCCTCTGCCCACGCTGGGTAGAAGTCGGTTATTTCCAGCCCTCTAGTCACATGTTGCAGCTCCTTGCTTGTTTCTTTTTCTCTCACCGGGACTGAGGTTGATAGTTTATCATTTCCGGTTGGCTGGAATCTTGCTTGATTGTATTCTCATTATGTACCATATTTTTGCTCAATAGAATTAGTACAATTCAAAAAAATAAAATAAATAAATAAATAAATAAATATAAAAAAAGTAAAATAAATAAATAAATAAATTTAAAGAAAAAAAAATAAAAAAAGTGAAATTGGGTCTGCTTGACAACCACCTAGGTGGGGATCTATGCAGCTCCCCGCCCTCTCAGCGATCAGGCCCTACGACGACTAGGTGGCAGGAGGCCGATTCTAGGAATTGTCCTCACCGTCGAGGTGGCCACGAGGCCTGGTTCTTGGGCGGGCAAGGAGCTGCATGAGCTCCCTGCCTGCCCAGGGGCCTGGCCTCGCGATAACCTGGGCGTGGAGTTCAATTCCCATAATCGACCTCCCCGCTCAGATAACCGCGGGTGGGCCCATTTTTTTTTTTTTAATTTGATTTTTTAATAATTATTTTATTTAATTAATTTCAATTAATTTTATTATTCTCTTATTATTATTAATTTTATTATTTTTTAATAAATTCCGATTTTTTTATAATTATTTTATTTTAATTAATTTTATTATTCTCTTATTATTATTATTTTTATTATTTTTTAATAAATTCTGATTTTTTTTTTAATTTTCTTTTTTCATTATTTTATTTATTTATTTTTAATAGATTTTAAGTTGTTTTTTTTAATATGTATTTTTTTTTTGAAATTTTGTTTTTTTTTGTTGTTTAATAAAAACAAATCGTTTTAATGTGTTTTTTATTTTATTTATTTTTATTTTCAATGTTTTTAATTATTATTTTCAATTATTTTAATGTTTTTTAAATAATTTTAAATTTTGTGATTAAAATATTTCAGTGAAAATCACATCAAAATAGATTTGTTCGATACGTTTCGAACCAGCCATCAAGCGTTCGATTTGTTGATGATCTTTCTATCTCGATTGATGTCTTAAAAGGTACAGATTCAGTTAGCTTTAGTCCTCCTCAGATTTCCAGCTTTGAACCTTCGAATTCTCATCTTTTTAATTCCTTAAATAATGGTAATTATGATAAAGATAATAACTATATTAGTAACAGTAATAAGATTGATCATAGTTTTAACAATTTGAATAATAATAATAGTAGTATTGACAGCCATAATAATTTTAATATTAATAAAAATGATATCAATAACCATAATAATAACAAGAGTAGAAACTATAATAATAATAACTATAATAAACTCAACATTAATAATTTTAACAACAATAATAGTACCATCAAACCTATCTCCTCTCCCTTGAATAGGAATGTTATTAATCTCTCTAGTTTTTCCTTTGATCAGCATGTCTTTAGTTTGTTAGAGAAGGGTCTTAATTTTGCTCTTGCTCCTAGAAAAATCCCTATTCATGACATAATTTGTGATATTGAATACGGAATTAGGGATTTACCTGATGCTACTAAAGACACTATCAGGCAAGATTGTGCCATGATCCTCAGAAAAGCTAAGCCCCCTAAGAGCAACATCAACAAACTAGAGTTTGAGGCTCTTAAATCCTTAAACAATAACCATGACATTGTTGTTCTTAAGGCGGATAAGGGAGGTGCTAAAGTTATTTTAAACAAAGAGGATTATAGTAATAAGATGTCGGATCAGCTTCTTAATAGTGGGAGCTACAAGAAGTTGGACAAAAATCCCCTTAAAATAGTCTCAAAAGCGGTTGCTTTGGCTATAAAATCAAGTAGCACGGTTGGATCTTTGAGTAAAAAGTTTATTGAAACTAACCCCCTCACTTTGAGGATTTATGGGCTTCCTAAGGTTCATAAGGATGGAGTTCCCCTTCGCCCTATTGTCAACACCATAGGTGGTCCGACTTATCTGCTCGCTAAATTTCTAGCCTCTAAGCTTAAACCGCTTGTAGGTCAGACCTCCTCCTTTGTTAAAGACGCATGCTCTTTTATTAATGAATTGAAAGACTTGGTGTTGGATTGTGAGGATAGGTTTGTGAGTTTTGATGTTGTGTCCTTGTATACTTGCATCCCCATTAGGGAAGCGATTGATGTCATTTCTCGGGTCACGGATCCTGATACTGCTCATCTTGTTGAAATTTGTCTAACTTCGACCTTCTTTAGTTTCGAGGGTGAATTCTTTGAACAGACTTGTGGTGTGGCCATGGGCTCCCCCCTTTCCCCAGTGGTAGCTAATCTGTTCATGGAAGACTTCGAATCTAGGGCCCTCTCCTCTTCTCTTTTTCAACCTAAGCTTTGGAAAAGGTTTGTTGATGACGCCTGTGTTGTGTGGCCTCATGGTAAGGAGAAATTGGACCTTTTCTTCCAACATCTTAATAATCAATCTGACTTCATTAAGTTCACCATGGATTTCGAAGATAATGGTAGCTTGCCTTTTCTTGATGTCCTCATTTCTAGGAATGAAGATGGTTCTCTCTCTCATCAGGTCTTTAGAAAGAAGACACACACTGAGCAATATTTACATGCTAGTTCTCACCATTTCCCTGCTCAGAAGCTTGGGGTTCTCAGCACCCTAGCCACTAGAGCCTTTAGAATCTCTGATGAACACCACTTTGAAGGTGAAAAGGATCATCTCCTTAAAGTTTTTAACAAAAACAGTTATAACATGAGTCAATGTCTTAAAGCTTTTCGAAAAGTGGAAAAAGGTCCTAAGGGTAAGAAAGATCCTTGTGATCGGTTATCTGGAGTTCACCTTCCGTTTATCCAAGGTACTATGGATAAAATCGCCAGGATTCTAAAGAAACATAATGTTTCCTCAACCTTTAAGCCCTCTCGCACCATTCGGAGTTCGCTTAGATCGGTTAAGGAACCGATTTGCCCGAAGGATGGCAATGGTGTTTACTTGATTCCGTGTTCCTGTGGGACCCCTTACATTGGTGAAACTGGTCGATCAATTAGTCAAAGAATTCATGAACATGTTGTTGAACTGAAGCATAATAGATCACGCTCCTCTGCACTAGTGGAGCATGCTCAGAAGACAAATCATCACATTTGCATTGAAGATGCTGAGGTTATTGCAAGGATTGGCAATTTCTACCACCGCAAGTTGAGAGAAGCCCTGGAAATCGAAAAGAGGTTGGTTAACCTCAACAAAGATGATGGGTGGATGGTTAGCAGATGCTGGATTCCTACCCTTCATTCCTAAAAACAAAAAATAAATAAAAAAGTATTTTATTTTTATTTTTTATTTTTTATATTCATTTCTTCTTATTATTATTATTTATTTAATTAAAATTTTATTTATCTATTTTTATTTTTATTTCTATTTATTTTATTTTTATTTTTATTTATTTATTTATATTTTTTAAGATTAATTATAAAAAAGATAACTGTTTTGGTGAGTTTTGAATCACATAACATATAATTATTAAAAATAAAATAAATATATAAATTCAAACTATAAATATTATTTAATTATTTTTAACATTTAATTTATTCGAGAAAAATAAAAACAAATAAACAATTATTATTCTAAAAATAAAAATATTAAACATTTCTTTTATTCTTCAAAAATATATTAAATTAATAATTATTATTTTTATTAAAATAAATATAAATATATAAAATTCAAATTATAAACATTAATCATTTGATTTACTCTTAATAAAATAAATTAACTATTATTAATTTGATTTGAGTCAAACTAGCCGTTATATTACAAATGGCTAGTGGGAGCTTTACTTTCTATTTAAAGGGGTTACTTGATTAGATTTTCCATCTTGTCCCGATGATGAACCACACTCGCTGGTTCGAAACGCGTCAACCAAATCTATTTTGATGTGATTTTCACCGAAAAGTTTTAATCACAATTTATGGATCACAGAAGCAAAATTCCTAATAATTTTAAATTTGTTTATTTATTTTTTATTTTTTAATTTTTTCTTTCAATTTTTTAAAGTTTAATTGTTTAATTTTTTTTATAAGTTTAATTGTTTTAAATGTTTTATTATTATTATTATTTCTTTTATTTTTTTTAAAATTGTTTCTATTGTGTTTTTTTTTTGTATGTTTTTTAATTTTATTTTAATGTTTTTGTTTGTTTGTATGTTTGTTTTTAAATTTATCTCATCAATATTATTAATTTTTATTTTTATGTTTATATTTTTTTGTCAAATTTTTAAATTCTTTTCTTAAATTATGTGTTTTTAAATGTTTATTTTTATTTTTAAAATTTTTATGTTTTTTATTTAATTTTGACCTTTACAAGTTTTTTTTTTCATGTTTTTTAATTTTTTTATGTTAACATATATATTTTTATTTATGTGTTACATTTTTAAATTTTTTTTAATGTTTTTGTTTGTTTGTTTTAGTTTTATTTTTTCAATGTTTTCATATTCTCAATATATTTGATTGGATATATGCATGTCAAAATAAAAAATAAAATATGCAGAAGTAATAAGTCTATGAGAACAATTTTTTGTTGATGGATGTCATTTTTTTTTGCATAATCTTTAAAATACCATATTAGTTTCAATTTATTAAATTCAAAAGAAATATAATTTTAATATTAAATTATTATTATTATTATATATGAAAATAAAATTAAAGTATATAGATTTCTCAATAATGAAATATAGGCTTTAAAAAACAATTTGCAAATTTCAAAATCTTAAAATAATTAAAAAAAAAAAATATTTACACAAATTTCCAAAAAAAAAATGTTTAATGCAGAGAGTATAAAAAACTCCAAAAATCACATATAAATTATTGTTTTGTAAAGTTGTTTATTCATCATAATTGAAATGTTTGCTATCTAGTGATTTCAATACGTTATATAAAAAAAAAAACATTATATTTAATAAATTGTTATTAATATGATAAAATTTAAGTAAACATAAATTAATATAAATTAAATGACAATAATTTTTTAAAATAATATTAACACCATGACTGAAAATTGTTAGAATTTTAAAGATTTTCATAAAGGTGATATTTTATCTTTAATGCCATCTTTAGAATTTTAAGGCTTTTTAGAGACATGATATTTTATCTTTAATACCATGCCTAAAAATCGTTGGAATTTTAAGACTTTTGATATTTTATCTTTAATGTCATGCATATCATTGGAATTTTAAGGTTTTTTAGAATCATGATATTTTATCTTTAACGTCAATATTAAAAGATGTTGACAATTTACACCGAAAAAAAAGATGTTATTCTAGCATCAACACTTTTCATTTTCAGGGTATTTTTTGCACAAAAACAAATTGGCGACGTTATTCTAGCTTCAACACTTTTCGTTTTCAAGGTGTTTTTTGTACAAAAAAAATAAATTGGTGACATTATTCCAGCATCAACTCTTTTCCTTTTCATGCTGTTTTTTGCACAAAAAAAATTGGCTTTTACTTCCATTTTTAAAAAATGTTGAAAATTTACCCCCGAAAAAAAGAGACGTTATTCCAGAATACAAATTTTCAGTTTCGGGTTGTTTTTCATGTTTTTTTGATGTTTTTTTGGTTATATTTCTCGTTTTGAGGTAATAGTTCTTGTTTGATCTGTAACTTTGTTTGTCATAAATTCAACAAACTGTGTGTCGTTCTAACGACACTACGCCATCAAATGACCGATGGTTGGTGGGGTTGGTCTACCGACATGTGGTGTTTTCATTTGAAAATCTTTCCATAGTCTTCACGTTATTTGTCGGTGTAACCGTTGTTGAAAGACCAACAAAAACGACTTTGATCACGTAGTCTACGTGATGTACAATCTCGCAGTACAATTCAACGTATCAATCTGATGGGTGTTTCTTTTTCAACAAAATTATATATATATATATATATATATATATATATATATATATATATATATATATATATATATATATACATACATATACAGAACCATGTTTGAAAGGGTTCCACTTTTGATCTCAACTGTTGATCTTTCACACTGGCAGTTTTTCTCAAACCATTTAATGCATAACCCCCTCCCTACTTCAAACTTCGAGGAGCTTAGGGGTATCACAAACCATATATTTGGATGATTGTTGGGAATTAACTAATATGATTCGTAGATAAATCCAATATTTGGAATAAGGGTAAAACTTGGCATGTGTATTCATACACTCCATGTATAACCAATCTCTTGCACCTAATTGCTTATCATTATTCCTTGAATCTAACAAGTGTGCTCTCATGCGTGTTATTTGCCTTGATATCTCTCTCATTTTTTCTGCATTCAATTCCAGACTCGAGGCAAATTTTTTTGAAGATGCATTCCACAGTTTGATGAGTTAAGTCACAATCAAGATATGTAACAACATGGTTAGCTTGATGAAGAGGTTGCATAGATTCAAAAGTCTTGAACTATTGGCTACAATAGTTTAGGAAAAGTTAAAAAAAAAAATTAAACCAAAATTTGTCCCCAAACTGGATCTCTTTTTTTTTTCAATAGAAGATAACCATCAAAATTTCATTATAAATAAGTAGATACATTTTCTGGAGTTCGTATCTCATGACCTTGCATCTTTGTGCCACATATAAAGACTCAAAAATGACTCAGAAAAGTATAATTTTTTTTACAACTAATATTCTATGTTTCTACTAACTATTTTCAAATACTATATCAAATTACAAATTACTTTCCTTTAGAGCCTATTCTTCACAACATATTTTCTAGAATATTCTAAACATCCATCTTGATGATAGGAAATAAACATGACAGGTACTAAAAATACAAAAACATAACCAGATTGTAGAGAATTTCCTAAAAGACCATGAAAAATGGATACTCCTCGAGTTGTAGAGAGTATCGTTATCGATGGATTGGTAGAAGAGAATTCTTGGAAAGTAGTGACATCCCCAAAACTGGATGTTGGGTATGTTTTATATTCTTTCATCAACTAGTCGCACGCTTGGGGGGGTCATGGGGGGAGGGAGGGGGGCGATAACCCCCTCTGTTCGTTGTTCTGGGCACAACAGGGGTGTCATAGGGGGTGGGAAACCCCCCAATAAAATTTTTTTGGACCATATTTTAGGTGGGTGGACCATCCTATGGTTTTGTGCATGGGTTTGCACATGGTTTTGGGGCATGATGGTTTTCGAACCCTGCTATTTTGTAGATCCGGTCAAGGGAACTACAGTTATGTTATAATCTAGGGTTAATGGATTGGGGTTTATGAATGCTTCAGCATGTATAAATGTGTGTTGTAACACTAAAAGAAATATAATGAAAAATCAAGCTAGTAGTCCCAATTTGCGATCCAGGGGAAAAATTGTTGTGTATATCTATTTTACGTTCTATGCTCTCACTATTGTTTATTTTTTGTTTTTAAGAATTCGTTTGCAGATAATTTCTGTACAGGGTTAAAACCTACATTTGGTATTAGAGTTGTTTTGGCTTCAAGGGGACACCTTTGCTGTTGAGGTGTTTTTTTCTCAGGTCTGTGGTAGACCCTCTTCAATGGGAGATCTGCGGGATCGATTCTTGCGGTGAAAGAAGATGGAGAGAAGTGGAAAGATAGAGATCGAGATATTTAATGGTCATAGTTATGAGTTGTGGAAGCTCAAGATGGAGGATCTGGTGGTGGATAAATATCAGTGGATCACAGTAGATCTAGGTACTAAACCAACGACAATGTCAGATGAAGACTAGGCGAAGTTGGAACAAAAGGAAAAGAGCACAATACAGTGGTGTATCTCAGATTCGGTATTGTTGAATGTATCTAGGGATGCTACGATGAAGACTTTGTGGGTCAAGTTAGGGACTTTATACCAATCTAAGTCTTTGGTGAATAAATTGTTCATGTGAAAAAGCTGTATAACCCAAGGATGAAGGATGGAGACTCGGTGATAGAGCATATGAACACCTTCAATACTATGGTAAGTCAATTTTCATCTGTTGATATTAAAAACTCAGATGAAGATAAGTGCATTAGTTTGTTGTGTTCTCTACCAGATTCATGGGACAGTCTGGTTATTGCAATAGGTAGCAATACAACTACCTTGAATTTTGATGAAATTGTCTCAACCTTGATGTCGGAGGAAATAAGATGGAGAAATATGGAGGGCCATAATGGATATGCATTATCTGTATGAAGAAGGTCACAAAATAGAAACAAAAATAAATTTTCGAGTGGGATATCCAAATCAAGAGGGATATCTAAATCTACAGGAAATCCTGTAAAGGTGTGCTAGAAATGTGGAAAGGAAGGGAACTACAAAAAGGATTGCAGATCTAAAGCTCCTAAGAAATGAAATGGATCTGATGATGCTCCTTCTGCAAAGGAAAAAACCACCTCAGATGAAGGTGGGGATGTGTATTTGGATTCTTCTTCAAATACACATGTAGATCACGAGGCATGGTTGATTGACTCAGGTGCATCATTTCACTTCACTCCCTATAGGGAGTGGTTATGTGAGTATGAGAAGTATGATGGTGGTGATGTCTTCTTAGGGGATGATAGGAAGGAAAAAATCGTCGGACGTGGAAAAATCAAGTTGAAGCTGCAAGGTGGAAGGATTAGAGCACTTCCTAGTGTTCTGCATATTCCTGCATTGGCCATAAATATGATTTTTGTAAGCAAGATGGATGATGCAGGTGTAAAAATAGTGTTCGAGAAAGATACCTGCAAGATGGTTCAGGGAGCACTAGTATTAATGCGGGGATATCGGGTTGGAACTTTGTACAAGCTTTAGGGTAGCACTATTATTGATGGGTGAAACAATTCTATGGTTCCTGAAAGTGGAGCGGAAAGCCTAGAAATCTCTAGAGAAAAGGCCATGATATGGCATCAAAGGCTTGGACATATTGGAGAGAAGGGCCTTCAGATACTGCATGGTAATGGTATAGTAGAAGGTATGTCTAATTTCTCTATGGATTTCTATTTCTGTGAACATTGTGTATATGGGAAGAAGAATTGGGTGAGTTTTCCTTCTGGTGCTAAGAGGGCGAACAAGATATTAGAGCTTGTGCACAGTGATGTGTTTTGACCTGTGTCGGTTCCATCACTGGGAAAGTATCTGTACTATGTTTCATTAATATATGAATTCTCAAGGAATACATGGATATATTTCTTGAGGAAGAAATCTGAATTCTTTGACAGATTTAAAGAATTTAAGGCTCTGGTGGAAAACCAGACATAGAAGAAGATAAAGGTGTTGAGGACAGATAATGGTGGAGAGTTCTGCAAGAAGGAATTTGAAGGGTTCTGTAAGAAGTGTGGTATAGTGTGGTATAGCACGGTAGGATATGTCTCGTGTTCCATATGCAAGTGCAGTGGGTAGCCTGATGTATGTAATGGTCTGTACTAGACTAGACATTGCACATGCAATGGGAGTATTGAGAAGGTTTATGTAAAAAATATGGAAGGAGCATTGGACAACAGTGAAGTGGGTTTTCAGATATTTGCGTGGCACTAGTGATTATGTTTTGTGCTACTAGGGAAGACCAGGATTGGACAGAGTTTTGAACATCCATGGTTTTGTTGATACAAAGTGGGCTGGAGATCTGGACCAAAGAAGATATGGCTATGTGTTTAGCATATTTGGTGGTGTTGTCAGTTGGATGAGTAAAAGAAAGCATGTAGTGGCTCTTTCAAATACAGAGGTAGAATACATGGCGACCTTTCTTGCAAGCAAGGAAGCAGTTTGGTTGCAGAGATTGTGTTCAAGTATGGGGCTAGTGCAACTATAAGGATAGACTGTGATAGCCAATGTGAAATTTTATTGGGTAAGAACCCTGCTTATCATTCAAAGGAAAAGCACATTCATGTTCAGTATCATTTTTTGAGATAGATTGTTGAGGATAAAAAGGTGTTGCTGGTAAAGGTGGACACTTTGAAGAGTTTTCCAGATGCATTGAAGAAGTCTATGGGCACTCAGGAGTTCTCCTTGTGTAGAGAAACAATGGGTGTTGTAGGGCTATACTAATGACTAAGCTCTCTTGTGGCCCCCTATGGAAAGAAAACAACAAGTGGGATAATGTTGGGTATGTGTTATATTCTTTCCACGACTAGTCGCACGCGCGAGGGTGGGGGTCACAGGGGGTGTTGCACGGGGTCCGGGGTAGCGGGCCGAGAATTTTTTTTTGGATCCCATTTTAGGTGGGTAGACCTGCCTATGGTTTTGTGCATGTGTTTGCACATGGTTTTGGGGCATGATGGTTTTCAGCCCCTAGTATTTTGTAGATCCGGTCAAGGGAACTACAATTATGTTCTAATACAGGGTTAATGGATTGGGGTTTATGAATGCTTCAACATGTATATATATGTTTTGTAACACTAAAAGGAATATAATGAAAAATCAAGCTGGTAGTCCCGATTTGGGATCTAGGGGAAAAATATTTGTGTATATGTGTTTTATGTTTTATGCTCTCTCTATTGTTTATTTTCTATTTTTAAGAATTCGTATGCAGATAATTTCTGTACAGGGTTAAAACCTACACTGGATCTCTTAGTGTCATGCCTTGGCACTTAGAGACCTGTAACCTTCAGAAAATCTTACCAAATGATAATCAACTTGCAACTTGATTGAAAATTTAAATCATATGTAATACAAACCAATCAAATAAGTACGGTTCACAATAAATAGGTCACAGTTTAATTAAGAACACTTCCTATCTTGAAATCTCGTCCCATCATGCTATAGATGGTGACTTCAATATATCCCCTAGTGTCATAGAATAATCATCAAGAATGATATAGAGCGTAGTACACATGCTTGACATGCGCCCTCCCTCTCCATGCAAGTCTATCTTTGTACGAACGAAGGTTCTTTAATTTCTACAAATTTATTATTTTCTCGAGCTGACATGAAGTCAATTTAAAGGCTGAGAAATTCGTTTCAATTGAAGGTTAAATCGATTTTTCAAGCATGGAAAATATTTCACTTCAGTATTATATCCATGAGGCCCATTATGCTATGAATGATGACTTTGACATATCTCCTGGTGTCATAACATCATCATCAAGGGTGATATGGAGGGTAGTACACATGCTCGACATGCACCCTCCCTCACCAGGTATTTGATCTTTATATGAATGACAATTATTTGCTAAAAAATTAATATTTTCTCAAGATAACAAGAGGCTCACAAGGATGGGAAATTCATTGCAATTAAACATTGAATCGATGTCTCAACTATGGGGGATTTTTCCCTTTAAGATTATATATAGCCAGGTGAGCACTTCATTTCTCCATTTTAAATTCTCCCCTTCAATTCTGAAGAGTGGATAATTTAGTGCCTTCCTTGGAAAGCTACACTCTCTTAGTATTCCCTATATCCTTCTCGTATGCCACTTCCTCCTCCCTTTGTGCTCTCTTCTTATCAAGTTTCCCCTCCCCTATGTTTTCAATTGCAGTCCCACTCCTTTTTGTTTGCAGAAGGTTGTGATCCTTGACTTGCTATCCCTTCCTCGGTGAAACACAACACATGGACCATTTTGGCTCCTCCTCTACAACACAAGGAGGTTCAAATATTTGCAAATCATAGATTTCAGATTTTTGTGGTGTGAGTTTATAGTTTCTGAGTTCAAAATCTCCACAGTGAGCATTTTTGCATCTACGTTTTGGGTCTAGAACAAGACCCATCATCAGCACAAATCCTGTTGAAAAGAGAGGAGGATACATATCATAAATATACAAAGAGTGCATGATGAAGGCCGACCAACCATAAAATAATCAATATTTTGAAAATAAATAAATAAAATTAATTAAATAAAGTTTTTTAATTTCATGTATAGTTATCAATTTACTAATGTTTAGCCTTAAACATAATAATTCATTAGAAATTAATTATACTAAAATTAAGGATAATGTACCCTAAGAGGTTATTTAGTTATATGTATTATTAATGAATTGTTAATATTATATTACTATTACAAATATTAAAGAAATAAAATATTATAAATTTAAGAGATCTTATATGGCGGGGTAGTTGATTTTTAATTTGCTTATATTAACAAGGTAAAAGATTATTTTTATGGATACTAAAATTAATTTATTAGGGTGAATGTAAGAGCCCACTAGTTATAATATTGCTTAATTAAAGTTTTAATAAGGTTAATGTTTTAAAAGGAAATCCTATTAAAAAATCATTTCCTTGCGCTTTTATTGCCTAACATGCACCAGATGATGATGTACATCAATATAGCCAACATATTTATAACTCAATTCACTTCCTCATGGGTGGAGTGGAGTGACTCAAAACCCGTGTACAACAACTAGAGGATGAGAATGAAGATCAACATAATCAAGAATACCAGGGAAATGATAGTTTTGGAGCCTCGTCAGATATATCAATTGAACCCCCTGCTTGAGGAATGGTTTCTTTTTTTAAAGTTTTTCTTTTTGGGGGCACTGGGACTAGAATGAAAATGTTGTCACACATATGGAAGTTTTTTTTGACATAAATGTAAATTCAGTCAATATTTTTTATGTGGACAATTTTTTGGGGTTACTATGATCTATTTGAAATATATATATAATTTTTACAAAGTTGGTTTCTATATTATATTCAAAAAATAAAAGGAGAAAGGTCATTGTTACAATTTGAAGATTCAGAGGACAAAGTAGGAGGAGGGCTTGGACAAAATTCTGTGTCTCCAAAGTGTCGATAGTTCACACTATGCTGCATTAACGAACCTAAATAGATTCTAACAAACTACAAAAGCAAAAGAGAAACTTTAAAAAACATAAGAAGTAGTAAAAGAGGTGGAATGAGGATTATTCGATGCTAATAGGTCAAGCAGTTGAGGCATCAATGTTGTCGTCTTGACCAGCATTTCTTACATTGCTTACATTGTTAGAGCTGGAGCTGGGAACAGAGCGTTTGTCCAACATGTATTTCAGGATCTGAAGAGACTCTTCTAGATGAGAGCACCGATTTGAAGTTTCTAGCAGTTGATTCTGAAGAGATTGAGCACGTTCCTACAAGAATCCATTGTCAAATTTCTGTTTATCCTCCATAATCTTCAACTGGCCATGAATCAAAGCCATTTCTGACTGCAAGTCTGCACAGTGAAATCAATTTTCATTTCTCATTGTGTTGCCACTGTGTTGAGCTGGAGCTCGCATAGTCCAAGGAGAGAGTGGGCGGATTGAGAGGGAAAGAATAGAAAGCTAAGTGTTGGTCTTGAAGCAGAAGGAGAATCTGAGGTGAATGGGAAGAGGGTAAAGAGGAGGATTTCACTGTCACTCAGGAGGAGTAAAGGTCCGGTAAAAAATTTGAGACCGAGGGGAAGGCTTGCTGGGAAAGAAGTGAAGTGAAAATGCAGTGAGGGAGTGAGGATAAGTAGAGCTAATGGAATGGGGAGGTGAGAAATGGAAGAGACTATGAGTGGATAAGATCACGAGATGGGCGTTGTTGCAGTGGTAAGAGGTTATGATAATTTCAGACATAATATTGCATAATATCTTGTGAGAAAGATTTGAGAGCAGAGTGAGGATCATGACAGAGGCGAGAAGGAAACACCATCTTGACTGAACAATTGATCTGTTGGTCTTCTACAGGCTTCATTAGCTAGATTATCTGCTTGCTTGTTATTTGTGCGGAGGATATGGTAGAAGGAAAGGTCCTTCAAATCCTTTACCATGATACAACATCTATTGACGAATCTGTAGAGATCAATATTGGAGATTTGATTTGCACTTATCATCATGCTGATAATGATGGCTAAATCTATGAAGATTATAACATTTGAAATATTGAAGCATTTTACCTGTTGTAGTCCTTTTAGCAACACATATACTTCAACTTTATTGTTGGAGAGTGAGCCGAGTCCCCACTCAAAAGATGAAATAATATTGTCGCGCTCATCAATTATGATTCCTCTTGCTCCAGCAATGCCAGGGTTTTCCTTTGATGCACCATCAAAGAAAAGGGCAGTTCAATTTCATTCTTTCAACCATTCAATGAATTATTTCTCCTTGAGCCTTACCTTCCAGTGCTTTATTTGAGAAGGCGGCTTACTTGGGGCTATGCTGAACCCAGAATTGTCAAGTATCCTCCCCAGAAAGGTTCATTCTTCAGTTGGAATATCAGTGAATTTTAGATGACTATTGCTTTTGGATAAAATTGTCTCCAGAGTGAGGCTCCAGGTCTTGCTTTGAGAGATTATTGGACAAGGTTGTTTATCCTGGAAGATCATTTTATTCCTCGCAAGCTAGATACTCCAAAGTAGAACACATGGGAGGGTGTCCCAAACCATCTTAGTTATGGTTTTGCTCTTTTTATCCCAGGGATATCCTTTTTTCCATTTGGTTAACAAATATGGGATTGAATTTACAGTTGTGGGATCAACTTTGAAGTAGTTTGTTAAATCATTCCAACATTTCTTGGCAAAAGGGCATCTCACAAAGAGATGGAGAGAATTTTCATCATCGTTTTGACATAACGAGCATCTGGAGGGACTCCTGATGCCCTTTTCTTTAAGTTTTCTACTGTTAAAATTTTTCCTTTGAGGAGAATCCAAACAAAAAATTTAACCTTGGGAAGGGCTTCAGATTTCCAGATGAGCTTCCATGTGGGCCACCGAAGAGCAGGAAAGTGACCTTTAAGGAGAGTCTCATAGGCCATTTTTATATAGTATGTCGAGGCAGAGGGGTCCCAACGATAAATGTCTTGGCTGACTTTGATGAGAGGAGCTGCTCCATGCACCAGAGCTTTCAAATTTGCTAGTTCATCCTCAAGGTATGGAGGAGGAGTTGGGAAAACCCAGCCATTCCATGAGTTAGTATTCCCATCCCACTTGGAGATATGGTCCATGGTGTTAATATTTTGGCTCTTGAGAAAGTGTTGGATGTGGTGGATGTTCTGATCGTTAGTGAGAGGGGATTGACCCATGATTTTTTCCTCCCAGATGTTGATGTTGCTTCCTCCTTGAGGAACTTTGGAGATGTTTCTGCTAAGAAAAGGAATTGATTTTTTGCAAGTAGTCCAAATTATTGAACAGGATTTGATTGGGATGTCCTGATCAAAGATGTTGTGTCAATCAGAGTTGAGATATTTGGTTTCAAGAAATTTCTTCCACCAAGAGTGTTGGCCAGTGATGAAGCACCACACAATCTTACCTCCAAAGGCATTGTTCAATAGATGAGGAAATCAAATGTCTAATCCACCATGCTCATAATTCTGAGTGATCTATCTCCATTTTATTAGATTGAATTTATTTTTGTTATTTTTCCCTCCCTGCCATAGGAAGTGTCTTAAAACAACTTCAATTTTGTGATGGATACTGGAGGGAGCTTAGAGCAAGGAGAAGTGATACAGAGGTAGGGAAGCTAGGACATATTTGAGAAGAACAGTGCGCCCCGCCAAATTTAGCCAGGAGGTACCCCATTGCTGGACTTTCTTTTTAAGTTTATCAATGGTGATGTTCCAGACCTCAACTTTGAGAGGACTAGAGCTTACTGGCATCCCAAGGTAATTGAAATAAGTCCAGTTTATCTTGTATTGGACTCCAAAAATTTGAGAAATGTCGTGCATAGTACTATTAGTAGCGTTCCATTCGTAAATGCAAATTTTGTGGTGGTTGATCAACCCTCTTGAGTAAAGCATGAGCTTGTCAAGAATGGTTTTGAATCTCTGAGCAATGATGGATGCTGCTCCTCCCATCAAGAGGTTATCGTTAGAAAATTGAGAATGGTTCATGTTCTTGACGTCATTGATAAACTTGATTCCAGTGATGAGGCCCACCCTGCACTTATGATCCAAGGCTCTGCTGAAGGATTCAACCATGAGGATAAAGAGGAAAGGGGAGAGGGGGCAACCTTGTCTTAAGCCTCTAGATGATTGGAATAATTTTCCTGGCCTACCATTGACTAAGGGAGAGATCCAAGGGCTATAGATGCAAGCATTAATTAGGTTGATGAAATCAAGCTCAAATCCCATAGTTTTGAGGAAAGCAAGAATAAAGGATTGTATAACTCTATCAAAAGCATTAGTGAGGTCAAGTTTAAGGATAAAGCCTTTTTCAAATCTAGAAATGCTAGAGTGAATGGCTTCTTGAACTAAAAGGACGGAGTCAAATATTTGTCTTTGGGAGATGAACCCCACTTGAATTTCAGAAATGAGGGAGGGGAGATGAGGTTTGAGGTGGGATGCAAGAATTTCGATTAATATTTTATAAGGGGAATTGTAGAGAGAAATGGGTCAAAATATGAAGAAGGAGGAGGGATGGGTTTCTTTGGGTATAAGGGCAAGGAATGTGGAATTGGTGAAGCCACCGATCTTCTTATTTCTTTGCACCCATCGAATAATTTTGAGAATGTATTTTTTGATAATTTCCCAAAAGGTTTGGAAGAAATTGATGGAGAAGCCATCCGGTCCCAAGGACTTATCTGGATGCAGGGACCGGATTTCTTGATATATTTCAGCCTCTTCAATGTTTTTTGTGAGAGAGTTGTTGATCTCTTCCGTAATGAGCTTGGGCATAAAATTGAGGAGATCAGAGTAGTCCTCTGAGACTTCTGTTTCAGTTAGCATATTTTTGTAGTGATTGTAAGCGGCTGCCTTGATACCTTCTTGATCATTGTAGACTTCACCTTCATCATCAGTGATAAAGGAAATGTTGTTCCTTGTATTTATTACTGTGGTATATTTATGGAAGAAATAGGTGTTTTTGTCACCAGTCTTGAGCCAAATATTTATTGTCTTCAGTCTCCATTTCTCCTCCTCGTTTATGTTGGCTCTGTATAGATTCTAGTATAGGCGCTTTTATTTATCCTTCTTGTCTTGATTTGATCCATTTGTTTCAATGTCGATGTGAGCTTCTTCTAAATCTCTTTTGATTTCGTTTCTTACTTTGTCAGGTTCCTTATAATGAATCTTGGCCCAGTCTTTAAGCGCTGCACAAACTTTTTTAAGTTTTGTTTCCTAGATATGCATGGGGGATCCTTCAATGTGCTGCTGCCATGAACATAGTACGACCTGTCTGACCTCCAGATGATTGTTCCATAGCAGGTTGAATTTGAAGGGAAGAGGTCCCAAAGAGGACTGTTATCCGAGAGTAAGAGACACGGGGTAGTGATCGGAGGCTGAGAAGGATAGGATATTGGAGGAGGCTACAGAAAAGTGAGAGATAAGGGGAACAACCACAATAAAACGATAAAGACATTTCATGATGTTTCCAGAGCCAATTATTTGGTTGCTCCAAGTATACTTTCGATTCTTGGGTATAATGTCAACCAAGTCATGGAAATGAATTATGGATTCAAGCTGATCCCCTGATGGGTCAGAACTGAAACTGACACCTCTCTTTTCGTTAGCATGCCGAATCAGGTTTAGGTCTCCTCCTATGATAACATACTGGTTACTTTCACTGTCTATATTTGCTTGCAGAGTGTTCCAGCAAAGTTCTTTATCCTTGTAGTGGTTTGTCCCATATATATTGTATATTGTGAGTACAATGTTCTCTTGAGTACTTTGTAGATTAAATTTTATCCAATTTTGATTTTTAACAACTGCAAGCTATTTCCAGGCATTTTGGTTCCATATGGTGGCTATTCCTCCAGAGGCTCCTTTGGATTCCACCACGGTGCCCATGTAATTCTTCATTTAATTTATAACAGTTTCCATGTCGTTCTCCTTGTTTGGTTTCCTGAAGGAGAATAATATCAGGTTTTTCTTGTCTAAGAAGGTATTTTAGAGCTGAGTTTTTAGAGGGGTGCCCAAGTCCCCTACAGTTCCAGGTCAGTGCTTTCATCATTTCAGGGGTGTAGGTGGTGGACCTGTCTTCACCCCATATTCGATCTGACTTACTTCTATGCTCATTTTCCCTCCAATGTGGGATTGTATGGGGTGTTGAATGCTCAGAGAAATATCCTTTTGTGCTACCTCATCTCGGAGGATTTTGATTTTTCTTCTACCAGGACCAGGATTTTTGGGGATTTCCAAGGTGACCCCATGTTCTTTAGCTGCGTTCCTAGTGATGACACGAGATGAGGAAGGTTCAGCAGTGGAGGATGGAGTGAAGGATTTGAGAGGGAAGCTCTGGGGATCAAGGAGAGGTATGGAAGGAAGAGGGGGTTCCTCCTCTTGAGAGGCGAGGGAAGAGAAGGGATTAGAATATCCAAGAGGGTTGGGAGAGTGATGAGGGGAAGGTTGAGATGAGGGATAAGAGGAAGAGGAGGGATTGGATAGGGTGGAGCTGAGAGGTGTAGTTGGTTGGGAGGGTTGAGAAGGGTGTATGACAAGGTTTCTAGGATTTGGATTAGTCTTTTTTTTTTACTGTTTCCCAATGGGTTTATGGTTCTAAATTTTCAAAATCAATAATTTTAGTACATCTATTAGAAAAGTGGCCGTATTCATGGCATACCTTGCATTTTAAGGGGATCTGCTTGTAGTCTAGCTGTTGTATGTGAGTCCAGTTGTCCACCTTCAGCTTGATCGCCTCTAGTAAGCCTTTTCCTAGATCCACTTCTACATAGATCCTGGTGCATGCTTGCATTTTGTCCTTTGGTTCACTTCTATATATGAATTTTCCTACTACATTTTCGATAACCCAGACTGATTCGTCGCCCCAACAATGTAGAGGGAGGTGGGGGAGACTAACCCAAACAAGAACAACATTGGGGACATAGAGCTCAGGATTAAAATCCCGAGTCCATTTGTTGAGATATATTCCTCTAGTGTCCATGAAGTAAGGCCCATTTCTAAATATCATATCCTTATCTTCTTTAGTATCGAAATGAAATGTGAAGAAGCCTCTGCCACATAATCTGATTGAGATTTTACCATTGATATTTTCATCCCAGTTCCATTCGACCCACTTATGAACCATATTTGGCGATGGCCATAGTCGAGTAAATTGGCCAATGAGTCCTTTTTCGGCGAGCGAGAGAGCTGCCATGTGAGGGATCGTAGGATGAAGGGAAACCTCCTGAATTCCCTCAAGTTTCTTCACAAACTTGGATAATGCAGGTCTTGGATGAGAGGGGTTTAATGATTTTATCAAAGCCGTGAAGGCCTGAGCATAATCTAGTGGAGGAGCCGCCTCTGGGGTAGCCACCGAAGGGGCCATAGGGCCGAGGGTGGAGAGCAGCAATCTATATAGGGTCAACGCCTAGGTCACAACCATGCCCAACAGGAGTAGTGATTATGTGATCTATTTGAAATCTTTAAATACTCATTTTATTTAATAAAAATATGTTGGTTTTTTTCTTCTTGAAAAAAAATATAGCTCTTAGATTATATGTTTAAAATATTTTTTTAGAAGAAGGTCTCAGGTTTCTTTCCATGTTCTCTCTTGCCTAATTATCTCCGGGTTTTTTACTGCTACGTACAAGATCAAACTTAATATCAACCTAATCATTTGTGTCAAAAAAAATATATTCAAATATATCTTATGAGAGCCAAAAAAAATATAAATAATTTTATATTCATAACAAAAAAATTTCCAAAACATGTGCTACATAGAAGCTAGTCCCTGACGCTTAGTTTAAATATAGCTAAATTAAAATGAAAAACAATTAAAACCATATAGATTCCATGAATAGTTATATTAAATATATAGTTTTATTTATCAGATCCATAATTGTATCCATAAAGGCAAGCAAAGACACTTTAAAAATACATAGAAGAAATGACATGGCACAAAAAACGATTTGACTGAGACATGGATAATCATTACCAAAAAGTAAAAAATGTGTTCAATAGTTCTAAATATGTATCAATGTACAAGTTGATTAATTTCTACTTGTCACTTTAATTTTCTCATTACATATGGACATTTGGTGGAACTAGATCAATAATGAATTTTAATGTTATATTTAAAGAGAAATGAACCTATTGGAGGTCAAGTTAGGAATCTACATTGTAAATTCAGTCGATTCTCTAGTTAGTCTGAGAGTCTAAGTTAGATTGGTTAAGTAATTCTACTTTCCAAGTTGATAAATACATTGTAAATTTGGGCAAGTCTCTAGTTAGTCGAGAGTATAAGTCGATTGGGTTAAGTTTGTTCTGATAGTTAAACTACTGTAAATGTCTTGACTGAGTATATATATGATAATGGATGTATCATGTACTAGTTCCGATTGTATTTTCAAGAGGTCATAATATAATATACTACTTTGCTAGTTCTCTGTTACTTTGAGTATCTTCCTTTATTTTTATGTTGCATATGTTCATGTGAGTTCTTTTGTATTTTATACTAGTAACCAATGCATAATATCTGCTAGACTACAAGCCCAATGTACAGAAAGAGATAGAGGGGATGTCAGCAGTTGGTATCATATACCCTATTGACAAGTCAGAATGAGAAAGTCTAATGGTTATGCAGTGAAAAAAACATGACCTCAACAGATTGAGAATATGTGTCGATTTCCATTGGATTAACAAATTAACGTAATCGATCCATTCTCAACTCCTTTTGTTGACAAAAAAATAAACAAAGTAGATAAACATGACTTGAATAAGGAATTAATGAGGAGAGAGAAAAAAACTTGATTATTTCATGGGAAATAATAATAGACAACTACATGCAAGCATAAAAATCGATTGGACATGTCCAATTGGCGCATGCCACACAATCTTGGGGTCACATCATAGTCAGAACATCGAAATCCATCAATTCAAATTATATAACGAAATAAATTACTGAATTTTCAGAAGCAAGGAAGCCACGTGGTTTGCATGAACCAAATGATTTGGAAAAATTAAATCATCATGCAATGAGACTTTTGAGGAAGGTGGAAGTGGAAAGAAATTATGCCACAATTAATTCAATTCCTATCAACTTGAGCGAACCTTCATACTATGACTTGCCCATTTCTCTTACGAAATTTTCCTCGAATACATATTTCTATCTTGAAAAAATCCCATACTTGCTAAGTCCAGTTATTCAGATTTCCGTATTTTGGATCCATCACATAAATCATTTAAATTGTTAGTGCATTTCAAAATAGTTAATGTCATCTTATTTCAAACTAGTCCGAATTTCTTGACTGTCTAATAACTGAATAATTTCAAAAAGACTAAGAAATGGGTTCAATTCGAGGATTAAGAAGTTGCAGTGGAGTAAAGAACTAAATCAAGATTCTACCTAAAACCTAGAAAAAAATTGGAGAGTTAAATCCATAACATAAAGCAAGAAAAGATAGATGAACCTTCTTGGGAGAAACATAACGAAATTTTCCATAATTGGGGTAAAATTAGTGATCAATGGATTCCAAAAACAACAATAAAAAAAGGATTGTATCCAACATATAATTAAAGAATCTTTGATTGCAAACAAGTAACTTCTTAAAGATGAAGCTACAAAATTCCTCATTAGTTGCTTTCATAATGGCTATCTCTGGATGGCAAACCCAATTCCAATTTTTGCAGTTTGTATATAGTATCACATGTCTCCCTCATACAAGAGAGAAAATCCAGAAAACCAATACCAATGATGTCAATTCTTGGTTTCATGAGTTTATTAGAGGAATGATTGCTAATAATTCTAAAGGATTAATAATTAAACAAGTTTAGAATCCAATGACCAAATGGGCATGCAATGTTTTTACACTGTGTCACACCCCTACTGTGAGGCTCTCTGTCATGAAGGTCTCTATGTTGGAAGCAATTGGACAAATGGTCAGGTCAATTAAAGTCTAAAACCAGGAATATCATGTCGCTAACATGGTCCAACATAGATGTTATGAATGCCATAATTCTGGTAAGGCCATTCGGTTTCCCTCCTTATTGATTTGTTTAGAAATGAAAGAAATATTACTATTTAGGGAAAAAAAACTTTACTAAGAGGTCAATTCCTTTAAAGAACAATTTAAAAATTTTCTCTCATAGATGGTCGGGTAAACTTGAGTCACTAATACCCTGGGAATTTTTTAAAAATTGGTTGTTAAATGTAAAATAGTGTTTAATAGGTGGAGGGTACCACAACACATTCGAAAAATGTTGCCTCCTTCATCAAACATTCAAATGTTCCTTGACCATACCAAGGTATGATTTAGATATAGACTCCCAATAATTGCCCTATCAGTCCACAATCGATCATATATTCACAGAACTCAATTGACATGGTAACACAATTTTATAAATTCCACCTAAGGCTTGGGAAGCACCATCAGACATATTTTTACCCCTCACATAGTATGAGCTCGAAGAGGAAAGGGAATCAGAACTACATACTAGGTCATTTAAAGTTGATCTCTCAGTATTGATTATAGAGTCTTCTAAGAAGGCTCCACTCAAGAGCCACGAAGTCCTACTCCGACTCAAACATCAACTTATTCTGTGAACCAACAATACATTCTGGAGGGTATCCGACTCGATGATCCACAACAACAAAAAAAGCTATATTTATTTGTCTGAGAAGTTCTCAAGAGAACACAAGAAAAGGGTAAGTTAGCCAAGAAGCCTAGGAAGTCACAAAAATTCCTAGCATCATTAAATGGATCAGAAATTTTTCACTCCTTGGGCTAGGCCAAAGAAATATTTATTGAAACCGTTAAGTAGAAGATGATGGCAGAACAAAATACATATGGTATTCCACAATTAACCCAAACTGAGACCATTTTAAATGGAAATTCAACATCGACACAACAAAAAGGTCAGTCATATGAACCTAGCAAGAAAAAATATTAGACTCTTGATGTTGAATTGATCGTTGATTCAACCAAAATCAGTTCAAATGTAAATTTAGCCTCGACGCAAGAGAAAGGTTAGTTGATTGAACCTAAGAAGAGAAAGGATCAGACTCCTGACGTTGACTTGATCATTGATTCACCTTCTGTTTCTATGACAAAAATCATGGAAGAAATGGAGAAGAAAGATAATGCTCCAACTAACCATGTTGATACACATCGTATCTTGTCAGACATACAAGGAAAATTCCAGAGGAAACTAATTTTTTAACTCAATATACTTCAACCTCACCAATCCAACTACATAGGGATTACTACTCTTGAGGTAAAACAAGAACCAACCTCTCTAATAACCAACTTGAGGAATGATTCTGACATACAAATAGTTGAAGACCTAAAAAATTCAGTAAGAGCAACCAAGAAGAGATTCAAAAGAAAGCAATCAGATAGTAAAATTCTTAGACGAAGAAAAAAACAAGAAAGGGAGATTTTGAAGGAATGCAAGAGTTTCGAAACAAAAAATATCAACATTGACACTCCTACTGGAATTGATGATCCACTTGTTTTAGTTCAACAACTTATACATCAGCTGATTGAATATAATAATCAATTGAATGCCTAGGTAGATGAAATGAAAAATAGGGTATCGACTCAAGGAAATTAGGATTTTTCTAGTGTGATACAAAATTATCATCATGAGTTTTTTCAAGAAAAGAGAGAGCTAGAATGAATTTTGGATCATGGGGTTACACTCAGCGTAGTCCTCAGTATTTGGCCAACATACCTAGCTTCTACATGTAGTCTTGTAAGGACTCAGGAAGGGATAATTCAAGAATTTTGCTCCCAACAAGTAATTGAACTTCGAGCAAAGTCAACCCATGATAATCAGATCTCACAAGAGAAGAAAATTAAACACATATAGGAGCCTATAATGCCAGTAAATATTTTAATGAAATATTTAGTCAATTGTAGTAGTTAGAACAAAAAAAATTAATTGATCAACGATTATCAGAGAAAACTTCCATAACCGAGAAATCACAATAATTAGCAGAATTGAAAGTATTGGATGCTCAAGAAAATCTACCTGTAGGAGAATGGAATATATTTTATTACTACCTTCAAATTTTGGCACCTATAACTTATCGAACAAAATTCCATGAAACTCCAACACCAACACCTACAACAACATAGTCTACTCCAAAATTCCCTGAAAGTCCAAGACCAACATCTGTAGCAGCAAAATTAACTCTAATATCTCCACCACCACCCAAATTTAGTTATTTTGAGCTAAGCTTTTAAAAATGTGGCCAGGCCTCAAAACAACATTCGAATAGCCAGGAAATTGAAGTTGAAGGCACCAATTGGTCACCCGTTGAAAGGGAAAGAAGAGGAATCTACACAATAGATATGACATAAGTGTTTAAAGATGCATCAGATGATATCTCAAGTATGTAGAAATTTTAATACAAATTATGTATTTCTAAGATTCTCCTAATCTAACAATTATATGCCACTATTAAATACAAAATCACTTCTACAAAAATTCTTGCGGAATTTAAAACATGATCGCCAATTGCAATATCAAGAAGAAAGATCAATCACACATAACACATGTTTTTACCAGGAAAGCATAAAATCTAAAATCCCCACTATAATATATTATGTATATATCATGGATCATGAAAAAATATCATACAAAAATCTAATCCAAGAGTTGTACAATCATCTCACACTGTCATACAGAAATTGGAAAATATATGCACCAATTTACTACCTCTAGACAACCTTCCTCCACTGCACAATCCCTGCTGATAGCAGTCCCTGAATGAATGGAATATTGATTGCCTTTACTGTGAAATCCTCATGGGCATATCCAATGTATGTGTGGTCACATGAGTGCACCCACTAATGTCACAACTGATAGTCAAACAGTCCCTTTCACCTACATCTCAACTGGGTCTCCATTGGATCTGACATGTATGTAGTTAATAGTAGTAAATCTTCAGTTGCATGTGAGACCATTGATTGTGAATTAATTAAATAATTAATTCACTGATCTCTCACTAGTGTATGTTCAGTTACAACTAGCACAATTGAGTTTAACTCACTTAACTAAGTTAAACTACTTTACAACTCACATAACTACACATCCAACTTTGTTACAACTTCGAATCACTATGTTACAACTAAGTCCACTTGCATGTCCCACCAACCAACCTTTGAACTCGAATTTCCTATAACTAACTGATTTTCCACTTCAGTTAACTATTTCCAAGTGCTCATTGATAATAGATTAATGTTTATTGTCCAACTATTATTAAGGGATAATAATAGTCGACATGCATCTATAAAAAGACATGCGATCTATAAATAGAACTCACACATACATCTAAAAATAGAATATCATCTATAAATAGAATATTCTCACCATCTATAAATAGAATTTTCTCATGCATTCTAAAAATAGACTTCCACTTAAAAATAGGCACTTGAGGCTCCATCCTTATGTAGGTGCATAATTTTCACTAGGACCTTCTTGTTGAATCTCAACACTCCCTCTCAACAAGAAAGGGATTATCCTTCACCTTGATCCTGTCTCTATGGAATTCGAATTTTCTCCTGGTGAGTGGCTTCATCAGAATATTTGCATCCTGATATTCCGTAGGAATGTACTGAAGCAACATGATCTTCCGCTGCACATAATCTCTGATATGATGATATCAGATATCTATATGCTTAGATCTATCATGAAACACATGATTAATCGAGAGTTTAATGCAACTCTGATTATCACAATGAATCACTATCGAATCTAAATGAGAACCAAACAAACCAACCAGGATCTTTCTCATCCAGATAGCCTCACATGAATCTTGAATCGCTGCCATGTATTCCACTTCCGCTGAACTAAGTGCCACGGATCTCTTCTTCCTACTGTACCAAGAAACAGTTGTAGATCTGATACTAAAGATCTCCCCCGATATGCTCTTTCTTTTTGTTGGGCCGCCCACCCAATCTGCATCCGCGAAGCCATGCAACTTCACCTCATCCGTCTGTATGTACCATAAGCCATACTCAGATGTTCCCCTCAGGTATCTCAGGACATGCTTACCAGCCTTCCAAAAGAGCTTGGTAGGCTTAACCATCGCTTGACTCAGCTGGTTAACCGCATAGAAAATGTCCGGTCTCGTGCTCACTAGATACATTAGCGAACCCACTAACTGTCGATAGACAGTAGCATCGACTACCTCTCTAGATGTAGTGTCCTCTTTCCTCTAGTTTCCTGAAAGAGGATTATCCATGGTTTTGCAGCCCTCCATGTGAAACTTACCCAATATATCCCTTGCATACTTTTCTTGAGACACAAAAAGTTCACCATCTCGCTGCCATATTTCCATTCTAAGGAAATAATGAAGGAAGCCCATATTATTCATCTCGAACTCCTTTGTAAGGTCCTCCTTGCTGAGCGTATCAGCTGCTCATCGCTAGTTAGTATTAAATCATCAACATTAAGAACAATGATTAAAAGCTTACCCTCCACCACAATTTGGTATAGGTTTGCATCTGCCTCACTCTTGGTGAAGCCAAGTCCGGTGAAATAGCTTTCTATTTGAGCGTACCAAGCATGGGGTGCTTGCTTCAGCCCATACAATGCTCTTTTGAGTCTACACACATGCGACTCGCTGCTAAAGATATCAAATACTTTAGGATGCTCTATGTACACCTCTTCCTCAATTATCCCATTGAGAAACATAGTCTTCACATCCATCTGATGAATGCACCAACCCATCTGCGCTGAGAGAGCAAGGATGGTCCTTAGGGAAGAATACCATGCGAGAGGTGCAAAGTTTTCTTCATAATTAATCCCCTCGATCTGTGAGAAGCCCCAGGCCACAAATCTGGCCTTGTATTTCTCAACACTCCCATCAACAGCTTGCTTTACCTTGTTGATCCATCTCGAACCTACCTTGATTTATCAACCGGACTTGGAACAATTTCCCAAGCACTGTTTCTGACAATGGAGTCATAATCCTCCACCATTGCATATAACCATGTGGGATCCTACATTTCTTCTTGAAAGGAAGATGGGTCAATCAAAATACATTTTCTCATGAGAGCCATGTATCCAGTAAATCAATTAGGAGATTGTCTTTGTCTGCATTGTGAAGTAGGGGCTCCTACATTATGCGCATCATTAATCTCAACTTATCAGCTTCTATGGTACTCCTTCTGCCTTTTCTGATGTTTGGCTCTGCGTGAGTGGAATCCTCCACTCCATGAACCTCCTCCTATGGCTAATCCACATCTAGAGACTCATCTTTGGGAACCAACAGTTCCTCCTCCGCATGTAAGGCTAGCTCCCTCTCAAGCGATAACTGCATGGATTTCCCCTCATCGAATTTTATATCCCATCGCATAACAATCCTCTTACTGTTAGGAAAATACACACAATAATTATGGGGTGTTTTTGTGTACCCTACAGATATCCCAACTTTAGCAGTCGGATCCAGCTTCTTCCTAGCATTCTTGGTCACATGCACATAAATAGATGAGCCAAAAACCTTAAAGTGAGAAACACCTGGTTTCTTACCAGTGAAAGCTTCTTCAGGTGTACTCATGCCAAGTACTCTATGAGGAAAATGGTTTTGCACATAAACCACAATGTTGCATGCTTTCACCCACAAATTCATTGGTAAGCCCTGATCATGCAACATCGCTCGTGCTGCAACCACGATCATTCTATTCTTCCTCTTCACAACCCCATTTTGCTGTGGGTTATGAGGCACTATGATTTCTCTTCAAATTCCTTCTTTGCCGCAGAAGTCTTTGAATTCGTTAGAGATGTATTCTCCACCATTATTGCTCCTCAGAGCCTTCAATTGCTTCTCTGACTCTTTCTCCACCAATGCCTTAAACTCAAATAACTTTGAGAATGTTTGATCCTTCTTATGCATGAAGAAGATCCAGAATTTACGAGAAAAATCATCAACAAAAAATAACATAATACATATGTTTTTCTTTTGAAGCAACAGAGAATGGTCCACACACGTCTATGTGAACTCCCTCCAGGATCACCGAAGCATGGTTCTCCTTTTCATGAAAGGTGCACTTTACATACTTCCCCATGGTTCAACCCTTGCACTGATCTAATTGAGCAGGTGTTCCCATTGGAAGTCCAGTAAATATTTGCTGCATGAATTTCAAGGCTCCATGATGAAGATGGCCCAATCACCTATGTCATAATTCGCCCTCATCCCGACTCACCACTTTTTTTGTCTTACCCATCATGGAAACACAACCATATATCTCCATATTTTAGAGATTCTTAACTCAAATTCCTATCCTCTTGGCTTGACCCATTGTTTTATGTCGTAGGAAAGCTTTTCCATCGCTGAAAACAACATCATAGCCTTTGTCCTCCAACATTGCGACTGAGACCAAATTTTTCTTCAGACCTGGAACATGTATAACATATTTCTATTGAAATGGTTCACTTGAATCCCTCTGAAAGGTAATGGTACCAATACCATTCGCATTGTATCATCCATTGTCACCCATCTCTATATGCATTTGCATATATTTCTCCTCCAAGTCACTGAAAAGCTCCTTATCTCCCGTCATGTGGAAGGAAGCGCCACTATCCAGATACCACACCGATCCCAATGCACTTGACACCATGCATGCAATAAAAGAGAAATCAAGTTCAAATTGCAAGGCAAGGGCCTCACCAACTGCAGCTCCAGCAACCTTCTTATTGTTCTTCTTCTGCGGACAGTTAGTAGCGAGATGCCTATGTTCGTGACAGTGAAAACACTTCACTTTGGAGAAATCCAACTTCTTGTCTTTAGACTCGGATTTTGAATGGAATTTATTCCCCTTCCCTTTCCTTTCCTTGGAAGCCAAAGTACAATCCTCTTCATCATAATGCTTTGAAGAAGAGCCATCTCTAGTGTTCTGCCTGAACTCCTCCTGCACTAGATCTAACCATAGTCGTTCCCAATCTGACAGTTTTTCCCATCCGTTGATAGAGTCTTCATAACTGTGCCAACTCTTAGGAAGTACCAAGAGACCCAAGCTCACCAAATCATCATCAAAAAAAGTGATTTCCACACTCCTCAGTTCATCCCGACATTGGAAAAACTTTGTAAGATACTTTGGAATATTGTCGCCCTTTTCCATCTTGACCTTCCTGACTTTATCTTTTAGCACAAATTTCCTATAGTCAATGCTGCTTTGGAAAAGATCCATCAAAGCCTTCCACATAGCATATGGTGTGGCTTTCCCATGAAGGCTTGAGACAATGTGGTCTCTTACACCTTCCAACAGAATCCTTCTCACCTTTTCCACTTTCTTCTTACATGCATCAAGTAATGCAACATCCGTCAAAGTGGGCTTAGGAAAATCACTATCGATGAATTCCTTCAAGCCATTATCTTCGAGCATCGCCTCCATCCTGTCCTTACAGGAAATGTATTTTGAGCTTCCATCAAGTTCATACTCTATCTGTAAGCCATTGAAATCCATTTTGATGTTTACTCAACTGTAGCACCAAGAAAATATTTCTGCAAATTCGAATTTTTTCCACCAACAAACTCAACTCCTAGTTAAAAATTGCAATCTTCTGTACTCTGATACCATGTAGAAATTTTAATACAAAGTATGTATTTCCTGGATTCTCCTGATATAGCAATTATATGCCACTGTTAAATACATAATCGCTTCTACAAATATTCTTGCAGAATTTAAAACATGATCTACAATTGCAATATCAAGAAGAAATATCAATCACACATAGCACAGATGTTTTTACCGAGAAAGCATAAAAGATAAAAACCCCACCATCATATATTATGTATATTTCATGGATCATGAAACAATATCATTCAAAACTATAATCCAAGAGCTCTCAGTACAATGAACAATCGTCTCACACTGCCATAAAAAATTGGCAAATACATACGCCAATTTACTGCCTCCAGACAACCTGCCTCCACTACGCAATCCCTGCTGATAGAAATCCTTGAATGAATGGAATCCTGCTTGCCTTGACTGAAAAATCCTCATGGGCACATCCAATGTGTGTGTGGTTGCATGAGTGCACCTACTAATGTCACAACTGATAGTCAAACTGTCCCTTTCACCTACATCTCAAATGGGTCTCCACTGGATCTAACATGCATGTAGTTAATAGTAGTAAATATTCAATTGCATGTGAGACCATTGATTGTGAATTAATTAAATAATTAATTCATTGATCTCTCACTACTGTATGTTCAGTTACAACTAGCACAATTGATTTTAACTCACTTAACTGAGTTAAACTACTTTACAACTCACATAACTACACATCCAACTTTGTTACAACTTTGAGTCAATCAGTTTATAATAAGTCCACTTGCATGTCCCACCAACCAAATTTTGAAATCGATTTTCCTATAGCTAGCTTATTTTACACTTCAGTTAACTATTTCCAAGTTCTCATTGAGAATAGATTAATGTTTATTGTCCAACTATTATTAAGGGATAATAATAGTCGACATGCATCTATAAATAGACATGTGATCTATAAATAGAACTCGCACATACATCTAAAAATAGAACATCATCTATAAATAGAATATGCTCACCATATGTAAATAGACATCATCTATAAATAGAAGTTTCTCATGCATTCTAAAAATAGGCTTCCACCTAAAAATAGCCTGAGGTTCCATCCTAGTGTAGGTGCATAATTTTCACTAGGATCTTCTTGTTGAATCTCAACAAAGTAGACCAGATGTTCAACCAACCAACCAGCCTGAAGAATTGTAATTTATTTCTCAATATTTCTTTCTTCTATGTTGTATCAATTTTTGTACAAAATTTTGTATGACCCCAAATTTCCCCCATCCTCGGGATGAAGAACCCATTGAGGGTGGAGGAGTTGTTGGAGAGGCTAGTCAACTTAGTCGACTATCCCAATCGAGTTGAGAATCTGTATTGTAATTTTTTTTCGATTCTATAGTGAGTTGAATATCCTAGTCGAGGCAAGAATCTTCATTTTAAAGTCAGTTGATTCTCTAGTTAGTCGACTATCCTAGTCGAGTCAGGAATTTGCATTGTAAAGTTGGTCGATTCTCTAGTTAGTTGAGAGTCTAAGTCAAATAAGTTAAGTTAATTGTGACAGTTAAACTGTTGTAACCATCTGTAATGAATATATGTTGAAGGAAAAACTACCCTAAGGTCTGGGTTTAGGGACCTAATAGAGCGGAAGGCATACAATCACAAGAAGCAATCAAATTCAAAGTCCTAATGCTTAACTAGGTGTTGAAGTCCAACAAGAAATTGTAGCACACACACTAGTGTGGGATCAACAGGTCCTAGCGATACATTAGTGTGAAGGCCAATTTAATTAATTAAATTGGTACAATGTATAATTTAATTTTCCCTTAATTAAATTGGACAATAAAATGTAATCTTATCTCAATATCACTTTGTAATAGTTAACTGAGTGTGATAAACTCAGTTTTCTCATGTATTTTGAGTTGAGAGTGGTTGGTGAGGCATGCAGAGTAATTATATTAGTTATGGAGTTCGAATTGCAGTTGGTGCATTACTTTAACGCATGAGTATTCAGTTAACTCAGTTAGGTGAGTTAGAGTCAGTTGAACTAGTTGTAACTTTTTGTTGCACTAGTGAGAGAGCAAGTGAATTGAATATTATTTAATTCACAATCAGTGATCTACCATGCAACTGATGATTTACTATTAATAGCTGCATGCATGCCAGTTCCAGTGGAGACCCAATTGAGAAAAAGGTTTAAGGGATGATAACTATCAGTTGTGTGATTAGTAGGTTTCCTGCATGCAACCAGACATCCATTAGATTTCCCATGATCCTTGCACAATTTTGGAAGGCCAAAATTTCTAAAGAAAAGGGATTTCATTCATCAAGAATTGTGCAAGGAAGGCAAGCTATTTAGAGGCTAAGAATTGGCTAAGTTTTGGTCAATTTTGTCTAGGACAGTGTGAGACCGTTGTGAGAGTGCAGGAGACTCTTGTGAGAAGTGTGCATTGTAATTGTTTCATGATTCCATGGTGAATATACAATAGAAGATAAAGGGGTTTTGAGCAGCAAGATTTCCCCAGGAAATTATCTGTGTCGTGGTTTGATTTGTTTCTTTCTACACTTGTTGTGATTGGTGATTGTGTTTGTTTCCGTAATTGATTTGTGGAAGGATTCAATATCTGGATTTAGTACATTGCTTGATCGTATTGAATCCATCGATATACATATGTTTTTATAATTTATACATGGTATCAAAGCATAGGAAATCGCTATAGTGGAGGAGAAGCTAAGTTTGTGACTGAATAGAATTCGAATTTGCAAAAGTATTCTTGGTGCGACAGGAAAATCAGGATCGAAATGGCTTGCAATGGCTTGAGATTGGAGTATGCACTTGAGGGAAACTCTAACTCTATTTCATGGAAATACAGGATGGAGGTAGTAATAGAGGACAATGGGTTGAAATAATTCATTGATGATGATGTTCCCAAACCTGTTGTAGCAGATGCTGCAAATATTGATGCTTGGCAAAAGAAGGTTGAAAAGGTGAGGAGGATCTTAGTGGAGGGAGTATGAGACCACATTGTCTCAAGTCTCCATGGAAAAGTGACACCATATGCAATGTGTAAGGCTTTGACAAATCTGTTTCAAAGCAGTAGTGATCATAGAAAATTGGCATTGAAGGACAAGCTCGGGAAAATCAAAATGGAGAAAGGTGACACCATTCAAAAATATTTAACAAAGTTTGTCCAAAGTTGGGATGAGCTTGGGGGCGTCGGAATTACTGTCACAAATGATGAATTGCTGAGCCTAGCTCTTCTAGGACTTCCCAAGAGTTGGCATAGTTATCAGGACTCTGTCAATGGAAGAGAAAAGCTACCAGATTGGGAACGACTTTGGTCAGATTTGGTGCAAGAAGAATTCAGGCGGAATACCAGGGATGGATCTTCATCTAAGAATGATGATGAAGAAGATTTTTCTTTGGCTACCAAGGAAAATAAGGGGAAAGGAAATAATTTCCATTCCAAATCTGAGTCCAGCAAAGATGGAAAGAAGTGTTACATGTCTAGAGTGAAGTGTTTTCACCGTCACGAGCATGAAAATTAAAATTATGCCACAAATTGTCCACAGAAGAAGAAGAAGAAGAAGGCTTCAGGATCTGCAGCTGGTGAGGATTTGGCCTCGCAATTTGAGCTTGACTTCTCACTCATTTCATGCATGGTTTCAAGTGCAATGAGATAGGTGTGGTACTTGGATAGTGGTGCATCCTTTCACATGACGGGAGACAAAGAAATTTTCATTATCTTGGAGGATAATGACCTCCAGATGCATATCAAAATGGGTGATGACCGGTGGTACAGTGCTATCGGGATTGGTACAGTTACCTTCTTGAAATAGTCAGGTAAACCTTTTCTATTAAAATATCTAACGCATGTACCAGGCTTGAAGAAAAATTTGGTCTCAGTCTCAATGTTGGAGGATAGAGGCTATGATGTTTTTTCAGTGAAGAAAAATATTTCCTTCAACAAAAAGAAACAAGACTAGCCAAGAATATTGGGATTTGTGTGAATAATCTCTATAAAATTGATGTAGATGGTTGCACAACATTGATGGGTAAGGTGGAAAAAGTGGTGAGCATGGATGAGGGTGAGTTATGGCACAAGATATTGGGCCATATACACCATGGAGCCCTGAAGGTCATGCAACAGATTTCTACAGGTCTTCCCAAGGGTACTCTTGCGCAGTGAGACACATGCAAGGGATGCATTATGGGGAAGTATGCAATGGCCACTTTTCACAGGAAGGATAATTGAGCCTCGGAAATCCTTGAGAGAGTTCACTCAGATGTGTGTGGACCATTCTCTACTTCTTCGACAAAAAAACATACCTACTATGTGATCTTTGTTGATGATTTTTCTAGAAAGTGATGGATCTAATTCATGCAAAAGAAAGATCAGACGTTCTCAAAATTTCTTGAGTTCAAAGAATTGGTGGAGAAATACACGGGGAAGCATGTGAAGGCTCTTAGGAGTAACAATGGTGGTGAGTACATCTCCAATGAATTCAAGAACTTCTGCAGCAAAGAAGGAATTCAGAGAGAGTTGATTGTGCCTCATAGCCCACAATAGAATGGGGTTGCAGAAAGAAATAATAGAACAATTGTGGGTTCAACACGAGCGATGTTGCATGATCAAGGCCTACCATTGAATCTGTGGGCGGAGGCATGCAACACATCGATATTTGTGCAAAACCATTTTCCTCATTAAATACTTGTCATGAGTACACCAGAAAAGGCTTTTACTGGTAAGAAACCTGATGTTTCACATTTTAAGATTTTTGGCTCATATGTTTATGTGCATGTGACCAAAGACGCCAGGAAGAAGCTCGAGCCAAAAATTGAGATTGAGATATTTTTGGGGTACAATGATACTCGCCACAACTATCAGGTGTATTTTCCAAACAACAGGATGAATGTTATGAGATGGGATATAAAATTTGATGAGGATAAATCCATGCGATTGTCCCTTGAGAGGGAGCTGGATTTTCATGCAGAGGAGGAACTCTTGGTTCTAAAGAATGAACCTCAAGATCTGGAGCAGCCACATGCAGAGGATCGTGGAGTGGAAAAAAACACTCATGCAGAGCCATCCACCAGAAATGGTAGAAGGCACACCATGGAAGCTGATAGATTGACACTTGATGCGACAGAGAATGTAGGAACCCCTAATTCATTGCATAGACAGAGACAGTCTCCAGACAAGTTTATTGGATACATGGCTCTTATGATCAAGTGTATTGTGATAGAACCATCTTCCTTTGAGGAAGCAGTGCAACAACCAATTTGGGTTGATGCTATGATAGAGGAGTATGACTCCATCGTGAAGAAAAATGCATGGGAGGTTGTCCCAAGACCAGTCGGAAAATCAGTGGTTGGATCTAGATGGATCTATAAGGTGAAGAAAGTAGCAGATGGGAGTGTGGAGAAGTGCAAGGCCATATTTGTGGCCCAGGGTTTCTCAGAAGTTGAGGGGATTAACTATGAGGAGACGTTCACACCAGTCACAGGGTACTCTTCCATTAGATCTATCCTTGCACTCTCAGCGCAGATGGGGTGGCGCATTCATCAGATGGATGTGAAAACTACGTTTCTCAATGGAGTTATTGAGGAAGAAGTGTACATAGATCAGCCAGAAGGTTTCGAGATCTTTGACAATGAGTCGCATGTGTGTCGACTCAAGAGAGCACTGTATGGGTTGAAGCAAGCACCTCATGCTTGGTACACTCGGATTGACAACTATTTCATTGGGTTAGGCTTCATCAAAAGTGAAGCGGATGCAAACCTATACCAGATTTTGGTTGATGGTAAGATCTTGATTATCGTACTTTATGTTGATGATCTAATTTTGATAGGTGATGAGAAACTGATAAATTCATGCAAGGAGGATCTTGCAAGGTATTTTGAAATGAAGGACATGGGACTCCATTATTTCCTTGGTTTGGAAATATGGCAGAATGATGGTGAAATTTTTGTTTCTCAAGGCAATTATGCCAAAGATATTCTAGGTAAACCCATGAATACTCCTCTTCCAGGAAATTTGAGGAAAGAGGATGCTACTTCAGGAGAAGTGGTGGACGCTACTGTCTACAGGCAGTTGCACATGGAGAGTTGTAAACCCATGGATACTCCTCTTCTAGGAAATTGGAGGAAAGAGGATGCTAATTTAGGAGAAGTAGTGGATGCTACTGTCTACAGACAGCTATTGGGTTCACTAATGTACTTGGTGAACACTAGAGCAGACATTTTCTACACAGTTAACAAACTGATTCAAGCTATGGTTAAGCTGGCCAAGCTCTTTTGGAAGGCAGGGAAGCATGTCTTGAGATATCTTAGGGGATTTACAGAGTATGGATTATGGTACAGATGGAAAGAGGGAGTGAAGCTTCAAGGCTTCATGGATGCAAATTGGGTAGGTAGTCCATCAGACAGAAAGAACACATCAAGAGGGATTGATAGCATAGGATCTATAATAGTTTCTTGGTACGGCAGGAAGTAGTGATCCGTGGCACTGATTTTAGCTAAGGAAGAGTACATGGAAGCAAGTCAAGCTTCATGTGAGGCCATCTAGATGAAAAAGATCTTGGTTGGTTTGTTTGGTTCTCATATGGATCAAACCGTGAAACATTGTGATAAACATAGTTGCATTAAACTCTTGGTTAATCTA
This sequence comes from Pinus albicaulis, assembly GCA_034641835.2. NCBI lineage: Eukaryota > Viridiplantae > Streptophyta > Pinopsida > Pinales > Pinaceae > Pinus > Pinus albicaulis. The sequence continues at coordinate 82,766,176 of CM076581.1, read as the reverse complement.
GTATTCCATGATAGGTCCAAGAACATAGACATTTGGTAACACCATCTCAGAGATTGTGTTCAGAGGCACATTATGTTACTTCAGTACATTCCCACGGAGGATCAGGATGCAGATATTCTGACGAAGGCGCTCGCTAGGATAAAATTCGAATACCAAGAGGCAGGATCAGGATGGAAAATAATCCATTTCCTGGTTGAGAGGGAGTGTTGAATTCCAACAAGAAATTACAGCACACACACTAGTGTGAGACCAACAGGTCCTAGTGATACATTAGTGTGAAGGTCAGTTTAATTAATTAAATTGGTGCAGTGTCTAATTTAATTTTCCCTTAATTAAATTGGAAAATAAAATGTAATCTTATCTCATGATCACTTGTAATAGTTAACTGAGTGTGATAAACTTAGTTAGCTCATGTATTTCAAGTTGAGGGTGTTTGGTGAGGCATGCAGAGTAATTATATTACTTATGGATTTCGAATTGTAGTTGGTGCATTAGTTTAATGCACGAGTAATCAATTAACTCAATTAGGTGAGTTAGAGTCATTTGAACTAGTTGTAACTATTTGTTGCACTAGTGAGAGATCAAGTGAGTTAAATATTATTTAATTCATAAGAAGTGATCTTCCATGCAATTGATGATTTACTATTATATCTGCATGCATGTCAGTTCCAGTGGAGACCCAGTTGAGACAAAGGTTAAAGGGATGTTAACTATCAGTTGTGTGATTAGTAGGTTTCTCGCATGCAACCAGACATGGATTGGATTTCCCATGATCCTTGCGCAGTTTTGGAAGGCCAAAATTCCTAAAGAATATGGATTTCATTCATCAGGAATTGCGCAATCAAGGTAGGTTGTTTAGAGGATGAGAATTGGCTAAGTGTTGGTCGATTTTGTCCAGGACAGTGTGAGATAGTTGTGAGAGTGCAAGAGACTCTTGTGAGAAGAGTGAATTGTAATTGTTTCATGATTCCTTGGTGAATATAAAATAGAATATAGAGGGGTTTTGAGCAGCAAGCTTTCCCCAAGAAATTATCTATGTTGTGGTTTGATTTGTTTCTTTCTGCACTTGCTGTGATTGGCGATTGTGTTTATTTTCTGCAATTGATTTGTAGAAGGATTAAGTATATAGATTTAATAAATTACTTGATCAGATTGAATCCGTTGATATACATATGTTTTTATAATTTCTACACTAGGGATAGGTGACGTTACCCGTATGTCCTACATTTTAGGTCATTCCCGCAGGGTGCAAACCCTCTGCCACTCCTCATGCTTCAAAACTTGTAACTCACTCAAGACAAAGCACAAATACTAGTTGTAAAACATATATATCCTAAATGTCAGTATGTTAGATCATATAAACTCATGAAAGGTAACATGAAATAATGATTAAAAAATCATTAACATGTATATGTAACATATAAGAACATTACATCAGGAACGGGACAAACCTTCTTTTATTGATGTATGTAAAAATAAAGTGGAGATATCACTTGAAATCAGCCATGGATCCAAGCGAAACCGTCCTCCAGATCCATCCAGACCAAGCCTCAACAATATTCTTCCATAAGAGGTGCACAAAGGATGTCACCTAAAGGGGGTGAAAATCACAAGGAAACAAGGTTTCCTGAACCTGGGAAGTATAGGAGGCACAGGGATAATCAGAATTGATCTAGGCTATAAAATAATATTGTATCAATATCATTCTCTCTCCTCCCTTAGGCTTCCCAATGAGGTATATTTATACTTCCTCAAATACGTTTTTCATTTGGGAAACAGTTTGGCCATGGGATGGTGTAGGTGGTCTTCACGTAAAACCCATAAACCCCACCCAATTAATAGGGAGATTATATATTTTTAATAATTTAAATTTTATATGTAGGTTAGATATGAGCGAACCCACGTAAAAGTCAGGGCAGAGTCGCGTATGGAATTCAAAATAATTTTTATTAAGTTGACCAAGTCTGAAAGGAAAGGGTTGCCCAAGGCCAATACATAAGTCATCAAGTATATAAAGGTGATAAATGATTCTATAATAGATTAACCCTAATATATGAGGTCAGAAGGGGTACATGATGGCTGAAATGTATTATATGCATATGAAAGAATATTAAGAGGACTTGAGAGGACTTCACCAGATTTCAGCCTGCCAAAAACCAATGAAAGAAATCAGAAAGAAAGCTCATGTCTGAGGCGGGAATATCCATGCTCAGTGAAACAAAAACATGTCCATATAACAAGTATGGAGCGGATCCAATATGTATACAAGGATAGCAGAAACTGTAAAGTACATAGTGAATGATATGATCACTGCCCAGAAGTACATATCAAAATCATGTCCAAGTATCACATATAGAAGACTGATCAATGATGCTTCAAATATATCTGATCACTGAAGTCACAACTGAATCTCCAAGTACCAAATCATAAGTGGTGGAAAAAATGGTACTGCAAGCAACTCTGGTGCCAACATATAGAATGTTATTGTGATGAACTGCAACATATAAGAGTGGATGGTGTCACTGGCATAAAACTGAAGGAGTTTTCAAAGTGAATGAAAGCATGCTGATGCAAACCTGAGGTCTTCATCGATCACTATGGTACAATTCTACGCAATTGGAATAAATAAGCTAAAGTCAACCATGCGAGAAATCGTTTGATTACCAGTCATTGATGTATATTGTTAACAAATGTGAGACAACTCACCTATAATGATGATGAGAGTCAAGGTACCGCAGTACAATCTAACAAGTGCAAATGAATGAGTTGAAGTCGAACACTTGAGAGAATCTACCAATAAGGAGACAATGATGTATTCTCACTGTTGATAATGAAGGAATCTGCCACTAATGACTGCAAACCCTAAGGTACTGACAAAAGGACTCTAGAACTTATTCCCATAGAAATGTGTTAGAGTCGATGGAAAAAGATTTGTTGGAAGGAAGGCATTAAGGAATCCCACATCAATCGAGCGCGAGCATAACCCGTAGGAAAAAAATTGGGAGGAATCAGATGAAGAAAAGTGAAGTAACCAACCCGAAGTATGTTTTCGGCATGCAAAAAATGTAGCTATCACACAACATAAACCCTCTAAACCAACCAATAATGAAAGCTGACAAAGAGGCGAGAAATCCACCAATAAGGTCAAATGGAAACCAAGGCATGACATGAATCACATGTATGATGATGAAAGATGAAGTTGAACACAAGGGAAACCACTCAGTCAAATACCCACGGTGTTGATCAAATGTTGAGCACAAGGTCACCTATTAATAATGTAAATAGGGCTAGGGTGCAACTCTAGGTTTACTCGAGAAATTTGTCGAAGTCAATAAGAGATAAACCCGTCGACAAGAAGTCAATGGATACCTTCTCAAACCATCATGAGAAAAGGACCAGATAACTAATGTGATAGAAGAAGACTTTGACAGACTGGGGATGGTCGACTGAAAAATGAGTCAAGAGACACCGCAGAAAGGTCGACTTAGGTTTACTTCCCTTGAAAAAAAGAATGACTCATTTTGACTATGGTAGCATATGATAACTTTGTGTAAGTTTTTCATGCAGGAGGCACGAAAAAACCCTCCATATGATTGGAAGAGATAACAAACCAGGGGAGTACTGACTTGAAAACAAGGTTATGGCTTCTCCTAATTCAAACACAACCCATCCCAAAATGGAGAAAAGACTTACTTTTTCGTGCTTTGTTCAAGGGCAACACAACTGACTCTTTAGTTGCCATAAAATGTGGAAGTAATGTCCTGATCTCACTCTTTTTTGGATATTTAATTTTTTTTTCCTTTTCATATTGAAATCCTGAAAAAGAATAAAATAATTCCTATAATACAATGGATAGAATGAGTGTCGATAAACATATGCACTAGTTCCTGGGATAGGAGCAATCGTATGCTCAATGCAAGGTGGAGAAACTGGTAAGTGACACTCAGAGGAATGTTCCATCCATGGGAAAATGTGTCGAGTTACAAAGACTAAGTGATTGCATGGTTGACTTTACATAAAGACAGGGTCAAAAGATGGCTTATACACGAGTCCAAGTGAAGTCCACTTGATGCTAAGGTATACAAATGGTCAATATGCAATGCAGCAAAACAACTCAATAACAAAATGGGAGCCTCTAGGGTATAAATCCAGAAAATATAGCAAAGAAGAAGAAGAATGAAGCTTCAACTCATAAGTCATGGTGGCACTAAAGAGGACTCCTGAGCCTACACAATTTGTAGCATGGGCGACATATGTTAGTGAGGATCTAACTAAGAATCCCATGTAAAGGATGGCTCTAGCATCATATCATGATTTATAAGTCGGCGAGTGAAAATGGTTAAATAATCATAACATGATGGGGTCGACCCTATGGAAAGATTTCAGTATGGAGGCTAGTATGCATAAGTGCAACAAAAAGTGAATTCCCTAACCTATATGTCAGTTCTGAACAAAATACATGCCATGATAGGTCTGCGGTCATGGAACCGAAGAAGTAATGCAATCGTCTCGAAATTGTCGAAATGGACCTGAAAACAACCTATCCCAACACTTATAAGCCAAAAGGTCGTAAAGTCGTGAACAAATTCAAAAAATAAACACAAAACTTTAAACAAGTAAATTGTGGAAAAAAATTGAATTTTGGGCATAAATAGGCCTTTTGGACTCACATTTGGTCATTTGTGCCTTTAAAAATTTGTGAAAGAGATCTGGAGCAAAAACCCTGAACTTGGAACCAGAGCAATTATCAGCCAAATCAACCCAAATCTTCCTGGTAATCTTCTCAATTAGCTTAGTCATTAATTTAATTGTCAATTCAAGAATTTTTTAAGGAATTTCACCGTAGAATTTATGTTTTTTCTGAAACCCTCTACGTATACGCAGGTTCATTATTTAGAACTTGCGTCTATATGCGACTGAGAAGGAAGCAACTCTTGTATGTGCAAAGCGCAAATTTAAAATGAAATTATAATGGTTTTTGAATGAATTGATCTAGGATGACCATTAGCTGGAGAGAGAGGGATCATAACACAATTGACAATGAGGTCATGGAGGACCAGTTATCCTTGGATATACTCTGGGGATGCAGTTTGCTCGAGTTTTTTAAGATGCTAAATATGAAAACCAACACCAGGTTGCTCAAAATGCTTGTAATTTATTGGGACCTAGAGGAGGATTGTTTCATGATCGATCAAATTCCATTAAGGATTGAAATTGAAGACATTTATTTCATAACTGGACTCTCTCGAAGAGGGCAAATAGTAAATTTGCAAGGCAGGCCCACAGGAGGGCTAAATGTCGAAGATTATATTTGAGTATATTGTGCCGAGGGTACTCAAAACGTTGGGAAATAGATCCCAATCAAAGATGTGCAAGGGTTTCACATGAAAATACTTCTTTTCACCATTGTTAGAGTAGCTAGATCGACTTCCTTGCACCAAGCTTCACGAGGAAACATGAATTTGGCAGTGGAATTCCTGACTACCCTATATGACTGATGCACAAACTTATTGGCAAATTTGAAGAAATAATTGACCTCGATCTAGAAGAATAAAACAAAACACTTTGGTTATGGGGCCATTTTATGCACATTCTTCTTTGAGAGGATTCTAGGGCTTCGTCCCAAGATTATATCTACCATCAGAAGCCCTTAGGATCCACAGATAGCTAGATGGGCCAATCTGATGAAGAGGTTGGGGGGTGGCGAGGTCCCAAGGACTACCTGGGATGATGAGTTCTTCCTATGGTGGGGAGAACAAGTCATCACGGTAGAAGATTATCCTTATGCTAGCATGGATTTCAGGGGAGATGTTGATTTTCCCTTACCACCTGGTGCAGCATGGGGGGCGATTGGTAAGATCACATAATGATTTTTTATTTATTTTATTTTCAATGAAGATATGAAAATGAATAAAATCTTTTTGCTTGTACAATTGACTTACAAATTTATGGATCATGTTACAGATGTTGGACCGGTTAGACTCGAGGGCTTCCCGAGGCACATGCGTCGCAGAAGAGAAGCTGAGGATGTCACAGAAGACATAGGGAGAGTACACCATGCTATACATAGGAACTCGAAGGGTTTGACCCGCCATGTCCCTATGGATGCAGTGGAGGACCTTCCCAAGGCTATACAGAGACGTGTGGTTGTTGTACCATGCAATTGGGAGTGGTTGTTCTGCTGTGTGGCGACAGCTATAGTGTTCTTCCATAACACCTACCCAGGGCAGGGCCCACAAGGATATACTTTTTATTATGACCGGATGAATGTAATATTTTTTGATGATGAACATGATCGGGCATAAGCCATAATTATGTAGGACATGATTGTCCAATTTTTGTATATTTTGAACACAACTCTGATCTATACATATACACAACAATTTTTATGATGTGATTGTCTCATATATACAATGATGATTGATGTTTTTTGATATTTAATTTATTCAATGATTAATATGCCAATCAATTTCTTGATTAGCTAATGAATCTGCAAACAAATTTTGTGAATGCAGAATGTGAATGTATGTAACATAATGAAATGATTGTTGCAACAAATGCACTTTGAGAAATAATCATTGTAAAAATGGATCTCTGACATGATAGGTGTTATTTAATTGTGAAACCACAAGTTTTGAATCCAAGTAAACTACTAACAAATCAATATCAAGAGACATTGCCTCCGAAAGTAGATTGACCACAATAGTATATTCTGCTACATTATTCAAAGCAGGATCAATGCATACACCCCTTGAGACTAGCAACTGACTAGATGGATAGTAGATTACCCAAGCCGTGGAAGCAAGATTCTGGGTATGTCAACTAGCACCATCGGCAAAGCCAAAATGACTCATCTCATCCATAAACACCTGCCAAAGCAGATAAAAAACATAAAAGTCACACCAAAAATTAATAGATAGATATGCACAAAAAATACAATATATACAAACAAATCAAATGCTAGGAAGCTGCCTAGGCATAAAAATTCTTTAGATAGAGCCCATTTCTGGGCTCCGCCAGCTCGTTTTTGTCAAAATCAACCAAGGCATAAACTCCCTTCTTAAGGACCTTTTTAACAATGAAAGGGATATACCACATGGATTTGAATTTTCTTACCCCCAAGGCATCATTTTCCTGAGTGTAAACCAAAACAAGGTCACCTTCAGAGAAAACCCTAGGTTGACAGCCTTATCATACAAAACCTTCACTCTTTTCTTATGGGCATTGTTCATCGTAGTTGCATCTCGGTGCTGCTCATCGAGATGTTCTAGATAAACAAGGCGTTCTTTGAGACTTGAAGTGTCAGGAAGAAGCTCAACAACCAGCTTAAGGGAAGGAATATCACACAACAGGAAATATCGTTTCCAAACAATGGACTAGTTGGAAAGGAGTGAACCCAGTTGTAGTCTTAACAGAAATCGGGTATGCCCAAAGTGCAGGATACAACATGACATGCCAATTGGACCTAGATTTATTGATTTTCTGTTGAAGGATAACCTTTAAGGATTTATTCATGACTTCAACCTGCCTATTGGCCTAAGTATAATATGGAGATGAATTCTCCTGCTAGAAACCAAATTTAACAGCCAATTCAGCCATCATGGTGTTCTAAAAATGACTGTCATGGTTAGTGAAAATCTCTTTGCGAATGCCGAAGAAAGAAATGAATTGGTTGAACAGAAACATGGTTGTTGTTTCACCATCATTCACGAAAGTAGGCATAGCCTTAGCCCACTTTTTAAAGTAGTCCTCTACTATGATAATGTCCTTGTGACCCTTCGTCGAAGGTAGGTTATAGGTAGTAAAATCAATACCCCACTTAGTGAACAGACCGATGGTGACAGTAAGAAAGAGTGGAGTTGGATGAGCGTGCATCTTCTGAGTATAAACTTGACAAGGATGAAATTTTTTGACCACCTCAACACAATCCTTGAAAATCGAGGGCCAAAAATATCCAGGATGACATTTTTTGACCGCCTCAACACAATCCTTGAAAATCGAGGGCCAAAAATATCCACCATGAAAAATATTTTGGGTTGTCACCAAGCCCAGATAAATGACCACCACAAGCTCCACTGTGGCAATCATTCATCACAACCTCAACTTCTTCGAGAGTTAAGCAATGTCTGAGGATCAAATCTACCCCACGACGTTATAGAGTGTCACCCCTAACAAGATATTTTTTTTCCAAGTGACGCAAATTTCGATGCTCATCTTTTGAAAAAGATAAGGGAAACTTTGAAGTCTAGAGATAAAAAATGAGATATCCATACCAAAGATCCTATGAAGAAATGAGGAAAATATGTTCTTCAGGAAACGACTCCTCATAAATAATCTCATCTCCACAAGGCAACTCAGAGATCAACTCCGCAAATACCAAATATTTTCTGGATTTGGAAGGAAGAAATTTGAGATCAAAATCTTGCAAAATGAAAATCCATTGATTGTATTCCCCCCCAATCACTCGCCTACTGAGAACAAACTAAAACGGATTGATTGTTGCCAAAACATAAGTTTCGCGAAGGAGGATGTAATTCCTGAGTCGTTGGACAACATGGATAACTGCCAAAGCTAACTTCTCAATGGGACAATACTGCAGTTCAGGAGCTACCAAGCCTCGAATTAAGTAATAAATGACATGATCACAAAGATCATAATCCTTCTGAACCAAAACCATACCTATAGTAGATTCTACTACAACGAGATACAAAATGAAGTCTCTGCTATAATTAGGTGGACTCAATAATGGAGTAGAGGTCAATGCCTTTTTCAAAACATCGAGTGAGAGCTGAGAAAAGTCATCCCACAAGAATGGAATTCCCTTCTTCAACAATCTCATAAATCCTTTCGTCACCTCAACATAATTAACGATAAATATCCTTAAGAAATTTTATTTTCCTTGAAGACTTTGAAGTTGACGAATAGAAGATGGGGGAGGCAACTGAGGTATTGCCTCAACCTTACAGGGATCTACCTGAATCCCTTCAGTAGATACAATGAATCCCAACAACCAACCGGATGTAATGGTGAAAACACACTTATTAGGGTTCAACCGAATTTTATAATGATGACATCATTCAAAAATTTGTTGAGGATGAGAGGGATGATCAATTCTCTGTAATATTCCAAATCTGGAACAACTAGCAAGGCATGACTAGAAAACACATTTTCTAGTAATGGCTGCTACAGGAATTGAAACCAGGACCTGGATCCCTTATATTAATGTATCTAAGTCCTAAATCCAAGAGGAGGCTTCAAAGAAATCCTTCTAGGTGGGTTAAACAGATCTCCCACACGTAGTTGTCCTCAGAAAATGCCCGATAAGGGAATGCAGCAAATGTAAGCACATGTAATGGAATAACAACGTTATTTTATAGCCATGAACACATGAAGATATGAAGAGCCATCAAATGTATCATATAGCATCAAAATAGTACAATTCCTTGAGGAAAAAATCACTCAAGCAATACAATGTAAGCGTCAGCAACACATGTACAAGGAAATGAAGAACTATGCTATATAGGTATGAACCCGGGTTATGACAGCGCTATCTATAGGAGACACTGCAACATATAAAAATGAAAATACAATTATATAGCAATAAAAACTCAAGAAAGGTGGGGGAGCAAGCTCTCAACCCTTGAAAATAACAATACAACAATCCTTAAGGGGATTGGCTACATTATAGATACAAATGGTAGATCTGCAAAAATGCCCGAGTTGCTGGGTAGCAGCTGCAACTCAGAAAATAGAAATGGATGAAGATAACTAAAGATGCTGCATATGGTGCATATATCTCATCCAATGGATCTCTCAGGTGAAAGGTTGATCAAATCCCTGAAGATCTCTCCCTCCAAATTAGTGGTACAATCCCCCACTGTAGGTGCACTCTAAAATAACACAGTCAAGGAACTGGACTACACTGTAGGAGATAGAGAATACTTGGCCTGGTTCCAAAGATGTGCAATCAGCTTAGAAACCTCCTTCACTGACCTCCTGAAGGAATAGGAGCTCCCTCCTTTGAAAGATGAGCCAAAGAAAGGTGTTATGGAACCCTCCACTACAACACCCAGCAACACTACATTATACTTCAGTATAAATAATGCAATGACTGATGGTAGTGGCTTTGGCCTTGAGCCAAGATGTGGAGAAATGAAGTGAAATCCTTCAAGAGGCCTCTCAATAAGGAGAGGAAATCCTAAACAGGAATCCCTCGTGCTAAACAGCACTGCAACTCAGCTGAACAGTCGGAGACTACAAATAGTCTTAATCAGACAAATGATCAAATGCTCAAGATGTCTCACTATGGCTGCCTCTTCCTCCTTTTATGCAAGTGAATGCCTCTTTGCCCTGGACCCCACACATTAGGGTTTCTTCCACAAAAAATATTCCTCCCTCTCAAACTGCATTGTCTTCTCATGCAAGCTACACCTCTTAGGCAACGCTGTTGACTTGGTCAAACTTGACCTTGTCCTCATGCAATTTCCCCTTTTCACACTGGAAGGTGCAAAATTAAGTTTCTCCATTGATCCTTTTCACACTATGAAGGATCTTATTCCTACTCATGGGAATTTTACCCATTTTATTCACCTCCTAGATGAAATAAGAAAAAATTAATATTCCAATTTGCTGCTTGCAAATTTTGGAATATTACAGTCCTCCCCTCTCAAAGATTGCTTGTCCTCAAGCAAGTGCAAGGATAGACTGATTTTTCTTCTCCTCTCCCTGTAGCATCCCTATATGATGATCTTCTCCAAGGAAAGTGATTATATCTTATCAATCAAGCGTCCACATTGCTCCTCCTTAGAATGTAAGTTAGCTATCAAGCTATCATCATGTGAAAGTGAAATACTCAAGATGATAAAAAAGTGATGTCTAGAGGCCCCTTTGAGGAATGGGATCTGAAATCTAATGGGAGCTATCTCCCTCATATGGATCCTCCATCCCTAGGCTATTAGCCGTGCAAAGTGAGTCACCTCCCAACTAGGAAACTCCTGAAAACTGTCTTCCACCTTTGGCTTCGACAAAGAAGGTGGGCTGAAAATCTACACATGGTAGACAATGTAGCCTACCCCATGCTGTCCATCTCTCCACTTATGATAAGTGTAGAGTGTTGGCTGCACCTTGGCTGCAATAAGATTTCCCTCAAGTGGCAAGATGAGGACTAGATCTCCAAATATTTCTCTCCCAACGTTGCAAATCATGCTGGCCCAAATATCCCCATATATGATGAGTTGGAAGTCATCAACATATGACATGTATTCTATCATATGGCTCACCTCATATGGAAACAAATGAGTTGCTCTAGTGGCCATATCATCTCCCATGTTCTCGGTAGAACATGTAGCGTGAAAAGTGTGAGGAATTTCTCCCTCAAAGTACACATCCACCCAATGTGTCACTCTCCCAAGCATGCTCCTCATAAAGACAAAAATAGTAGAGCCATAGGGAGAAAAAATGAGAATCATACTTGTTGCCATCTGTAATAAGTGAGAAGGACAATGGTCCTTCAAGTGAAACCAACGTAGCTTGACCCTCAACTGCAATAGAGTCTGATAAAAAGTGTGGCTTCTCAACCACTTGCCTGCTGCTCCATTCTCCTCATAAGTATGGAGGAAGTGAATGATATAAGGTGTACAATGAACATGTCCTCCATAATATGCCTCTTCCCCAAGTCCTCCTAGGGAATGGCCATCAACGATGCTTATGGCCTCAACTAGACCATGAAGCCCAAAAGAAGGAATGCTCTTCCTTGGAGCAACATCCTGCACATATATGGTTAAGGGACATGCAGTATATAAATAATCATGTAAGAAATAATCACCCTTACCACATGTTTTGCTCATACAAATGGAGTGGCTCATATATGAGTCTCCCTTCCTCCTCAAAGAGAAAATAGGTGGCTGTGCTAACTCCTCCAAAGAGTTATGTCTCTCCTCCATCTCCATCTGGTCCATGCATCTACTCATATGCTGATATATCTCCCCCTCAAAGCCCATCCAAAAATACCCCTCCATGATGGTGTGGTATGCTCTCATAGAACAAGTGGGACCAAAAAGGAAATCCTCTTGAGATGCTTGTAGCAACTTCTCCTTGAGCTTGGAAGCTTTAGGAAGGAAGATCCTATCATGATAGAAGATGACCCCATCTATGACTGAATATCCTTGCTCATGCAACTGGTCATCCAATATCATACAAGTATGAAGATCCTTGGAATACTCCACCAACAGCTGGGAGTTCCAATATGGATCTATCCTCCATAGTGACAACGATGATGATCTCTCATGAAGAGAATCTGTCATATGGTCATCCTCCTCTCTGACATCTCCTATGCCAAAGATGCAAGTTGGAAGGCTGCTATCCTTCCCCTGCTGCTTCTGCCATAGTTCATAATCTAAAATGGAAGTGGGTACTGATGATGTTGAGAGAATGCTCTCTCTCCCCTTGAGTCTACCCCATAATCCCATCGCTATATCAAGCTCTCCCAAGGTTTCCACCCTCTTGGAATCAATGAGTGGTGCCCCAACATGTGAAGCATCCATCCTTCTCTACTAGTCCAGTGGTCTCCCCGGCAAAATGTCTCCATGCAATGAGACATCCTTAACAAGAGATGACTGAATATATTAATGGAGAGACCTCTCCATGCTTCCACCGCACAATCCAATCACCTTCTTAGGTGCATCAACCTCCAGAAATGGATAGGGATGTGTACTCCTCATCTCATGATGCTAGGTCTTCTCCCTACCTCCTCCTTGTGTCTCCATGGTTTCACACCTCCTTAAAAATGGCACATGTAGAACATGAGTTGTGCCTTGATATCCACACATGAGATCCTGGGGACTTCCTTGCAAAGATGCAAGCATCCCTCTACTTGGAGCAAGAGCTCCTCCTTCCTCTGCATGAGGTGCTAGATCAACTCCAGATCTAACAATGTTGTTGCCCTCAATCTCTGCAACATGAATGGGCAATCCTCCAATGATTGGACCCCTTTTTGAAAAATATATCCCCATGCTCCTTTGCTCAAAGGTGTGAGATGAAAACCTTTCTTCCGGAAAAGTATGGTGCAAGTTTTCAGCCTCCCCCATTGTTTTATGAAATGGTACTGCATTCTTATGCAAGGGTTTTATTTTAGTTTTCTTGTTTAGATCCACCATGTGTGTCTCATGAATCCTTCCATCAAACCTTTTCACTAATGCCTCAGTGAAACTAGCATATGATGCAATGTTTACATTTCTCAAAGAAAAGGATTCAAATATCCACCAGGCATAGGCCTTACCTCTCAAATGTAGCACTGCAACTTTGATGGCTTCATCTCCAAGAATTCGGTGGTGCTGCAAGAAGGTATCTAACTCCTCCACCCAAGCTTTGGTTGAACATGTAGGTGAACCCTCAAAGGTAGATAGATGAAATCTATCCTGTTGCTCTCGAAATTTCTGAGTTTGAAATTCATACTCTTTCAAGAAATCACTAAGGGTCTCCCTCCTAGAAACCTCTTCTTCTTTTTCCATCTCTCTTCCGGCAATCCTGGGCATGTGACTGCGCTGTGTGTTAGGGTGTGTAGCTGCTTGCTCACACTCCTCATGTGACAATATAGAGTTTGCTTTTGATTCAAACTCTCTAGGAGATTCTCCATACATCTTCCTCCTGATATCATTGAATTCTTCATGAATCATATGTACAGATTTAGGAAGAAGCTTTGTAAGCTTATCCCCTTTTTATTCTACAAAAGATGGAGTCTTTTTCCTGCTTATTTCTTTGTCTCCTTGAGTGCAGGATAGCTCGTTGGAAAGCCCTGCCTGTCTACTTTCCAACCCAAGTGGAATTTCTGAATTTGGTTGCCATTTTCCCCTCCAAAAATCAAATCTCCCAACACTGCTTCCTGTGTGTCCAAAAAGTGGCAGAAAGGTCATTTTTGAGGTGTTTTTGACCCTTTAGGCAACCCAGAACTTGATGAAATACTTAGGTAATCCATGAGTATGCATAAATTTTAATAAAAAATCCAGAAATGCAAAGTTTTCCTCCTGAAGAGCTGCCAATTATAAGCGCGCGCCAAGTGGCGCTATGCGTTGGGCAGGAAAATATGTTTTTAGGCCAAAAAATTCAAAATTGACAAAATTTTTCCCAAATTTCTTGAAATTTGGGCTGAAGGTCCCTGATCAAGTGCTATGCTCAGCCAAATAATCTTTGGCCAAAATTTGGAGCCTATCATGCCTTTTGCGCCTCCTCGATGCCTTCTTCATCTATGTTGCTTGAGAAATGGTTTCTGGTGTCAAGGTGAAAATTACACCAGCAAGAGTTACCTGACCATCATGCAAATGTAAAACAAACAACTGAGCCAACTCCTGATGATGCTGAATCCTAGCAATCATCTCACAATACTGATAGCATGACTGCTCTCGAAAACCTGCCATGGCAAGTGGGCAGGCCTGCAATTGAGTCAGAAGATTCATTTGGATCTATTGGAGAATAGTCCATATGATTGACAGTGATAATCCTCCCTTCATGGGGAAAATATAAGATATGAAATAAAGATGAATCAATAGCATCCATTTCATAAATCCAATTCCGCCCCAATAGAAGGTTGTAGTCCAAATGGGCATCAACTATCTCGACCTCAATATTGAAAAATTTACCCTCAACATAGATGGGCATGTGGCCTGTGAGAATGACCATAAAATGCAGTGAAAAGAGTAGGTGAAGGAACAACTGAATGGGATCCAATGGATCTCCAACATGAGATAGACATGACACATGTGGAAGTGCCCTCATCAACTACTATTCAAAAAACACTGATTTTCTGATATGTAGACTTAATCTGAAAAGCCATGTGATGAGGAAGCATCTTCTTAAGATTTGACATATCAAATGTGATAAAAGAGAGTTCTTTGGATCAAATTCTCGATCGCAGTGAGAAATGAACTCCTTTGTGCTAAGCATGACTGGAGTACCTTTAATGCAGACATATCACAAGGACTCTGAACCAAATCTTCTACAATGGAGTAGTTCTAGACTACCTTGGCATTAGGGTTGATTTTCGTATGCTTAGTAGAACCTTTCGGCATTCGAGGTATAGGCTCAACTGCGGACCTCTCTATATGGAGTGGCTCAGAATTACTGGGAGAACCCTTAGCTTTTGAAGACTCAAATTCACCATAATCACGAGACTTCATGGCGATATCAGCATGAGAAATCATCATATATACATTTGAAGATTTTTCCCCTTCCTGGTTTCCCCCAGCGGGAGCTCCAGTATTAGCATTCATGCCATCAAGCAGTTTCTGCCCTTAGGGAAAAGGGTTTTTCAGAACAACTTGGGAACTATAGGAACCCTGCTAAGCTAACAAGTGCTGAGCATCCTGAATTTTAGGGTAGATATGAGTAAGATGGTCTCTAGTGCATAACTTGCATGGAAACTTAAATTTCTTCTTTGCCTCTCTCTTACCCTCTGCAATATTATCGTTGGATATGTTTGCATTACCCTTCCCATCCTTATCTTTTTCCTTATTATTCTGTCCCTTTTTCTTCCCATCAAATTGTTGATTTCCTTTGGGGTTAGAAGCTTGAACAACCTTAATAGTTAAGGGTTGGGAAGGAGTAGACACTGACAGCATAGCCGTAATAGAAGGAGAATATTATAAAGACAATTGTTGCAATTGATTCAAAAGGTTAGTTGTGCCACTATCGATCGAACCGACAAGCCGATCAGCATGAGGATCTGGCTTTGATTTGGATAAATCTACTTTGGAATGAGGAGCATCCGTAAAAATCTTATTAAGGACCCCAAACTGACAATAAATTAGTTCCAATTGTTGGGCCCTAAAAATATTCTATCCCTTAGAGAATACCCCAGAAAGGGATACATCCTTCGAGATTTCTGGCTGTAAGGATTTGAGGAACCACTTGAGAAGGAATTCATTAGGAATTTGGGCTTTGATGAGCCTCTTCCTTCTCCTCCATTCTTGAATATTATTAGAAATGTGTGTTGCCTTATCTTGCTAGAAATTGGCCAAGAGATCATTCCCAACATCATAATGAACGGGTAGCCAAAAATGGTTTAGAAACATAGTAGCCAACTCTCCAAATGTAGCAAAACTGTGCCCAGTAAGCTCAATGTACCATTTTTCAGCGTTTCAATTTAGGTGCGCTGAAATAATCTCAACCTAATTGAATCATCGATGAGGGAGTTCGAGGAACACCATAAATGGAAAGTGGTAACATGGTCGGTTGGATCCTCACCAATATTCCCTTCAAATTTTGGAATATCTGAGGGAAGTTTAGTAGGGACCGAAGGCCAATCCGGGCTGTATCGAATTAGATCATTCGTCAGTTTTGATAAATCTGTCAAATTTAGGGTTGCCAAAAATGGTAAGCATGGAGGAGCTTGAGAATTCCATCCACCAAGGGAAGGATTCCCAACATTCTGAAAATAATACCCTAGATTTGCTAAGGCACCAGGTTTCCATGGATTGTTCATAGAAAAAGCTGAGCCATAAGAGAAACCTTGTGGCCCAGAAGCATTTGGAGTTGGACCGCCTCCCATCGTAGGATTACCATAAACAAGGATATTTCCCCCAATCTAATTGTTGAATGAATATGAAACCCATTGGTAAGGGTTCCAATAATTGGCGAATGGAGAGAATCCCTAAGAAGAACCTACGAGAAAGGTACATTCCCTTGTTGACCATAGAAAAAATGATTCCCAGTTTCCAACCCAGTAAAAGGAGGGTTCCAGCCTTGAAAAGCATTAGATATTTTCCCTCCAAGAAAAGGATTGAAACCTTGACCTTCAGTGGATAAAGGAAAAGATCCTAAGGAAGGGTTCGAATGAGGTATATGACCACTTCTGAATGGGAAACCTTGAAATGAAGCTGACTTGCTAGCCATAGAAGACACGTGTGTGGAGACAACACAAGCACCAATGAAGGAAAAAAAGGGAATTGCACTAGATGGTATTCCAAAAGAAAAGGGACCATAATGGGAAGCAAATGCTTGTGTTCCCCCACTCATAAACGGAATGGAGGTAGAGCCAAAATTTTCTGCACTGGGAGTGATAGTTGAAATATAAATGGTACCTCCTCCTTCAACCAAAAGAGGAGTATGCACACTCGAAATGCTCATAGCCGAAGCTATGTTCCAAGTTGTGGCCATCGAAAGAATAAGAAAAATATGGGGGCTAGCCGATATTTGAGACAGAGGCCAAACATACAAAAGAACATCCGAAAAACTAGAAAAAAGAGGAGAGAAAGGAGTACATGGAGGTTTAAGAATCTCTTCTAACTCAACTTCTTTTGCTGGAAAAAGGACTCAAGAGATGAGTGGAGTACTCCTCTCCATATCACCACTAGTATTAGGACCACCCATAGAAACAATATCCCCAAGCAGAGGATCACTCTCCGATGCATTCGCAACTAATCGATGAAAATCACTAGCATAATTGCTCCTACGCCTTCTTGAAGAAGGCTCGACACTCGGAGGAGAAAGCCCACGAAGCCTCCTCGATCGTCGAACCGACCGGTCAGCCACTTTTAATAATTATGAGATTTTAAGCTAGACTCAAAAAATTACGAAGCTATAGAAATTTAGGAGCAAAGAGAACTCTCTACAAAAATGTCCCTAAGATACAAAAATCAAGAAGCCTTCAGGTATTTCAGCTCCGGGTTAGTAGGGCCGGACACCAAAATACAAGAAAGTGAATAAGAGGACCTTTCGAGAATAGTTTGGGGTAATTACGCCCCATGCTTACTAGCTAAGGTAACATAAACAGTTATGTTGACCTCCTAACAAAATCATTTGCCAGTGAAATTCCCCAAGCTTCACAAGGGCACCCTCCAGAAGTACTAATGAGAGTGATGCAACGTCTGCCTCAGGTACCACAGGTATTCCCCCCCCCCCCCACAGTCACCTATGTGATACCAAGGAATATCAAGATCCAAAAAATAGGAGAGGGGGTATCTCTCTTCTTTGCCTTCAATAGCCCTCTTGCTTAACTCTCTAGAGGTAGAGCTTTCCTGGTCCACTTAACGAGGCTGGATTTCACTCATTAATCAAATTCTATATTTGAAATTTTGAGTGGCCTTGAGGGTTAACTCTCCACTCACCTATTCCAAGGCCCTATAACCTAGACTAATTGGTGTATATTAATGACAACTGAAAAAATTCTAGTTCATTTTTAGATTAAGTGCTTGACTTTAATGACTGTTATTTTTTAAGTCAAGGGTAGATGGAGAATGCAACTTATGATGTTTTCACGCAAAAGAGAAATCAATAGAAACCTGCTACATGAATATGCAACTTTTTCTTTGATGAAAGATATTTCTACTTGGGTTCTACGAAACAACTAAAAAGCAAGATTGTTTTCTTTTATTTTCAATATCATGCCCACACACTAAAAAACTATCAAAAATACTACAATCCTTAACGGTGCAACTAATGCAAAAACTATCAACGATGAATGCAAATTCTAGGACTACTCACAAAGGGAAGCAAATGAATTTTTCAATAATATGGTCTCATCACTTTGACACAAAGCAGAGACAAGCCCAAACAAGAACTTCTTTGCACAAAAAATTCCAAAACAACTTGATATAGAAAGTGACAAGCCCACTACAAAGCTTCTCTCAAAACCAAGCAACCGGACCAAAATGAGAAACTACCAAATTTATCCAAAAGGGATGAAAACCATAAAATGAAGGCCAAAAGCAAAAGAAATGGAAAACACAAATGTTTTTTGAGCCTTTAAATTTTTAAGGAGAAAGAAAAAAGTCTTTGAGAGAAGCACAAAACCACCAAAGGCCTCAAATCAAAAAAATGAGCCAACAAGCAACTTCAAATTCCATAAGCCAACTATGTCATTTTCATGATGAGACTCAACAAGTAGAATGTATTTAACTCAAGAAAAAGACAGGAAAAATAACATAAAACTTCCAGCAAACAAAAACCTCAAGAAATAAAAGAAGGACAACTTCAAGATTCACCAGAAAAGATGAACTCAAGAAACAAGAAAACCAAGAAATCCAACTAGCTAAAAACCAAAAAGTGAAGCAATGAACAAGCTAAACAAGAGCCAATCGACATAGACTCACTGTTATGAAATGTCAGAACAATCATGAACCTCAGAAAGAAGTCTTGGTGCAATAGCCACAACTGAAACTTCACCAAGAAAGGAAAACCCTAGGTTGACTAGGTTTTCAATCAAGAAAGAGAGAAAATGATACACAACAAGGAGAAACACTATCTAGACATACAGGAGGTTTTACAGGAGTGGCCAAAATTAGGCAGGAAAAACTTACAAGATCTCAAAAATTAAATTTTCAATTTTAACTGACAATACACGGATCCACAGTGTGCAACTTGCATGTATACGCGTCTGGGTCTAAGAAAACTCGCGTATACGCAGGTTCGTTTGGACAAAAACCAATGTATATGTGACTGTGTGCAAAAAAAGTAGCGTATAGAAATGACAACAA
The DNA here is from genome assembly GCA_034641835.2 of Pinus albicaulis. Taxonomy (NCBI): domain Eukaryota; kingdom Viridiplantae; phylum Streptophyta; class Pinopsida; order Pinales; family Pinaceae; genus Pinus; species Pinus albicaulis. The sequence goes on along the minus strand of CM076581.1, from coordinate 82,746,710 downwards.
AGAAAAAAAAAATCCAAGCCTAATCCAGGGGATTAGGGCTTCTGCCTGGATGGAAATAGAACCAACAAGACAAGTAAAGTGGTTAGATAAGTCAGGGAACCCAAAATACATAGAAAACAACCCGAACTAGGAATTACACGGGTGTAATCCCTAATTGAGTCGCCAACTCTGTTGCGGGAAAAACTACCTTAAGGTTTGGGTTGAGGGACCCAACAGAGCGGAAGGCATACAATCAAAAGAAGAAATCAAATTTAAAGTCCTAATGCTTAAACTACTAAACTAGGGATAAGTGACCTTACCCGTATGTCCTACGTTTGAGGTCATTCCCGTAGGGTGAAAATCCTCTGCTACTCATCGTGCTTCAAAACCTGCAACTCACTCAAGACAAAGCACAGAGACTAGTTGTACAACATATATATCCTAAATGTGAGTATTTTAGATCATATAAACTCATGAAAGATAACATGAAATAACGATTACAAAATCATTAACATGTATATGAAACATATAAGAAAATGACATCAGGAACGAGAAAAATCTTCTTTTATTGATGTATGTAAAAATAAAGTGGAGATATCACCTAAAATCAGCCACGTCTCCAAGCTAAACCATCCTCTGGATCAATCTAGCCCAAGCCTCAACAATCTTCTTCCATAATAGGTGCACAAAGGATGTCACATAAAGGGGGTGAGAATCACAAGGAAACAAGGGTTTCCTGAACCTGGGAAGTGCAAGAGGCATAGGGATAATTAGACTTGATCTGGGCTATAACAGGCTATAGTACCAATTGCATTCTCTCTCCTCCCTTAGGCCTTCCCAATGAGGTCTATTTATACTTCCTCAAATAATTTTTTCAGTTGGGAAACAGTTTGGCCACAGGCTGGTGTAGGTGGTATTCAGGTAAAACCCATAAACCCCTCCCAATTAATAGGGAGATTATATTTTTTAATATTTTAAATTGTATACACAGGTTAGATATGGGCGAACCCACATCTGCACACATATAATTCAGGGAAGAGTCGCGTATGGAATTCAAAATAATATTTTTTAAGAAGTTGACCAAGTCTGAAAGGAAAGGGATGCCCAAGGCCAATACATAAGTCATCAAGTATATAAAGGTGATAAATGATGCTATATATATATATATATATATATATATATATATATATATATGTATGTATGTATTGGTTCTGATTGGCTTCTCAAGAGATCATAATATAATATACTGCTTTGTTGGTTCTATGCTAATTTGTGTGTCTTCCTTTATTCTTATGTTGCATATGTTCATGTGAGTTCGTTTCCTTTCTACTGGTGACCAATGCTCACTATTTTATAGACTACAACAAAACAACATGAAAAGGGTTCAAATATTTTCATTTTTTTGCTACAATTAGTGTAATGTTGTATCTTCCTTGGATATTAATGAATATGAATCCAATTTTATTGCAATTTATATGGTGTTTTGTGCATTCTTTAGTGAAACCAATTCACATGTGTTATGCATTGTGGATATTTTAAGTGTTTTGAATGCAACTGTTCCTTGAATATATATTTCTTTGTGAAATTGGTTAAGTGTTCTCATTCAAAGTACTCATTCAAGTCATATGTCCAAAAAATATATGAAATAACTCATTCAAGTATATTAATACATCAATTTTTTATTTTATATATCAAAAATATCATATAAGGATATGTATTATACAATACATCATAACATTGTACATCATAAAATTTTTATTTTTTCCTCTTTTTATAATGACCTAATTTTTTATAAAAATTTTCATCTAATTATGCATTTTCATCTACTTTTTGGGGCTTTTTGGATGATGATTCTAATTGGATCTTCTGATGCATTTCACCCCTAGTCATGATGTTCTCCGAGAGTCGAATATGCTATGGGGGAGCATCGCCTACATAAAATATTAAACTTATATGGCGAATTATTAAATATCATTGAAGTAGTTTTTTAATAATAAAAAATACCTTTGCAATGTAATTATTTACTTGGTGCACTAGTTGAAACCATTGCATTGACTAAATCATGCTCCTATTTTGGTTGAGGATCCTCCCATACGACACGCTCTGCCATTGGGACCACAAAATTCATAAGTAGAAAATTGTAAATGAATGAGTAAAAAAAATAGAAGTACATACTTTATAAGTACAAAATTATTAAGTATATGATTAATATACAAACCTATTACCATTGTGGACCTCATTTGTCAATGCAATATCTGGGGATTTCACCCCACTATCATGGGGCTCCTCGGGAGCACCAAAATATTCTGGTTGGTGCACACTATCAGAGGGCTACTACTGAGTAGTCATGGGATCATTTATATTTTCACTACTCCCCTGCCAATTAAAGCAAAGAAACACATTACATTTATGGAAGGTATCAAACATGATTGTATTTTACAAGTAATTAAAGGATATTGTGAATTTATTTTTATTTACCCTATCCTTCATAGTGGATCTTAGGGTTTGGCCCATGATTTTTCAACGTTCAATTACGGCTTGAAATCTGAACTTGAAACCAATCCGAAGGTGTTCCTACATGCCTTAAGTTTTGAATTCATCACCATGCATTGCATACGAGTATTGATTTTTTTTATTCGCGATCACAATTACCAGAAAATTGAAAGGTGATATAACAAATAATATTGTTAAGATGTTTCAGTACTTACAATTCATTCCTGTAGCTTCAAATACCCACCCTGGCCAAGTTTGTGTTTCCCATGCTTGTCATGCCTTTCCTTGGTTTCCTTCAAAGTGTCGAGGAGCCTATGAAAAGTTTCAAGTATGTTATATACTGTGATTTTATTCAAAACTAAATAAAAAGAAAAGTATTGAATTCAAGATGTAATTTATAAAAGTATACTGGGTGAAATTTTTTCATGTGCTTCCACTTTGTGTCCTTGATGAGTCCCTTCCATTCCATCTTAGGAATAATGGGAGAGCACTCATACCTAGGGTTATCTCCCAAGTTAACCCTATACTGGTCTCGTACATATTTTAAATGTTTTCTGACTTCAACAATGACCTCGGTTTTATTGAAGGTATCTATCCCGAAAAAATCCTCAAGGTAGTTCATAAGCTCTTTTTAAGGTTGGAATTTTGGAAATTCCACCTTTTGCGTATGGTGGGCCCAAAAATATTTAATGCTTTTTCATCCATTTTTTTACAAAACAATATTTTACCTACATGCAAAAATATTTGTTTATTAATTTGAAAATAATAATCTAGTTGACTTATATTTGATATAAACAACACGAAACAATTAAGCATAAAAAACTACCAGGAATTTGTTTTGTTTTTATTGGAAGTCCTTTGTCATTCACCAAAAATGTGCACACAATTTTCCATGTTATCTTAACACATGATGCTCTAGGAAATGTACCCATAGTGTCATCAGTACTAGGGTCACCTATGTCACCACCTGATCCATATCCTGGCTACGTATTTGACTCGGGGCGCATGTGATCATGGGTCACAACCATTGAAGTAGACACACTGTTGCTTATGGGAATATGACCCCTTGAATGTGGAGAAGCGAATAGCTGTCTGAAAGATATATGTAGGTTGATAGTGCTGACAAAATTCTCATTTTTTGTCTCAAATGTTCCATTATAATTACCAACACTGAGTTGAGGATCAAGTGACTGATGCAGTTAAGAAAGTGCCACCAAATAACCCTACATAAGAAAAAAAGCAATTTTTTGATTAGATAATGTAAAAATTAAAAACAAACTTTCATAATTGAACTTACGACATAATAAAAATCACTTTAAAATATGATTATTACCTTGTACATCTTAATATCTTCGTTTAATTCCTTGATCCTAACCTTAGTCTCAAGAATTTGATCCCTACTGTGAATCAACTCCATAATTTGTTTGTTCATTTTCTTCACATGCTTTGTTATTGTGACCTCAATGTTGGGGGATGACCAAAAGTATTCCTCATCAAGAACATCATCATTGTCATGGGGCTCAAACTGCATATTTCAACAAAAGAAAAGTTATTATTTTGATTAGATAAGAAAATAATCAAAATTTCACATTAAATGTAAATCAAAATTTTTAATTGTTTACTTCTGCTTGTGCAAGTGATTTTCCTTGTAGATCAACTTGACATACTTTAGAGTCATAAAATATTTTAAAAAATGTTAAAGAATAGTTATCAACATAAAGAATTAATTGATGGACATATAAACACATACAAACATGAGGAAAAGGACTAGTCCTATAACATGCATGTGAGTAATTTTGGCATTTTCAAACTTAGGTTTTTATGGAAAAGGACTTGCATAAATGAGACTATGAGAAAAGAAAAATTAGCACAAATTTGAGTAAAATTTTGGTAGATGTACCTAAATAGATCTAAAACAAGGAAGTTATGGGAATTTGGTTTCGATAACTTAAATAATAACAACCAAAAAGTACAATATTAAGACTCTCAATAATAGTCATAGATCAACTATTAAGGTTACATTGTTCACCCACATGAAAAAAAATTTAGATTACGTTAGGGAAGAAAACATTTGGAACATAAGAATGGTTTGGTCCTAAGTAATTTTGCTATATTTATATTTTTTTGAATCCATTTCTTCCTTAAAGTCACACAATATATCACGTTCATGTTTGTCTCTATGCATACCAAATGGAAGAACATCATCTGGACCCATCTCTTTGTACATGGATATGGTCTTCTCCACATAAGAATCTATTTGTTGAAATATGATGCAGTATAATCCCTCACTCAAAGTAGGTGGTTTATTTTTACCTTGGAAAATGAACTGGGAACCAAATGTTCCTAATCACTAAGCTACAAATATGTTATGAGAGTAAACTCATGCTTATGCTAGCGGTAACCAATGCTCTACCATATCAATAGTGAGAGAGAAACATTAGAATCTGAACAATGAATATGTGCATAGGGAAGTATTTAATGATTTAATGTAAAAATTATGATGCATCCACAAAGAATCACATGTATTAATATTCAAGACATATCATCTTTGTGAAAAGTTGCTAAAACAGTTAAAGCATGAATTGTGTGGAAGTGTAGATAAGATACAACGACAATGAGTTGTCTAACACTCAAATCCTATATAAAATATGCATGGAGCCACTAGTTCTGCAATATAAAATCCTTGATACACCATCAAATACAGAGAGAAAACAAATAGGAATGAGAAATACCATTTTTGCAATGTAGACACCGAGTCACCAACAACCTTCTCAATCATCCTCCCGCTTTCTCTGCTCTCCGCTCAAGAAAAGTCAATATACATGGTCCAATATCAAAACAAACATTGAAAAATTTACAGTATGTTCATTTCAGGGGTTCAACCTATTTAGGGCTCGAATCAATTGGTATACGCTAACTTTGTTGTGGCCCAAATGATCCACCTTCATTAGGGTTCCAAACTTATTCAATGGTATCACTATGACCCATTTTTCACTTTTATACTCTAGTGCACATGGCCGGTTTTAAAGTGATCACTGTGAGTTGTGAAAACCTTTTTTCTTTTATATTTTGGCATGTTCATATGTCCAAACCTACCATTGATTAGTTCATAATATATAAAATAAATTTCTCCAAATTTTTATTTTATATTTCACATTCTTCCTATCTTTTGTTGTTATTTTTTTCTCTCTTTTTTTATACTTTTCAGTAGAAAATTTTTGTTTCTATTGTAAATTAATAGTTTTGAGGGTGAATTATACTTAACACAACTTAACCATTTAAATGAGCCTATGGTTATGTCAAATTTTAGTGTGTATGATCATAAAAAGAAAAAATTCCAACCTTGTACCTATTCACATGTCACTATGTGTGGGGTAAATTAATTAGAGCATCATTTTGGCCACTGACTATTAGTAAATTTTAAGTGGTGGATTAGTCCTTAGCTGGCGTAGGCCAACAATTTCTAACAATAAGCTTGTGATAAGTACTACAAATAATTGGTTCTTAGCCATCATTTTTGCATTCACGGGGAATCATATACTTGGAGATTGGAAACAACAATGTAAGAGATATATAATAAATTATGTCATGTATGGGAAGTGATAACAAGCTTGATATCAGTGCAAATAATGAACTTCTCTTGGTTTCAAGAATGATATAATATTCTCTACTGAACAAGGCCAAACATGTGAAGGTGGAAGCTCATATGGTCCCTCCCCTGCCTCACATCACTCTCAATATTCCCAATACCCAATTGATATACTATAAAATATTTTAAATAAACATAGTAAGAACCAAGAATATATTAAACATTTTGATATCATTAATATTATTATTCATCCAACTCAACATTTATGCCATCCGGTTAAAAAATGACATTGAAATGATCAACCATTTCAACATTATCATCAATTTCATAATGTTGTTCAAATTCTTCAAGTTATTCATATAACAATACATCATCAATATCATATTCATTGAGAACATTGTCTCGAACATCTCCTTGAACTTATTCGAAATCTTCATAATTTGAGACATGATCAACTAACTACTCCTCTACATCATCATCCTGTTCAACATTATCGTTTTCTCCCGCTACATTATGCTCTACTGGCCTTCCTATTGGATCATATCTAACAACATATGACCAACCCGCTCTACTTGGAAACTTTAAATAAAAGACTTGTTCGCATTGGCTTGGAAGAACATAGTGATCTGATCCTGTCTCAAATTAACTTATATTAACCATGGTAAATCCGTTATCATGTTGAATAATAATTCTATCAGGATCATGTTCATTCATTCGTAGCCTATACCATTTCACATTGAACAAAACCAGTTTGAAGGAATCAAAGTCACAATCAAGTATGTGTGTCACTTCTAGAGGAAACATTAGTGACCTAGAAGACTTTAGTTATCCCATAATAAAAAAATTTCCTCTTTTCATCCAACTTTTTTATGCAAACTTTATGACCTTTTTACCACAACATTGTGGGTTTTTAACTGCAATATGTCAAACACATGAAAAAGGCATTTTCAATTAATAAATATATTCATATAACTTGGAAACTATCCGAAAAAATACACCTGCATTCAATAGTACATTAATGATATATTTATAAAACTTAATAAAACATTGTAGGGTGAAAATGAAACATGCTTTCCTATTTATCTTTCAAACCATTAATTTCTAAATCAATTTCCATTTATTTAAGATTGGCATCTTGGGCATGATGAGCTTCTCTAACCAATGCAAACACCCCTTCCCATGATAAAATACCATACCATTGCTCACATGTTTCAATACATGGCTTCATCCAATCAAGATTATTGGCAATGTATAAATGTAGTGCATCCCACTCTCAAGTAACTGTATCAGGAAATCACAATTCACCAATAAATATTAGTTACCATGGTCAATATTAATAATTGATAAAAGAATAAAAAATAAAAATTTTGATACACAAAAAAATGAAAGCACACACACACACACACACACATATCCACATTAAATATTTATTACCTATCACTTTCGTTGCTCTACCTTTCCCCAATAGGTTCTCCCCTTCAAATGTTTTTATGGAGTTCACATCCCAAATGTTATCCACACACATATTTTCCGCTAATACAGGAAGATAATTGCTAATATACACCATGGATTGATATGTCATATATCCCTCCACTATAGAAATCTGAGGAGATTATTTGTCTAACCAAAGCCTTCAATGATTTCAAGTGCCTCTCCACCATCCACATTGACATTGTGTGTATAGGTGCACACAATTCAATCTCCTCAAATTGGTGTATGAGGCAGTGTTCTTGTATATTGAAAAAATTCGGAGGTAAATACTTTTTCATTTCACACATTAGCTAAGGAATTTCTATCTTCCAATGCTTTATATCAACTTTATGTATTTATTTCAATGACAACCATCTACAAATGATGCAAGAAAATAACATGTTTCAACAAAACACAATATATTACATTACAAGTAAAACACGTGTCATTATAAAGTTTAACAACAAATTGAAAAAAAAAATCGGCATATAAATCATTACTTACCTCATGTATTTTCCAAGATCATATATAGCTTGTATGACGTTGTTCTCGAAGTTGTATGTCAGAGATAGAGGAAGAACATACTTTAACAATACAAATGAATTGTTATTTTTTTAATCAAATGCCTACAAAAAAACCACACACACACACACACACACACATATACCTCAATGAAGGTATGCTAATCATTTGTTTTTACCCCACCAAATTCACCTTTCTTTGTTAAGATATTATTTATGTTTGAAGAAAATATTGTGGGAAATTTTATTCTTTGAATGAACTCTTTTATATCACCTCTTTTCTTCTTTGTTAATGACCATGGAAGTTCATTTTGATCTCCATCGCTATTTGATCGTATCCCAATTTTCATTGCATGATTTTCTTCCAAATTTTCATTTTAAAATTTGAGGATTTTTTCATTGTCCCTCCTACCATCTATGATGTGCCATAAATGTTTTGTCACATTCTTCCTAGTATGCATTGTATCAAACAAATGGGCTATTCTTAAGTGCTTATAGTATGGAAACCTCATGAATTGAACAAGATAACTTTTCATTCCTCATGGAATCCAATCATGTTTTTTTGTATTCCAACTTCCATAGGTGAGGTGTCATTCTTTGTGGTTTAAATCCAGACTCTTCTTTCCCATTGAAAATATGAATTTTAGTATCAGGATACCTATGGTTCTTAGAGAGTGAGTGCCTATATTCATCAAACACCTCCTTTCCTAAACTTGTTGAATGAAAAAATTTCATCTTAGGACCACAAAATAGACATGCAAATTTTCCCTTTGTTTGAAGGCCTGCAAGAGATGGATAAATGTCAATTATAAACGAAGAATTACTTAAAAAACATGCATGATATGATCTAATTGAAATAATTATATACTATTAAAGTGAAATGGAACGTTACACACCACACAATTTTGTTAGTCTTATGCATCATGAATTATCCATACAAGTATTATGTGGAATTGAAATTTTCTCTACCGTATTGGTTTACAAATGTCATACATAGTGATGCCTGCCCATAAATTCATTAAATTGTATATCAGAGATTCGATATATACATTCATATATTTAACTTGGTACTTACCTAATTGTTTGAAATTACACATAATTAATACATCTATGATATGTACATATAAGTAAATAAATGAATATAACATATTATGAAACAAAAAAGACAAATGAAAATGTTACAATATTCAAAAAATCTAAAAAAATACCTAGAACAATCATTGTCAACATAATGTGCTCCCTGTTTATTGGCATCCAAGGAGGAAGGTTATTGTTGATACCAAAAATTTCCCACATTGAGTAAATATACCTCAACTCTCCAAATGGATTAACATCCTTAGCTACCAATGAAAGCCTAACATTACGAGGTTCATCTTTAAAATGTGACCATTTTTCCTCAATGTCCCTAAATGCATAACCATCTGCAGGAATTCAAAGAAAACCATCTCCACTTCTCTTACGTTCATGGTAATCCATAAAATGTGCTATGCTTTCAAACTTCAACAATCACTGCAAACGTGAAATTATCAGAATATGATGAAGAACCTTTTGAGGCTCTCTTTTTGTTATTTCATTTATTTGATATTTATTGCTCTGAAATTGCATGCAATTTGTTTTTGATGCATGTTTTCCATAATATATAATATGATCATTAGGTCATGCATCTATAAGTTGACAGTCCATTTCAATTTATTTCATAATGGCATATAAATCTTGGCATGTGCGAGGTAACTTATTTGACAATGGTAATATAATTTCACCTAACAATCTATTATGACATAAAAAATCACTAATTCATGTAATTTATATTAATCATAAATATTTCATTCTTATTCTACACATTAATTAACACTAAAAAAAATGGAAAAAATCGACCTTTCATGTGATGAAACATATTACATTATACCTTATGATCTGTGCCATACAAGTGTTTTAAAAACCATTCAAAACCTTTAAGTTCACCAACAATAATGTATCATAGAGAATATTTTCTCTTGAGCCTTCATAAATTGGTCTCCTTGTCTTCTGTAGCACAGGTGCATCATAAATATAATCATCATTCTCATCGTCATACATGCCTTGGATCAATTGATTTGTCCCATCATCTTGAACTATGTTATTATTGTCATATTCTTCGATAGTATCATTATCTTGATCTTCAATATTTGCTCCATGTTCCTCAACTTGTAGAACATCATCTCTAGTACTTATATGTGGCACATTTGTATCACAGTACATAGGGGACCACCTTGACTTTATAATAATTACAAACGATCATGTGAAATTAGTCTATAGAACAAATATTATAACAATAATTTTTTTTATAGATATGATTAATATAAAGAAAATATATATAATGATTCATAAATAGCTTACCACCTAACGATGTTCGTCCCCCCTTTCAATGTGCCCATTATTCCTACAATTTCTATCAACTATAGCATATGAAATTCTTCGTGGATGTGTGCCACATAAGGAGTGTAAGAGAAATAACAGTTCCCATCATCGAGCCCTAGCCGATTAGATGTTCCCCATCTAATGTTGTTTGTGATTCTTCCTAGCCAAAAAAAAAAAAATTGTCATGATTATGTTATAAAGATGAGTGGTCATGTAACTAGATGTAATATTATATTTTTGTAATGCAGTAAGTATATATATATATATATAACATAATATGTTTTCCCTACTCCATTAATATATAAAAACAAATATGTTTTTTCACTCACGAAAAAAACCTTACAACCATTCATAATTATCATATATAGCAAAGATGTCACAAGATCTATTAACTAGTTAACTAGTAAAATTCAAAGATGGTCAGTCAAATAAACATTCACATTGTTTAATTCGGAAGACAGATGCCATATCGATTTTTCCGAAATTTTTTCCGTATTAGCGATGTCATGTGTCATTGGAACATGCATCAGAATAGCGACGCCGACACCAATTTTTTTAAAAATGAATCCCACGTTCCACTTATGGGTTCTAGGGATGCTAATCTAACAAATTTTCATTTCTTGGTTGATCCAACGACATGCGGGGCCTTGACTCTACTCTGATGACGTCAGAGGGGGATGTCCCAACCGAGACATTCACCGTTAATTTCCCCATTTCATTCGATGATATATATAAAACAAAATATCTTTTCCATATGCCATTAATATATAAAACAAAATATGTTGTTTTCTAGCGGAAAAAACTGAATAGCCTTTCAGAATTATTGTATAACAAATATGTTATAACATCTCTTACATGAAGGAAATTTATAATTTTGTTATCATCGGACGGTCAACGAATGTTAACTAGTCAAAGTCAAAGATAACCATTTAAACAAACATTCACATTCCTTGCGTCGAAAGACATATGCCATATTGATTTTTCTAACAAATTTTTTGTACTGGCAATGTCATGTGCCATTAGAATAGGTGTTGGAATAATGATACCACCACTAATTTAGAAAAAAAAGATTGAATCCCACATTTCACTTCAGGTTTCTGGGGATACTCAGCTGAGGGATTGTCATCGCCCGATCGATCCAACAACATGTGGGGCCTCGAGTCCCCTCCACTGTCATCACAAGAGGATGTCCCCATTGAGATGTCCACTATTGATTTCCCCCTATTTCATTCAATGATTCAAATTGTGGTGAGACCTCCCCCCTCCCCTGCTAACGTCATTGGGGAAAAGGTTGAAGTTTATAACATTCAATTCCTTTAGTATATATGTGTCATTCATTGAGCCATACCTCTACCCACAGTCATGAGGTGATACACGGGGTTGACCCCGACCTCCTAGTTGGTGTGAACATGGAAACGAGCTAGATCTCTAATTTGACGTACATAATTAAGAAAAATTTCATATGGTTTATGTCAGAAGATAGAAATCATATACATATAGCATCAATAATGACGTTGTTTCTATCGGAAGTCGGAAAAACAACGAACTCGGGAAATTTTTACAACAGTTCATGTCATATTGTCATAATTTTGTCCTGAGTTTATGATGAGATCCTCCATGGTCTCACTTTAAAAAACACATGATCTCCAACTTTAAATTCTTAGTGAAATCTATGCATATTCATATAAATTTTATACTTATATTGGAAAGCTTAATATTTTTCCTAATTTTTTCAATTTGCTCTTCCATTTATTTGAGTAATTCCAGAGCAACCATGAATCTGTCCACCAGATTCCTCCAACTCACATGAGTATGACACCTCCTATTGTATAATGCTTCAAACAGACTCATTTTTAATGAATCCTGATATTCATTATTATATACAAACTCTACCAAATGCATGTAGTCCTCCCATTTGGATGATTTATCCATGACACACATTCAAAACATATCTTCTATAACGTAGTTAACATTCTTAGTATGTCTATCAGACTCCGGGTGATATGAATTACTAAAATTAAAATTAGTACCCAACCCTTTAAAGAGTATCATCCAAAAATTAGATGTGAACTTCAGATCTCTACCCAAAATAATCGCCCTAAGCACACAATACAACCTAGAAATTTCTCTCATAAAAAATACCATCTATATCAGCTGCCTTATGTGTTGATTTTACTAGTACAAAATGGGAAGCTTTGGTAATCTTATCAACCAGTACCATATTTGCATCATTCCATTTAGCTATACTGGTAAATTTAGTAAGAAAATCCATCAACACCACATCCCACTTCCACTTAGGAATGGATATGGGCTACAATAATCCTGTTGGGAACTTGTGTTAAATCTTAAATTTCTAACACTCTAAACAATTGGCTATGTAAGTTTCCACGTCCTTCTTTAATCCAAGCCAAAACACTGCTTCTTGACCGTTGTAATAGTATTCTGGTATCCTGGGTGTCCTGAATAAGGAATCCAATGCATCTCCTTCAGAATCAACCCTTTTACCTCTTGCACATTTGGCACATATATAATACCTTTATACAAAATAATTTTATCTTCTCCAATTTCATAGTATAAATATTTTGATTTCTTTTCCTCCTATTATAAACTATTCTTGATGGAAACATATTGTTGATCCAGATTCACAACTTATTTAACTCAAGATATTATATCCACCTTACATATACTTAATGTTGAAGCATGAATCAAAAGCGCTCCTCAACTAAGAGCCTCTACCACTTTTTTCTCCTTTCCTTTAATTCACTTAATCTCAAAATCACATTTAGCTAACAATTCAAGCCATATGATATGTTAGGAATTCAAATTCGGTTGTTCAAATAAATGCCTAAAAACATAGTGATCTCTTAGCAATTCAAATATCTGGGCCATAAGATAATGTCTCCACATATAAAGAATATGAATAATGGCTTCCAGTTCCAAACCATGTGCAACAAAATTTTTCTCATGGTTCTTCAACTTTTGAGACTCATCACACTATGTGTCTGTTTTGCATAAGAAATCCTCCCAAACCTTCTAGACACACATCCATGCATAACAAAAAATACACATTTGGATCCACAATTTTCAACACCAAGGTACTTGTTAACATAGCCTTCAAATCTTGAAAGGATCCCTCACATGCAAAGGTCCATTCAAATTTAACACCATTCCTTTGCAATGAAGTGATGGGATGAGAAATTCTAGAAAATCCTTAAATGAATTTCCTGTAATAACTAGCTAGGCCCATAAAATGCCTAGCTTCTGTACCATTCTTTGGTGCTAGCGATTCCTTGATGGCCTTAATATTTTATGGGTCTACAAATATCCCATCCTCTAAAATAATATTTCCTAAATAATGAATCTGCTTATGATAGAAAAATAAATTACTAATCGTAGCATACAACTAGTGTTCTTGGAGCACTTGTAAACCTAACCTTAGATGTTGCTCATGCTCCTCTTCTAATTTAGAATACACCAATAAACAATCCATAAAAACAATGGAAAACTTATCCAAATATTATCAGAATACTCCATTCATCAAACAGATGAAAACACTTGGTTCATTGGTTAATCCAAAAGGCACCACCATGAACTCATAATGTCTATAACGAGTTCAAAAAGTTGTTTTATTGATATCTCCCTTCTTAATTCGAAATTTGTGATATTTTGACCTCAAGTCAATCTTGGAAAACACCTTAGCTCCTCGAAGTTGATTAATATACCATTTATCCTTGGAAATCGGTAATTATTATTAATAGTTGTTTTATTCAATTGTTGGAAATCTACACATAAGTGAATGGTTCCATCCTTTTTCTTAATAAATACGATTGGAGCACCCTATGACAATACAATGGGTCATATGTGCCCCTTCTTCAACAAATCCTCTAATTGCATATGAAGTTCTTTGAGCTTTGGAGTGCTCATTTTGTAAGGTGTCTTAGATACTAGCGCAACTCCAAGCACTAAATCAATTGAAAAAATCACATCCCTCCTCAGAGGTAATCCTCGTATCTCATAAAATACATCTGCATGCTATTTAAACATTGTATAATCTTCCAAATTAGCTTCTTGGTATTTATTGGGTTCCTCCGAATGAACTGCAAGTACTTTGAAACCTTTTATAAAATTCTTCCTTAATTGCAGAGGTGATATCTCTCTAATATATATCGGTCTAGGGACCCTCTAGACCTATCTTTGCCAACCTTAATCATTAACATAGTTAAAAATATTTACTATAATAATAAAAAATTGTGTGATTCTTCTCCAACCAATCAATCCAATCATGCAATCATATGTTCCTAAGGAAATTATATTAAGCTCAGCCTTATTACTCAATCCATTCATATCAATAACAAATTCTTTCACTAGTTTTGTAACTATTCGCTTAACTCATATAACTAATTGAACTTGCCAAGGCTTTCGATGCTTTCTATTCTCTAATTTAAATTTCCTTACTAATTTTGTATCAATATAATTGTGCATGGCTCCTTAATCATTCAAAATAGTAACCAGTTGATTATGCAAGGAACCTTTAATCTCAATCATGTGTGTTCAATGTTAGACATGTTTGTTATCCAACACAACATAGATCTTGGGCATGCTTCTACCCACATGCTCCACCGTATCAACTTCCTGCATACTATGTATCATTATTTTTTGAACTGTTAGTATCCAACATATCTCCTATTTCTACAATTCCAATTATTTATGTTGTCTTTCAGACCTAAATAATTCTCTAATGAAATTCTGCAAAATTATTACGTCATTCAAAGATCTGGGGCCATTGGTGCATTCTGCTCATTAGTATATTTTTGTAAACTATTTAGTTGCATGGTTTTGACACTTGGGAAAACAGTTACACCTACTAGAAGTTTTAACTAAGCTCAATTCTTACATTTTCCAAACTCTTGTAGCTTTTTCCTCAATTTATGTGGATTCCCTACCACCAAATCAAATTCCTATCCCAATAGATGCATTTTGCTAGGAATTCTCTTTTTTTTACTATTTACGGGTAAAAATTTTACTTCTAAGCACAAGGCTATGCCCCTCCAAAGTTTTTTTTGTTTTTTTTTCCTTCTTTCTTAGATGTTATAAAGTCAAATTATTCATTAAGTTATCAATTTTAACCTTAATATTTATTATTGTATTCACTTTTCTCTCATTGGGCGGTAACTCATGCATTTAGAAACTTGGACAATATACATTGGCCAATTCCATGCCCATCACATGAGCCCGCTCTATCACAACTACATTCTCAGGGGATCTATACTACATATCTTCGTCACTAAGAAAATCCATGCACACACACACACATATATTTGGGTCCACTGTATACTCTGACACGTATATGCTTGTGACATATATATTTAGGGTCATCAAAGCATATATGTATATATAAGAAAATATCTATAAGAACAATTCATATTTAGTATATATATCATATATCAAAATCTAAAATAAAAAAAAAATATAAGACATATATATATATATATCCCCACCCAATTTCTAGTTGTTAGGTGTGTGTTATATTCTTTCCACGACTAGTCGCATGCGCGAAGGGGTGGCTCCACCCCCTATTTTTTGGGCAAGGTGCAAAAAGGGGGTCACAGGGGGGTGGAAACCCCCCCTGTCGAGGGGTATGTAGGGGGGTAGAAGACCCCCTAAAAGGGGTCTGGGGCAGTGCCCCAAGATTTTTTTTTGGACCCTATAATAGGTGGGTGGACCTACCTATGGTTTTGCACATGGTTTTGGGCATGGTGTTTTTCTTCCCATGGTATTTTGTAGATCCGGTCAAGGGAAATACGATTATGTTCTAATCCAGGGTTAATGGATAAGGGTTTATGAATGCTACAACATGTATATATATGCATTGTAACATTGAAAGGAATATAATGAAAAATCAATCTGGTAGTCCCATTTTGTGATCCAGGGGAAAATCTCTGTGTATATTTGTTTTATGTTCTCTCCATTATTTATTTTATGTTTTAAGAATTCATTAGTAGCTAATGTATGTACAGGGTTAAAACCTACATTTGGTATCAGAGTTTTTTCAGCTTCAAGGGGATGTGTTTTTTGTTGAGGGGTTTTGCTCGGCCATGTGTTAAACCCTATTTAGTGGTAGATCTGTGGGATCGATTCTTCCATTGAAATAAGATGGCTAGGAGCGGAAAGATAAAGATTGAGAAATTTAGTGGCCAAATTTTTGAGTTATGGAATATTAAGATGAAGGATCTCCTGGTGGATAAATATCAGTGGATTGCGGTAGATCTGGGTACTAAACCAACGACAATGTTAGTAGAAGATTGGGTAAAATTGGATCACAAGGAAAAGATCACAATATGATTGTGTATCTAAAATTTAGTATTTTTGAATGTATCATAAGAAGCTAAGACGAAGGCTTTGTGGGACAAGTTAGGGACTTTATATAAATCTAAGTCTCTGGTGAACAAACTATTACTATGGAAAAAACTATATAACCTGAGGATGAAGCATGGATACTCGGTAATAGGGAATCTAAATGCCTTTAATACTGTGGTAATCCAATTGTTATTTGATGATATAAAAATTTCAGATGAAGATAAGTGAATCTGTTTGTTGTGTTCTCTACCAATTCGTGGGATAATCTGGTTGTTTCTATAGGTAGCAATACAACTACCTTGAATTTTTTTGAAATAGTCTCATCCTTGTTGTGGCAGGAGATGAGATGAAAAAATATGGAGAGCTAGAATAAAAATGCATATTTGTACGAGGATGGTCCCCAAAAAAAACAAAAATAAGTCCTCGAGTGGGAGTTCTAAATCTAGAGGGAGATCTAAATCTCGAGGAAAATATTTAAAGGTGTGCTGGAAATGCGGAAAGGAAGGGCACTACAAAAAGGACTGTAGATATAAATCTCTTGAGAAAGGAAAGGGATATAATGATGCTCCTTCTGCAGAGGTGAAAACCACCTCAGATGAAGGTGGGGATGTGTACTTGGCTTCTTCTTCAAGTACATATGTAGATCATGAGGCATGGTTGATTGAATCAGGTGCATGCTTACACTTCAGTCCTCATAGGGAGTGGTTCTACGAGTATGATAAATATAATGGTGGTGATGTATTCTCAGGGGATGACATGAAGGACATAATTGCCAGAGGCAGAAAATTCAAGCTAAAGTTGCAAGGTGGAAGGATTAGAACACTTCCAGGTGTTCTGCATATTCCTGCATTGGCCAAAAATATAATTTCTGTAAGCAAGATGGATGATGTAGGTGTAAAAACATTGTTTGAGAATGATACCTGCAACAAGGTTCAGGGAGCACTGGTATTGATGCGGGGAGTTGGGATTGGAACTTTGTACAAGCTTCTAGGTAGCACTGTTATTGATGGGTGCAAAAATTCTATGGTTCCTGAAAGTGGAGAAGAAAACTTAGTGGTCTCTAGAGAAAATACCATGTTATGGCATCAAAGGCTTGGACATATTGGAGAGAAGGGCCTTCGAATACTACATGGTAATGCTATGGTAGAAGTTATGTCTAGTTTCTCTCTGGATTTCGATTTTTGTGAGCATTGTGTATATGGGAAGAAGAATCATGTGAGTTTCCCCTCTGGTGCAAAGAGGGCGAAAGGGATATTAGAACTTGTGCACAATTATGTGCTTCTACCTGTGTCAGTTCCATCATTGGGTAACTCTGTTGGCTATGTATCATTTATATATGACTTCTCAAGGAATAAATGGTTATATTTCCTCAGGAAGAAATCTGAAGTCTTTGACAAGTTTAAAGAATTTAAGGCTTTGGTGGAAAACCATACAAAGAAGAAGATAAAGGTGTTGAGGAAAAATAATGGTGGAGAGTTCTGCAAGAAGGAATTTGAAGAGTTTAGAAAGAAGTGTGGTATAGAACGACAAAATACTACTCCATACACACCTCAGCAAAACGAAGTTGCATAAAGAATGAACCTGACGTTGATGGAAAAGACAAGAAGCATGATTAGTGGTGCCAGGTTAGGACAAGAATTCTGGGAAGAGGCTGTGGAGACTACATGTTACTTGGTTAATAGATCACCTTCATCAACGTTGGAGGATAAGACTGCACTTGAGGTATGGACTGATAAGAAACCCTCTCTTTCACATCCGAGGGTATTTAGTTGTGATGCATATGTACATGTTCCAAAGGATAAAAGAACCAAGTTGGATATTAAATATGAAAGGTGCATCTTTATTGGGTATAGGGATGTTTTAAAATTTTATAGGCTTTGGAACCCACAAACAAGGAAGGTTGTGTACAACTGAGACGTGGTGTTTAGAGAGGTGAAATATGCTATTAAAGATGAAGTCCTACCAAAGGAACCTAAGAAGATAGACTTTGAGCTAAAAGAGGAATAATCAGACGTTGCAACAGAAAAAGAATCAAAAGAGGAAGAGCCACAAAATACAGCTTTGAAGGGATCAGTTCGAGAAAAAAGGCAGCTAGAAAGGTATAGTCCATCTGCTTTTTGTTCAATTTTTTCTTTATCTATTACTAATAATGATCCCATAAATGTCAAAAAGGTAGTAGATTAAGAGGATGGAAAACTCTGGAAATATGCCATGGTTGATGAAATGACATATTTGGACAAAAATGAGACTTGGGATTTGGTGGAGTTTCCGACTGGAAGGACACCCATTGACAACAAATGGGTGTTTAAGAAGAAGATGAATGTGGAAGGAAAGGTAGAGAAATACAAAGCTCGGTTGTTAGAAAAAGGTTATTCCCAGGTGTTGGGAATTTATTTTGGTGATATTTTTTCTCCTATTACCAAGTTAGCTTCTATTATATTACTAGTTATTTGTTTCTACTGCTTTTGAATATAAGGTAGAACAGATGGATGTGGAGACAACATTTCTTCATGGGGATTTGAAAGAAGAGACATACATGGAGCAACTTGAAGGATTTGCAGTGAAGGGTAAGAAATAATTGGTATGCAGGTTAAAAAAAAAATCTCTGTATGGATTAAAACAATCACCAAGGATGTGGTATCAGATATTTGTTATATATATACGGGGACTTGGCTTCACCAGAAGAAAAGCGAATCATTGTGTGTATTTTAAATTAATTGGTGACCATGTTATTTATTTGGTCATGTATGTGTATGATATGTTGCTGATTGGAAATGAAAAAGAAATTATTCAGGTTTTGAAGACCCAGTTGTCCTCCAAATTCGACATGAAGGATCTTGGTGCTGCAAACTATATTTTGGGCATGGAAATTAAACGAGATCAGGCAAAGAGGAAGCTATGTTAAACCAGAGGAAGTATGTCGAGAAAATACTGTAGAGATTTAATATGCAGGATCATAGTCAACCGGTAAAGGTTCTTATTCCTATAGGTGTAAAATTATCTACTGCACAATGTCCCAAGACACAAGAAGAGGAAGAGGACATGTCCCATGTTCCATATGCAAGTGCAGTCAGTAGCTTGATGTATGCAATGGTTTGTACTAGATCAAACATTGCACATGAAATGGGAGTATTGAGCAGGTTTATGTCAAAACCAAGAAAGGAGCACTAGAAAAAAATGAACCGAGTCTTTAGGTATTTGAGTGGCACCAGTGATTATGGTCTGTGTTACCAAGGAAGACCAGGATTGGACATAGTTTTGGGCATCCATGGATTTTTTGATCCAGACTGGGTTGGAGATCTAGATCAGAGAAGATCTACAAGTGGGTATGCCTTCAACCTATTTGGAGGAGAAGCTATTTGGATGAGAAAAAGATAGTTTGTAGTGGCTCTTTCAACTACATACGCTGAATACATGGCAACCACTCATGCAAGCAACGAAGCAATTTGGTTGCAGAGTTTATGTTCAAGTATGGTGTTGGTTCTATTGTAGCCTAATTTGACTCAACTAAAATTCAAGAGAGGTTCTGAGCAATTCAAGGTTGTTGAGGAACATTTGTTAGAATGTCAAGAAGACCTCCAATATGCTCAAAAAGATAACCACAAGCGCAACGAGGATTCATCATCACATGTGCATTGGAACCAAAGTTAGGGAAGAAACAACAGCATTGGAAGCGCAATCTAAGCCAGAGGAGCAGCAAAGAAGAAAAGCACGCAACAAGGGTCAAGTCGGGCTCATTTGTAAGCTCAGGATAGACTAGCGTGACAGAACACCAGATAAGCTCAAGAGGGTTACACCATGGAGAAGAATAGACTAATTTCCCGTAGGCAGAGAAATGGTGTATTTCCATTAGAAAACTAAGATTTTTGGAGGAGGCACAAAGGGAAAAACAGATGGTCAAGATCAAAGCGCAGAACCAAAATGGAGAGATGGATGACAGAGATCGTATCACATATCGCATTCGGTAAAGGTTACAATTTAAAATATGGTTAAACTTGCTATATTGCGATGTGATGTGATCACATATCACACTTCGCAAGTTTAAAAGGTTAGCGCTAAGGAATGTGTTAAAGGTTGCGATCTGCGGGCTGCGGGCGGGCCCACCTCTCTTTTCCATGTCACCTCCCTCTCCCCGCATTTCGCACTTCACAAGTTTTAATGTTTACCTCCACTGCTCATTAACTAAATTTGTCGATTTGCGATATCCATGGGAACCATCCCTACCATGTCACCTCCCTCTTCCCGTGTTAGTGTCATTCTTTGTAGCCTTCCTGCAGTGATCAAACATGCTCTTACAAGGTGATTTTAAGGTGTCAAGGTCAAATTTTGTCATTTCAGTGAGTCTTCAAGTAAAATTTGGTCACTAGGTATTAGGTCTAGGGTTTGTTTTCACTCTTTTCAAATTTGTCCAAATGTCGGTCCTTGTCACCATTCAGATGAGTGTACCGTCATTTAGAGGGTTTTCATCATCATGCCATATTCCAAAGGGTCATTTTACACCTTGTTCATGCTTCAGTTGTGCCTAGGTAAGGTTAATTTCCCCCTCCTATGGTTTTGGAGGCAATTTCTCTTGGATGGTCAAATCATCAACAAAATTTTTATCCTGATGTTCATACACCTTTCCTTATCCATAATGTACCTTATTAAACACTTCCCATCACTGAGATCCCTCAAATTCCTCATTTTCGCACAAACCCTAGTTTCTTGCTACAACTTGGAAATTTTCTAGGCTAGGCTTGTGTTTTTCCCTTTTGGACCCCTTCCCCTCACTCAATATCTGAAATTCCACTTTCCCCTGCTTCCTAACATCCCTCCCTAATTCCCAAAATTTTCTCAAGAATTTAGAAGCCCCTTATCCCCTTCATTTCGCTTCATTTTGACAAATCCCTTGTTCCACACATCGGGATAGGTTTTACTTCAATGATTTTTCTGAGCAATAAAATATGAATTTGGGAACCTAAGAGATTTTTTTTCCCAAAATAGTCCAAGGAAGAAAAAACTCCTTCACTTTTTACACGGGTGTCATGGTTTTAGAGAAATGTCAAAAATACAGTCGCTTCAGGAGAATTGATGCACCTCTGAAGTGACCATGGGAAAATCAAGATTTCTCCTAGCTTGTTTAGCGAAATTACTTTCTTGATAATTCAAATAATAACTAGAAATAAAGAGCTTTCAAATGAGCTATCATGAGATCAATTTGGAGTTTAGGAAGACCTTCAAAAGTTTACTGCAACAGCACTCTGCCTTGAGGCAGCCTCATTTTGCACATTTTGACCAGTCTTGGGAGATTTGATTTTTGACAAGGAAAATGAACTCCAAATTGAAAAATTTCAGTTGGGTTGGAAATTAGACTCAATAATATTTCCAACGAGCTATCCCGCGCTCAATTTGGACACTAGGAAGGTCTCCAAAATCCTCCTTCAAAAATGCGCTACACATTGAGATGGTGCTACGCATTGGGCAGTGGTTTTTAGTGTAATTTTGTAACTGGCGCTACACATTGAGATGGCGCTACGCATTGGGATAAAAAGCATGAAATCCATTCAAATATTTCACCAAGGATCTCAAATTGCTAAATTTTTCATTTCCCAAGTAAGTTAACATCCCTCCATGACCAATGAATGAATTTCTCTTGGTGCTTATGGTGATTTAATGAGAAAAAGTCAAAACCCTACCTCTTTACATTTCTTGCCAAAAGCAGTTGCATAGGGTTTATGAGTTCTATTTCTCACTGCCAATTCCACTCCTAGCTATCTCTCACTCCCTTACTCCTTTATTCCTTCATTTTTCCCTTTCGTTACATTCTCATCTACCCATTCCACATTTCCCATATACCTAATCAACTAACCCTAAATCCCTAATCCCACTATCCCAAACCCTAGTCAAATATCCCAAAAACAATAATTTACATCCCAAACCCTAGATATCATCCCCTAAAACCTTTCATTCCCTAAAATCATACAGCTAGCATCAAACCCTCCCCTCATCGGTCCCACTCATCCATGGCACTCAAAAACATGAAGGCAAAACCAACAAGCTGCCTAAAGGAGCCAAACCGAGATGACATCCATTGAGCAAGAGATTGAAGATGATCGTGAAACTTGGCTTGAAAGGGTAAATATGCATTTGGAGAAATATAACAAGGAGAAAAATATGTTGAGGCACATGGCAAATCATTATTGGGCAAGAACTCATGTTTGCAAGGCACGAATCAAGATCCTGAAGGCAAAGTTAAAGAGGGCATTAAAGCGTCGCAAAAGGCATGATAGAATTCAGATTTTGGCAGAAGCTTCCTTGGCCCAGAATATTGCATGATGGTGGACACTCAGCCCAAATTTCAAGAAATTTGGGACACATTTTTTCAATTTTGATTTTTTTGGCTTGAACATAGATTTTTCCGCCCGACGCGTCACGCCACTTGGCACGTGCTTATGATTGAGAGCTCCTCTTGGGTAAAAATTTGTATTTTTGGATTTTTCATGAAAATTTATGCATGCCTACCCATTACCTAAATATTTTGACAAGTTTTGGGTGGCCTGAAGGGTCAAAAACACCCTAAAAATGACTTTTTTGCCACTTTTTGGACACACAGGAAGTAGTGTTGGGAAAACTCATTTTTTGAGGGGAAAATGGAAAAAAAATTCAGAAATTCCACTTTGGTTGGAAAGTAGACAAGCATATCTTTCCAACGCGCTATCCTAGACTCAATTTGGACTTCAGGAAGGCCCTCAAAAGCAGCCTCAAAGTGGTGCTACGCATAGAGATTTCAGGAGCGACGCATTGGGAAATTTGGCCTAATTTTCACTCAGCAGCTTAGATTTTCGCCTAGTTTTGGCCGGTTTGACTTTTTTATCTCCAAATTTGAAAATATTGATGTAAATTGATGTAATTTCATAACTTTTATGTAATTTTGGCACATTTTTACTCATCCAAGTAGATTCATTCACCAAAAAGTGAATTGTAACTGAATGAATCAGTTTCCTATCTTATAAAGGCAAGTTGTTCCACTGCCTATTTTCCAGTTCTTAGTTTAGATCTTGTTGAAATAGCTCCTAAACTTGTGAGCTCGACCCCTAGAGGCTGGGGATGAGTTAGTGTGGTCTATATCTTGTAATTTTTCAGTCATTAGCATAGGTTGGACACTTGGGATTGCTTAGAGCTTCATTGTACATTTCATCTCTACATTTTGGCAAAGGAATAGACCAGGGTTTGCAGCACTCTTTGGGATCCATGTGGCTCTATGTTTTGATGGTGTGTTTCTCTCTATGATTGTAAGTTTACTGATGTTTCATGTGTATCATCTTCCTTCTCATTTCTTCTTAAGTTAAACAAACAAGTAATAAAGGTGGAATTCATTAGATTTGCAGTGGTCTACCTTGAGTTTTGTTTAATCTTCCATGTTTTCAACTGTCTGAAGAGGATTCCTGAAAGAATCTTGCCCTCTTCAACCCATCACCGGTCTGAGCTATCCATTGCATTCAAATTCAAAGCATCAAAACAATTGCCTTTCTTGCCCCATTCAGCTCTCTGCAAAACTAATCATTTTCCTGGACCCAAAATCTACCCTTCCCTTTGATTCCAACAAAAACCCCCAAAATAAATCAAACTCTTTTACATATATACCTAGCCTAAAATCAGCCTTTCTTCAAGTCATCTCAAGCCTCACTAATCATTTTTTGTGAGATTGACAAGGAGAGAGCCCTCTCCCGATCTGGTAGGGATAGCTACCAGATTAAGCGTGGTTTGATGTTACCCTAGACTCTGCCTTCTGTTAGCCACCCATGTTTTTCAAATTATATCAGCTGGTGGCTAAATTTTCTTTGCAGCCTTCAAGAAACAAATTCAGGCCTAAAAATGTTGGTACTTGAAGTCTGTTGTTAAGATCCTAAACTACTGGTGGTTCTTCATACTTTTCCTTCTCCCCAGCCTCTGATTCCCCAAGAAAATCCAAGTCAAGTATTGTTGCATCCTCCTCCTTTTTCCCTTCCCTTTCCCCCCATTTTTACCCTCATCCTCCAATTGCCTTTTCTTCACAAAAAATCCCACTAAATCATGTATTACCCCTTTTCCTCCATTAATCTCATGTCCTAAAAGGTTAAAAACTCACTTTTTGACCTATCGGAACCTTTCTCCTTTTTGCAAAAATCAGTTAAAAACCATAGAAAAACATACGTTTCTGTGCGTTAGGTGTTAGCCCCTCAGGCTAAGCCCCTTTCTGTTTCTTCCTCCATATGCCCCGACACCAGAACCGTGTGCTAAGTCCTACGGGCGCTTAACACTTGAAATTTATTTATTACCCGAAAACATTGAAAACCTTTGTAAAATGCAAAGTCGGGTTTATTTTATTTTACCACCAAAGAAAATCATATTAAAACTCAGCCGTCGATCTGTCCCACAGATCAACGGTGTGGAGTGTACCCCACACCCTGGTGGACCCCCCCTCTTTTTCCCCCCCACGCTCGCTTTCAAAACCGTGGTAAGTATCCCGCACCGCTTTCCGCATTAAATGGTTTTCTCCCGTCGGCCAGTGATTCCGCCCGCTGGCCGACACGTGTTCTCCACCTCACCCCAAAACCGCCGTGCCATGTCTATTTCCCGCGCGTTAAACCTCGTCCTATGGCCCTGCAGCGGGATTCATCCCCACCGTCGGATCTGGGCCCTCCCATCCGACGGTCCCTGATCTCCTTTTCCGCTCACCCTTTAACGAACTCGCCCGCCCGTTAAATCTTCCCTGGCGCATTCAAGAGCCGATCCCCACCGTCGATCTACACAGATCGACGGCTCTCATTTGTTCTCTCGATTCCGTTGTACAGTCCACCTTTTTCCCCCGTTGACTGTTCAATTTGCTCCCAACCGTTGATCGCGATACGATCAACGGTTCCGATCTCTCCATTTTCCCACACGACTTCCGATGCAGTCTATCCATATAACGCAGGATTTCCTCATTTTTCTTGTATTTTGCAGGTTTTTAAGGTTTTTTCTTCGTATTCTATGAAAATCTAAAGGATGAGGGTGACGACTCCAGTCCTCCCGATTTATCCAGGGAATCGATCATACGGAGAAGAACAATGATATCTACAAAGTTTCATGAGCTTTGGTTGCCGCACATCCCTGTAAAGCTTGAAGAATGCCGTCAGTATCAGAGCAGAGAAAGAGTATCGGATTGAAGACAGAGTGAACCAGAGCAATAGTTTTATGGGTAAATTGGCGGGGATTACGGCTAAGACGGTTATCAAAAGCCTAATCCCCGGCTCAGAACACGGATTAAAGCAAAACCTAAAAGTGTTCATCAGACAATTGCCTCCACCGCCATACTTTGAGGCAAATTGATTCCTCAACCACCACAGTGCCACCTATTGCCTCAGAAAGCTCAATCAGAGGATGAATTTATTGAGCAAGATCATATATTATGCCTCGGAACAACCAAAGAAGTTATTACTGCACCAGATTTAATGACAGAATGTTTACAGAGTAACCCTAACAGTACGCAGAGCCTCAAAGGTCAACACAAGCTCCCTTCGAGCTTACTTCATCAGTGTAAACACATTAATGCAATGTAACACCTGTAGAATTTCTTCATCGAGCCTCACGGGGTCAGGAAGACATTAATTCTGCATTAATTGTATTTGAGATCTTTTTGTCAGATCTCACCTCCTCATCCTTCTATAAATACTCCAGAAGAAGATGAGTGAGAGGTTGGATTAGTTGGTTGTCAATGTAATTGCTGAAGCGCTGTAGCTATTTTTGAGTGGAAAACTCTTGACTGTAAATAGTGGTTTCATAGGCTCTTGGAGCTCTGCTTGTAACAAATAGGTTAGGTTGTGAAGAGAGATGGATTAAAACATTGGACTTGAAGATTGTAACCGGTTTGAAGCAATCAATACAAGCTGATTTATGGGATCCTGATCTATGCTGATGGTGATGTTATTCTCACTGTAACTTGTTATTTTATTTCTGTTTTCAATTTGTTCCATTTCCACTGTAAAGAACAGTTTAAACAGTGTTAGAGTCCGCTGTATATCAGTGACCTTCTCTGGCTGAAAAATCTTTATCCCAATGTTTTCTTCTTATTTTGTTATTTAGAAATGATTTAATTCAGTCTAAGCACAGAGATGCTGGCGTTCCCTCATCTTTTCGTCACTGCTGAATGTTATTTTTAAATGTTACTTTCATGTATGTTGTGTAAAGAATGAATTGAGGAAATCAAAGGTTAGCCCTGAGTCCCTTTCTTGTTTGCTCAACTATTTGTCTGTTTCCCTTAGAATGTGTCAAAAGCTGACTAGTTTCGAAGTACTTATCAGATCTTGGGCCATTCTGTGTTATATTGGTGATTGTCTTGGAAGTGACTGAGTAAAGGAGAACTAAGATGAGGAGAAAGGTGAGCCCTGCCCGCTAGTCTCTGCTCCAAAGGTTGCCTTCAAGTTTCCCTTTGTTTTTAATCTGTTTTCTATTAGAAGTGTATCAAAGGCTGGATAGTTTCAAAGTACTTACCAGATCCTAGTTTGCTTCTATGTTTCTCTTAAGTGCCTGGTCAAAGGCTGGCTAGTTTCAAAGTACTTACCAGATCCTGGGCTGCTCTTTGTTATGCATCTGTTAATCCCCTTTCTTTTTGTATCACCCCATTCCATAAATCAAAATTCAAAGAGATCCTTAGGCCTAGATGACTTGCCCCATAGATTACTCTTGAACCTGGTTGCTTCAATTAAATTCTCTTATGACTCCATAGCCCAATGGATTGAAAACTTGCCATCATCTTTCTTTAGAATCAAAGCTTATTTTGTTCACTTGCAACTTCTCACCTTTGAACCTATTTGCATATAGATCTTTCCGTCTCAGACAGAAACTATGTTCAACCATCTGAGAAAACCAAACAAAACCCTTGGCCTTCATAACTAGCCTAATACCATCACCCTAAACTCCAAAGACAATATCCATCTTTGTACATATTGGAGAGATCCCTCTTCGGATTCAGGAGGGCTAGATCCTAGAATCCCAAAGTTGGTTGAAATGATGTTAACTCTGTGATCGGACTTTGCCAATCTTGCTTGTTACAGAGACCTAACATTTCTGGCGACTCCGCTGGGGAAAAACCTAGAGTCTTTGACATTCAAATCTATTTCAAATCTATTCATAAAGAAGCTTGCGTTGGGGTTCATAGAGCACTCGCTTTACTAGCCAGCTTGAGCCACCAGAACCTAACATTTCTGGCGACTCCACTGGGGAATTCCTCACCCAGAATCTTCATATAACATCTTGAGAGTAAAAGCAGCCTTTTCAAGCACTACCAAGAAAATGGTAATTAGGATGAAGATCAATTGAATCAGTGACAAACTAGGTCAATCCTAGGATTCTTTTAAGTTTTTATCTAACCTTGGAAAATCAGCTAGCTTAGCCATAAGGATAGACTGTCTTTGTTTCATAACCGTAGCTAAGTTTTGAGGCAAAGTTAGGACATTCTTTTAAACCACAAATATAAACAATTTAGAAAATACCAAAAACATTTCAGATTGGTAGTAAAACACTAGTTTTGATATCTTGTATACGTCTTTGATGTGTTTTACCCTATACTCTTAGACAGAGTCTGGAAAGGGCCAGGTAGCCTCTGGATCTCATCCTCTTTTGGGGGTGACATATCTGGTGAATGCCCTCCCAGTCAACCTCTGGTTAGAGTTTGTTGTGCTTTGAGATATCCTTGAGAAGGAATGTTTCACAAACACTGTGGTGGACAGTGTACTCCTTTGAAAACACTCTGAACCTTCCACCTGGCGACTCCACCATCCTGAACAGACCTTAAGACTCCACTGGGAAGAACCCTTATCATTATAAAATCATTCAAACTCAGTTAGAGGACTGCAGGATTCGAATTGAGAAAACAGGTTAGTTAACCGTCTAAAGATTGTCATATCTGGTTGAACCTTTCCTGTTTAGTTGGGTCTAAACATATAAAAATTGTGGCTCCTAAAAAGATTCACACTAGAGCCCATCCTGACCCAGATCCTCCTGAAATAGTTGATAACCCGGAAAGAATTCTTAGGAAGTCTCCTAGGATACAATCTTCAACTATTTTCAGACCACCCCTAAGAGCTAATTCAGTCCCTGAAAACCTTTCAGCTCTTCATGAATCACAAATTGACTTATTAAACCCATTTAGAACTAGGTCATTTGGTGATTTAGATCAGTTAGATTCTGAGCCTACCCTTTCATCTCCCGAAACCAGTGGGACTCTTGGGAATAGAGAATCAACACCTCCTGATTTACATTTTCTACATAATTTAGGTGTCTCTCACCCAAGATCAGCTCAGAGATCTACTGCTGTTCCATCCACTTCTGTTCATCCTTCATCCACTGCTCAAACCACTCCACTTCAACCCACACCTCCACTTGTAAACCCACCCCCACCACATATCATGGCAGCGTGGTATGCTCCCTTAGTCCTTCCTGTACCATTAGTCAATCTTCCACAGGACTATCAGTCCAAAATTCCATTATATGATGCTAATAATACCATAACAACATCTCAACATGTGGACAAGATGAATGACTACTTTGACAGAAATGAAATTGATAATGAATCTGTCAAAATCAGATTGTTTGCTCAAAGTTTGGGGGGAGAAGTGAGAAAATGGTTTAAAGGTTTAACCCCCCATAGTATTAACGACCTCCAAGCCTTCCATCAAACATTATTAAACAAATGGGAAGTAAGGAAAAACCCTCTCCAAGTCCTTGCCGACTATAACAATCTCCATAGGAACCCCGGGGAAAGTGTACAAGCTTATTGTACCAGATTTAACAGTGTGTATAATGCACTTTCCCCTGAACTGAAACCTCCTCAGGAATCAGCCTTAAACAAATTCCCTGAAGGGTTTGATCCAGACATGACTTATTCACTTAGAGAAAGAGTCTTTGCAACCCTTGAAGATATGCAAAGAGGTGCTCTTTCTGTGGAGGTAAACCTCATGGAGAAGAGAGCAAGGATGAAAGTTGAAAAGAGAGTATCTTTTAGAGAGGAATCCACCCCTTCTACTTCAAGCTCAAAGATGGAAAGAATGATGGAAGAAATGATGAAGAAAATGAGCATTCTAGAGAGAGCACAAGCAAGTCTAAATCAAAACGCTCCTCAAAACAGAAACCAAAACTAGAATCAGAATCTTAGAAGAAATCAGCCTCCAAACAGACCCAGGGAAGATGATCAGCAGGTCATTCCTCCCTTTCATCAGAACTTTTTAAGTGAGGTTGAACAAACAGATCAAATAACAGAGGAAGATGATATAAACTTATTTGGGGTAGATGATGATGACTTTGAGGTTCATTATGATGAAAAGCAAGGTTTTTATACACCTTATGATAACAGGAGAGATGACAATCAGAATTACTATCAAAATATGGAAAACGCTGTCATAGAGCCTTTAAGGGAATATGAACTCAGAAGTAGATCTAATCAACAAAACCCCAACAATAAAACCTCTGACAAACCTTCTCAAAACAGCACTGCAACCAAGTCTAAAACAATCAAACAAAAGGACAAAACAGTGGCTGTTAATTCTGGTAATGGTAAAGAGAAAGACACTCAAAATATCGAAAAACAGAGTGCAAACATTAGTAGTACTAGCACCTCAGTTAGTACTCCTGGAAAGACAACTGTTTCAACTGTAGATAAACCAAATCAGCAAGCTGTTATTGCTGATAAAGTGGCAGTAAACAAGGCTGAAGTCAATGCTTTGAAGAGTCAAAACCTTTTTAGCCTAGAACAGGAAATCTCAAAGATCAAAATCTCTGTTCCTTTGACTGAGTTAGCTGCCCAACACGTATATAGGTCCAAAATTTTGAAGGCTTTAAACTTAGAAGATAATGAAGATACTCTCAATCTTAATGATGACCAACCAGAGCTTATTTTTGGTCCAAAGATTGAAGGAAAATTCCAGGAAGGTCTTGTCCCTCCCTTTTATGTAAGCCTAAACATTCATGACAAAATTCTGCATAATGCTATGCATGATTCAGGTGCTTCCCATAATTTAATGCCAAAAGCTGTAATGGAAAGCCTGGGTCTTGAAATTACCAGACCTTACAAATACCTGTACTCCTTTGACTCAAGCAGGGTTAAGTGTCTTGGATTGATTAAAGATCTCTGTGTTAATCTAGCCCAAATTCCAGCTAAATGTTTAGTCATGGATGTTGTTGTGGCTGATGTCCCCCCAAAGTATGGAATGCTTTTGTCACGATCTTGGGGGGCTAAGTTACAGGGGACCATGCAAATGGACATGACCTATGCAACTATCCCTGTTTTTAACCAAACTAGGAAGCTTTATAGGGAATCCCACATGCAGTACACAGTGACAAGTCGGGATAGGCCTCAAAACTCCCCTCTCTATGCTATAAACACGAGCCTTGATTCTTTTATCATGTTTAATAATGAAACACTCACAGAACAAATTATTTCAATAGAATCCATGGCTGGAGTAAAAGAGGAGGAAAACAACGCTGAATTGCCAAAACAGTCTATTGTATCTGAAGGTCCTAGCAAATTAAACACAGATCTTGAACTGCAAGTCATCAACCCGTTGAACTTAAAACTTGACAGTCAGAAAGACAGTCCTCAACCCAATGAAGAACTTGAGGAATCAAATGATACAAAGTCCATTCATCAAACCGAAAATCTGCCTCTCTGGACTATGTATTTTGATGGGTCATGCACCAAAACAAATGCTGGTGCAGGTGTCTGGATTACTAACACTGAAAACAATCATACAGAATGTATCTCATGCAAATTAAATTTTCAGTGTTCCAACAACATAGCAGAATATGAATCCCTTCTCTTAGGCTTGCATCTCTTGAAAAAGTTAGGTGCCAAGAGAATCAATGTATATGGGGATTCCGAATTAATCATTAGGCAAGTTAATGGGGAGTATAATGCAAATCACCCCAGACTTAGGGCCTACAGGAATGATGTCATGGATCTTTTGAAAACATTTGAGGAGTACACCTTATCTTTTGTCCCAAGAAAAAGAAACATTGCAGCCCACAATTTAGCCTTTGCTGCTAGAACCTGCCCAATGCAGTATGATGACACCTCTCGGATAAAATTCAGACCAGCTATCCCAGATAACAAGAAATATTGGTAGGTATTTGATGGAGATAAACAAATAGAAGACTTCATGCAATTCAGAAATGAGTTTGAACCCCATAGTTCAGATTCAGACTATGATACAGACTGCAGTGAAGAAAATTTTCTTGGTGAAGAAGAACCATCTCCACAGCTGGTAGATATAAACCTTCAGA
The DNA here is from genome assembly GCA_034641835.2 of Pinus albicaulis. Taxonomy (NCBI): domain Eukaryota; kingdom Viridiplantae; phylum Streptophyta; class Pinopsida; order Pinales; family Pinaceae; genus Pinus; species Pinus albicaulis. Next base: position 82,714,628 of record CM076581.1, on the reverse strand, counting down.
CTATCACATCTACACACCAAACAGAATTAAGTCCAAAACCTGAAATAGAAGAAATGGAAACTCTGCATTCTAAAGATGATAGTCTGCCCAAGGGTTTGGCCCCTCTAGAAGAACTATTTGATTTTGATGATGTGGCCAACAAACCGAAACTGGAACCTGTAGAAACTGAAGTGGAGGAATGTAATATAGGCAGTGAGGAAAAACCGAGATTGATCAAACTGTCTAAAACTTTACCAGCTCACATTAAACTCAAATACTTAGAGTTGTTTAAAGAATTTTCTGATGTTTTTGCATGGATTTACAAAGATCTTAAATCCTATGACACTGAAATAATACAGCACAAAATCCCTCTTAAAGAAAACCAGAAACCATTCAAACAAAAACTGCGCAGAATCAACCCTGTCCAGTTGCCATTGGTTAAGAGGGAAATCATGAAGATGCACGATGCTGGTATTATTGTCCCTATTAGATATTCCGAGTGGGTATCTAATCTGGTGTCTGTTAGGAAAAAGACTGGAGAAATCAGACTTTGTATAGACTTCAGGAATTTAAACAAAGCTTCATTGAAAGACAACTACCCTTTGCCCAAAATGGATCATATTTTGCAAAGGGTGGTGGGGTCTAAAAGAATTTCTTTGCTAGATGGCTATTCAGGGTATAATCAAGTCCTAGTCCACCCTGATGATCAATTAAAGACAACTTTTACTACACCATGGGGCACTTTCATGTATGTGAAAATGCCTTTTGGTTTAATGAATGCCGGAGCAACCTTTCAGAGAGCCATGGACATAGCATTCTCGGAAGAATTAGGCTTCTTCATCATTATCTATCTTGATGATGTAACTGTGTTTTCAAAAACAGATGAAGAACACTTGGAACATTTGAGGAAAGTTTTCGAGAAGTGCAGAAGGTTTGGGATATCTTTGAACCCCAAGAAGACTTTATTTGGTCTCCAAGAAGGTAAGCTTCTTGGACATATCATTTCGGAAGAAGGTATAAAGATAGATCCCATGAGGATTGAAGCCATATTGCAAATCTCCCATCCTCGGAATATCAAAGAGTTGCAGTCTTTCATAGGGAAGATTAACTTTTTGAGAAGGTTCATCCCCAACTTGGCTGAGCTCCTTAGAAATATCACAAACATGTTGAAGAAGGAGCAAGGGGTAAAATGGACCGCAGAAGCAAAGACATCCTTTGAACTGGTGAAACAAGCGTTAACCAAAACACGGGTTCTCATAAGTCCTGATTTTTCAAAAGATTTTTACATCTTCTCATTTGCATCAGAACATACTATAGCTGCTGTCCTTTTACAGAAAAACCCACAAGGACAAGAGCAGCCCATTGCATTCTTTAGCAAGGCATTGAGGGACGCCCCTTTGAGGTATAACATTATGGAAAAATAGGCTTTTTCTTTGGTAAAAGCTTTAAAGGACTTTAGGGTATACATCCTTCACTCACACATCATTGCCTTTGTCCCAAATTCGGTTGTAAAAGACATTCTAACCCAGGATCCAGATGGTAAAAGAGGTAAGTGGATTGCTGTTATTCTTGAATATGATTTAGAGATAAAACCCACTAAGCTCATCAAAGGCCAGGGTCTAGCTAGGTTAATGGCTGAATCAAATTGTGAAGTTCTTGATATTAATATGATTAATGCTTTGGATGACCAAGAAGAATTCTCAACCCCCATTGTTGAAGATTATTTTGCGAATTCTCCTTGGTATACTGATTTTGTTTATGTTTTGCTTAATTTAAACACACCTCCGGGTTTATCCAAAACAAAGGCAAGATTCCTAAAGTTAAAAGCTGTAAACTATTGCATTATTGATAAATGTCTTTATTGGAAAAATGCTAGTGGTATATTGCTTAAATGTTTGCCTGAGTTTGATGCAGAAAAGATTAAGCAGGAATTCCATGAAGGAGAGTGTGGAGGCCATCTGTACCGGAAGTCAACAGCCAACAAAATTCTAAGGGCTGGTTTCTATTGGCCTACTCTTTTTCCTGATGTGCACAAACTTACAACCACTTGCCATAAATGCCAATTGTTCGAGGGCAAGAGAAAATTACTACCCCTTCCTCTACATCCAATCACTGTTGAAGCCCCTTTTCAACAGTGGGGACTTGACTTCATAGGAGAAATCCACCCATCATCTTCTGCTCAACACAGGTGGATCCTTACTGCCACAGACTATTTCACTAAGTGGATAGAAGCCATTCCTTGTAGACAGGCCAATGATTCAGTTATCATTAAATTCATAGAAACCAACATCCTCTCCAGATTTGGCTGTCCTACCAAGATCATTACAGATAATGCAGCAGCATTTGGATCAAAGAGAATGGTAGAATTCTGTCACAAATACCAGATAACATTGGGGCACTCCACATCCTATTACCCTCAAGGTAATGGACTTGCAGAGTCTTCCAACAAAAGCTTAGTGAACATAATAAAGAAACTGTTGGAGGACAACAAGAAGTCTTGGCACATAAAGCTGGTCCATGCACTATGGGCCGACAGATTAACATTGAAGAAATCCATTGGTATGTCACCCTTCCAGCTTGTGTATGGTACAGATGCAATTTTTCCTAACAGCCTTGGTGTACCAGTTATGAAGTTAATTCAAGAGTTGCAGACTGAAGAGAATGACATAATCAGAAGAATAAATCAGACCATCCATCTTCAGCAAACCAGAGAGGAAGTGTACAACAAAGCATTACAGAAGCAAGACAATATCAAGAAGATATTTGACAGAAGAACGAAGGCCATCAATTTTAAAATTGGGGACAAAGTTTTAAAGTGGGACTCAAAGAGGGAGGACAAGGGAAAGCATGGTAAATTTCACAATCTGTGGCTTGGCCCTTACTCCATTCATTCAATTGCTAGAAACAATGCATTTTTCTTACAAGAGCTGAATGGAGCAGAATTGTTTGGGGGTCCTGTCAATGGCAGGATGCTTAAACATTACCTTTCTTAAGCTATTCTATGTTTTGAAGCCTTTTTACCTTTTTTCACTGTAAATACTCCATCCATCATTTGTATTCAAAGTTATGAAAAATTAGAAAATACAAAAACAAAGAAAAAATGAAAAGAGGGCAGGAATGAAAACAAGAAAGGCAAGGCCCCATGCCAAAAAAGAGAAATGAATCTGAAAGTGTGCAAGCTTAAATGCCACTCCTTGAAACACACTTCTAATTGGTCAAACTGTTTAATCTTGACTAATTAGCTTTCAATTTTCTGCTGATAGGGTAGCAAATTTGATTTTCCAAACTGTTTAATCTTGGCTTATCAGTAGATAGATTAGGGTAGAAATGAAGGTTCAAACTAACTCAAAATCTGAACCAAAGTTTCCAAAGAAATGACTCAAAACTACTCCAATTTCTGAGTCAGAGAGAAAAGACTTGGTTCTAATTCACTCCAAACTTGAACCAGAAGAGAAGCAAAGGTAGCTCACTGAAAAGAAAAAACAGAGCTGAGAATATAAGAGAAGGCCATAATGAGAAATTTTCAGATCTTAAGCCTTCTGTTTTGATTTAAAATTTTCTGCAAATAATAATCTGTGTGCAACTTGTTCTTATGCCATAGATCATAGCAAGTCAAACAACTCAATCTTGACTTGGATATTTTTAAATTTCTGTTGTAGAATTTAGAGAATGAAAGTTTGTTGGACTGTTTAATCCCAACAAACAGTAGAATAGGTAGAGGAATATCTGAGCTCAACTATTTAATCTGAACTCAGGGAGAAATAAGGAGTATAAATAGATTAGATTTCTTGTTTTCAAAAGAATAAAATGTTATGTAAAGAGTTTGCCAATCCAAGTGCACTCTGATGAAGAAAAAATGTTAGATCAGTAGGATTGGGGTAGGTAGAAGTTGTATTGATGAAATTCATCTCTCTTTCATGACTGACATTATTTTTTCCAAGATAAAGCAAGAGCAAGTGATGGGTCAGACACCAGTCAACATCCCAGAGAAATCAAGTCTGAATTCTTGATGCCTTCAAGAAGGCACCATCCCCAAGTGGAGCCACTTTAGCCACCTATATTTTTCAATTATATCAGCTGGTGGCTAAATATTCTTGGCAGCCTTCAAGAAACAAATTCAGGCCTAAAATTGTTGATACTTGAAGTCTGTTGGTAAGAGTCTAAACTACTGATTGGTTCTACATACTCTTCATCCTCTCTGCCTCTGATGTTCCATGAAAATCCTAATCAAATATTGCTGCATCCTCCTCCTTTTTCCTCTCCCCTTCTTCCACATTTCCTTCGTTTCTTCAAGTCTCCTTTCATCCATAAAAACGCTACCTCAAACCCTTTTATATTCCTTATTCCTCCATTAATCTCATTTCCTAAGGTTAAAAACCCACTTTTTGACCTATCGGAACCTTTCTCCTTTTGCAAAAATCAGTAAAAAACCATAGAAAAACATACGTTTCTATGCGTTAGGTGTTAGCCCCTCAGGCTAAGCCCCTTTCCGTTTCTTCCTCCATATGCCCCGACGCCAGAACCGTGTGCTAAGTCCTACGGGCGCTTAACACTTGAAATTTATTTATTACCCGAAAACATTGAAAACCTTTGTAAAACGCAAAGTCGGGTTTATTTTATTTTACCACCAAAGAAAATCATATTAAAACTCAGCCGTCGATCTGTCCCACAGATCAACGGTGCGGAGTGTACCCCACACCCTGGTGGACCCCCCCCCCCCCCCTTTTTCCCCCCACGCTCGCTTTCAAAACCGTGGTAAGTATCCCGCACCGCTTTCCGCATTAAATGGTTTTCTCCCGTCGGCCAGCGATTCCGCCCGCTGGCCGACACGTGTTCTCCACCTCACACCAAAACCACCGTGCCATGTCTATTGCCTGCGCGTTAAACCTCGTCCTATGGCCCTTCAGCGGGATTCATCCCCACCGTCGGATCTGGGCCCTCCCATCCGACGGTCCTTGATCGCCTTTTTCCGCTCACCCTTTAACGAACTCGCCCGCCCGTTAAATCTTCCCTGGCGCATTCAAGAGCCGATCCCCACCGTCAATCTCCGCAGATCGACGGCTCTCATTTGTTCTCCCGATTCCGTTGTACAGTCCACCTTTTTCCCCGTTGACTGTTCAATTTGCTCCCAACCGTTGATCGCGATACGATCAACGGTTCCGATCTCTCCACTTTCCCGCACGACTTCCGATGCAATCTATCCATATAACACAGGATTTCCTCATTTTTCTTGTATTTTGCAGGTTTTTAAGGTTTTTCTTCGTATTCTATGAAAATCTAAAGGATGAGGGTGACGACTCCAGTCCTTCCGATTTATCCAGGGAATCGATCATACGGAGAAGAACAATGATATCTACAAAGTTTCATGAGCTTTGGTTGCCGCACATCCCTGTAAAGCTTGAAGAATGCCGTCAGTATCAGAGCAGAGAAAGAGTATCGGATTGAAGACAGAGTGAACCAGAGCAGCAGTTTTATGGATAGATTGGCGGGGATTACGGCTAAGACGGTTATCAAAAGCCTAATCCCCTGCTCAGAACACGGATTAAAGCAAAACCTAAAAGTGTTCATCAGACAATTGCCTCCACCGCCATACTTTGAGGCAAATTGATTCCTCAACCACCACAGTGCCACCTATTGCCTCAAAAAGCTCAATCAGAGGATGAATTTATTGAGCAAGATCAGATATTATGCCTCGGAACAACCAAAGGAGTTATTACTGCACCAGATTTAATGACAGAATGTTTGCAGAGTAACCCTAACAGTACGCAGAGCCTCAAAGGTCAACACAAGCTCCCTTCGAGCTTACTTCATCAGTGTAAACACATTAATGCAATGTAACACCTGTAGAATTTCTTCATCGAGCCTCACGGGGTCAGGAAGACATTAATTCTGCATTAATTGTATTTGAGATCTTTTTGTCAGATCTCACCTCCTCATCCTTCTATAAATACTCCAGAAGAAGATGAGTGAGAGGTTGGATTAGTTGGTTGTCAATGTAATTGCTGAAGCGCTGTAGCTGTCTCTGAGTGGAAAACTCTTGACTGTAAATAGTGGTTTCATAGGCTCTTGGAGCTCTGCTTGTAACAAATAGGTTAGGTTGTGAAGAGAGATGGATTAAAACATTGGACTTGAAGATTGTAACCGGTTTGAAGCAATCAATACAAGTTGATTTATGGGATCCTGGTCTATGCTGATGGTGATGTTATTCTCACTGTAACTTGTCATTTTATTTCAGTTTTCAATTTGTTTCATTTTCCACTATAAAGAACATTTTAAACAATGTTAGAATTTGCTGTATACCAGTGATCTTCTCTGGCTGAAAAATCTTTATCCCAATGTTTTCTTCTTATTGTGTTATTTAGAAATGATTTAATTCGGTCTAAGCACAGAGATGCTGGCGTTCCCTCATCTTTTCGTCACTGCTGAATGTTGTTTTTAAATGTTACTTTCATATATGTTGTGTAAGGAATGAATTGAGGAAATCAAAGGTTAGCCCCGAGTCCCTTTCTTGTTTGCTCAACTATTTGTCTGTTTCCCTTAGAATGTGTCAAAAGCTGACTAGTTTCGAAGTACTTATCAGATCTTGGGCCATTCTGTGTTATCTTGGTGATTGTCTTGAAAGTAACTAAGTAAAGAAGAACTAAGATGAGGAGAAAGGTGAGCCCTGCCCGCTAGTCTCTGCTCCAAAGGTTGCCTTCAAGTTTCCCTTTGTTTTTAATCTATTTTCTATTAGAAGTGTATCAAAGGCTGGATAGTTTCAAAGTACTTACCAGATCCTAGTTTTCTTCTATGTTTTTCTTAAGTGCCTGGTCAAAGGCTGGCTAGTTTCAAAGTACTTACCAGATCCTGGGCTGCTCTTTGTTCTGCATCTGTTAATTCCCTTTCTTTTTGTAATCACCCCATTCCATAAATCATACTTCAAAGAGATCCTTAGGCCTAGATGACTTGCCCCATAGATTACTCTTGAACCTGGATGTTTCAATTAAATTCTCTTATGATTCCATAGCCCAATGGATTGAAAACTTTGCCATCATCTTTCTTTAGAATCAAAGCTTATTCTGTTCACTTGCAACTTCTCACCTTTGAACCTATTTGCATATAGATCTTTCCGCCTCAGACAACAACTATGTTCAACCATCCGAGAAAACCAAACAAAACCCTTGGCCTTCATAACTAGCCTAATATCATCACCCCAAATTTCAAAGACAATATCCATCTTTGTACATATTGGAGAGATCCCTCTCCGGATTCAGGAGGGCTAGATCCTAGAATCCCAAAGTTGGTTGAAATGATGTTAACTCTGTGATCGGACTTTTGCCAATCTTGCTTATTACAGAGGCCTAACTCTTCAGCAGTGAGTCGCATGTGTGCAAACTCAAAAGAGCGCTGTATGGGATGAAGCAAGCACCTCGTGCTCAGTACACTCGGACCGATAGCTATTTCACTGGACTTGGCTTCACCAAGAGTGAGGCAGATGCAAACCTATACCAGATTTTGGTGGAGGGTAGGCTCTTAATCATTGTTCTTTATGTTTTTCATTTAATACTAATTGGTGATGAGAAGTTGATACACTCATGCAAGGAGGACCTTGAAAAAGAGTTTGAGATGAAGGATATGGGCCTCCTTTGCTATTTCCTTGGATTGGAAATATGGTAGTGAGAAGGTGAACTGTTTGTGTCTCAAGGCAAGTATGAAAGGGAGATATTCAGTAAGTTTCACATGGAGGGTTGCAAACCCATGGATACTCCTCTTCCAGGAAACTGGAGGAAAGAGGATGCTACATGTAGAGAGGTAGTGGATGCTACTGTCTATCGACAGTTGGTGGATTCGCTCATGTATTTAGTTAATACAAGACCAACCATATGCTATGCGGTGAACCAACTTAGTCAAGCGATGGTTAAGCCTACCAAGATATTTTGGAAGGCAAGAAAGCATGTACTGAGATATCTCAGGGGCACATCTAAGTATGGCTTATGGTACAGACAAAAGGATGAGGTGAAGTTGCATGGCTTCACGGATGCAGATTGGGCAGGCAGCCAAACGGACAGAAATAGCACATTAGGAGGGGTTTTTAGTATCGTATCTACAATTGTTTCTTGGTACAACAGGAAACAGAGATCCATGGCACTCAGTTCAATGGAAGAAGAATACATGGCAGAAAGTCAAGCTACATGTGAGGCTATCTGGATGAGGAAGATCCTGGTCGGTTTGTTCGGTTCTCATTTAGATCCTATAGTGATTCATTGTGATAATTAGAGTTGCATTAATCTCTCGATTGATCCTATGTTTCATGATAGATCTAAGCATATAGATATCTAATATCATCATATCAGAGATTGTGTGCAGCGGAAGATAATGTTGCCTCAGTACATTCCTACGGAAGATCACGATGCAGATATCTTGACGAAGGTGGTCACTAGGAGAAAATTCGAATACCATAGAGACAGGATGGGGGTGAAGAATAATCCATTTCTTGTTGAGAGGGAGTGTTGAGATTCAACAAGATGATGACCCTAGTGAAAATTAAGCACCTTCACTAGGTGGGGCCCGCAGGCTATTTTAGGTGTATGTATATTTTTAGAATGGTGAGAATATTCTATTTATAGCGGGAGTCTATTTATAGATGGTTGAGAAATTTCTATTTATAGATGAGATTCTATGTTTAGATGCATGGGCGAAGTCTATTTATAGATCGCATGTCTAAAAATAGATCGGATGTCAATTATTATTATCCCTTAATAATAACTAGACAATAAATAATAATCTATTCTCTTGAAGCACTTGATTTCAGTTAAATGATGTGGAAAACTAGTTGACTGAAGGAATTACGAGTTATAAGGTTGGTTGGTGGGACATGAAGAGTGGACTTCGTTGTAACTGAGTGATACAAAGTTGTAACAGAGTTGGATGTGTAGTTATGTGAGTTGTTATTTAGTTTAACTCAGTTAAGTGAGTTAAACTTAGTTGTGCTAGTTGTAACTAGTTGTAACTAAAGATACACTAGTAAGAGATCAGTGAATTAATTATTTAATTAACTCACAAGTAGTGGTCTCACATGAAACTGAAGAAATACTACTATTAAGTACGTGCATGTCAGACCCAGTGGAGACCTAGTTGAGAGATAGGTGAAAGGGTATGGTTGATTATTAGTTGTGACTATAGTGATGCATTCAATGCATCTACACATACATTGGAGATGCCAATGAGGATTGCGCAGTCAAGGCAATGCAAGATCAAATTCATTCAGGGATCTTCATCAGCAGGGATTGCGTAGTGGAGGCAGGTTTTGAGTAGGCAATAAATTGGTGCATGTGTCAGCCAATTCTTGTATGATAGTGTGAGATGATTGTATATTGTATTGAGAGCTCTTGGAGTAGAGTTTTGTATGAGATTGTTTCATGATCCATGATATACATAATATATGATAGTTGGGGTTTTTAGCTTTATTCTTTCCCGGTAAAAACATCTTGTTAAGTGCGATTAATTTTTCTTCATGTGTTTGCAATTGGCGATTAAATTTCCACAAAGAATTAAGTAGAACGATTCTGTATTTAATAGTGGATATAATTTTTAGGTTAGGAGAGTTCGGTAATACATCATAGTATTTATAAATTTCTACGGGGATACCCTTAAATCTAAACCACAAACTTTCCATAATTGAAACGATAAGATCAGACGAAATTTGTGATACTTCACACCCTGACAAAGAAGATCTTAAGAGAGCCTATTTTTCTCACTGTGGCTCTACGTCTAAAAATGGACAAGGTATCAAATTTTAAGTGGAAATGTGACTTTCATGACTCCAAATATGTCAGGGCTTCGTAATGAGCTGGAAAGAGAAACCACCGAAATATTTTAATGGTTTCATAACATGCAGAATACAGAAAGTATGGAAGGCATGTTTGGAAAGTTGGAATGAAAAATTAAAACGAGGACGGATGGAACAGGCATGAAAGGATAGCTGACATATGCCCTCGATCATCGTAGCCCTGATGGTGGCGACGACCATATGTAAGCCCAAAAATTTGGAACGAAAGCTTTAAAACCTAAAGTCAACATTGTAAAAACCATAAAATTTTACCCTAAATTGTTTTGTACAGTAAAACTATTACAACAACATGATCACTACATAATAACTTGATACATTTTTTGTTAGATTGGGTTATAGTATTTAATTGAATTTATTTAGAAAGCCAATCCCAATCTCTAATTACCTTAAGGACTTAGAATGTATTAGATTTAAGTTGGTTTAGCTTTTAAGTTTACTTCGATACATTTGCATGTAAGCCCTGCTAAAGTATTTGTAAGAGGGGGTGATCTAAATAGTTGAGACAAAAGTGGATAAATTGATCATAATACCCTTAGCTCTTCTTAATAGTAATTCTAGGTTTATTTTTCATCCAAGTTAGAAATGGTTTAATGGATTTTTGAATTTTCAAATACTTTGGCCCTATGAAAAATAATTGAATCTCAACTATATTAGAAGGGGTAGTTTGATCTGAATGGAATGTATTAGTTTTGTTGTGCTAAGTATCCAAATATTAATTAAATCGTGTGCATAAGGTTCTTTGAAGTTTGCAGGTGAAACAAATGGTTTTAACTTAGTTAGAAAGATTTTTGTGTGAGGTTAAAGCATGTAAATTTCCTGTATAACACTATACAACAGTAAATAATAGAGAAATAAACATCACATATAACAATACTCAACAAATTTAATGAAGCAGTTCACCCCTCCTGGGCTACATCTGTTGGTCCAACACCCAATGGCATGTCCCTCATATCTTATTGCTAAAAAATGGTAAGTAAATGTGAATAAAAGCCTCAAATGGCTATTCTCTCTATCAAAAAAACTTCAGAATGCTTGAATTAGTCAAGAATGACTATTCATTTGCAGAAAACAGAGAATGGAGGCTCAATACACTGAAAACACCCTAATGGCTCTAGTGGCTCCTTGACCTCTCCTGAAGCTAAACCTGCTAAAAATAACCTCTGATGGATCTAAAACCTCTTCCAATGTGTTCAGTATGTCGATAATACCTAAAATTGACTATTCATTCATCAAAATTGGTCGAATATCCAAGGAGTTTTGGCCAAAACAAAACACTGCCCAATGTCCCTTAAAAAACTCCACTAAATGTGGAGGAACTCTAGTTAGTGTGAGTAAATTGGCAACGACGCTAAATTTGGGGGTCTACCAGCCGAAACCACTGGCAGACTGGAATTTAAGCTTAATGCTGGAGATAAGGCATGTGAACAGGCACGTATTTACCACCGAGATAACTGCTGAGTTAATCGTTAAAACTCTGCTATGGTGGACGGAACGTGGAGTTGCATGGTTCTGATAACCCTGAAATTAAATGCTACCATGTGAACACTAAAATCCCGCCGCCAATTACAGTTTGGTTTGGCCCCCTGTTCCAAGCGCTGGGGTTACATGGAGTGGGGCTGGTCCCCTTTGCCTCCATTGAAATACAAACAAACGTTTAAATTTTTGTGGAGAGGTTAGGGGTTAAGAAACAACCCGTGGTGTAGCGGTGGGTGCGTGCAATGCTTGTAGGCAGGTGTCGCATTCAAAACCTGTTTTCTCCAAACAATTTTAATATGCCATTCCATCCTCTGGCCTGGGGCCATGTGGCAGCCTCCGGGTAGGCCATGTAGCGCTCATTGATAGGCCCAAAAACTTTAGTATAATTTTTTTTTTTTTGAATTTTTTATCCAAAGTCAAAATGGGTGAAAGGTCCAGTTTTTGGAGTTTACTGGGTTTTTCAAACCTTCATAACTTCTGCATAAGACCTCTGTTTACGAACCATTTACAGCACCAGAATCACAACAAAGAGACCTTTCTAGTCGCTCAGGTTGCGAACACTTTTGAGCACTTTCAAGTTTTAGCATTTTTGAACAATGGACACGATCTCCTGATCACACCTCCCCACTGGGAAGCTTTTGGGCCCCAAAATATCTCTGAACTACTGAAAATGAAGATGAGGAGACTATTTCCCCACTATTCCAATCTTAATCTACTAAAATTTCTCGGATTTCATTAATTGGAGCTTTTCATGAAACGACAAGTTTTTCCTTGATTCTGTTGACCAACCATTGCTGACTTTGACCTTGTCATGTTGTACATTTTTGAAACTTGCAGAAAAAAACTTAACTTTGCAGTAAACATATTGTTTCTACATTGGTCTATAATCAAATGAAACTGAAAATTACTTTCACCTTGCATCCTCTCCTTATGGCGATTTTTCGCTGAATTTGCTTTGAACTTGAGTCGATTCCTGACCAAGTTTCCTCGCCATTGTACCATGCCTTTCTGAAACTAGCAATGATCGTTGCTGAATCTTGTGCCTTCTTTGCTAAGTTGCTTTGCCCTCTCTTGGACCTTTGCAACTTCTTGCACTGACACTTTTTTTTCAGCACCATTCGACACCAAAGACGATTGCTGCAACTGCTTGTCATCTTCTTTCAAAGACAACCTGCTTTCAGACTGAAACAACTCATTATTTATATCAGCATTTACATGAAAATTATTATGTAAAACTTCTCTTTGTTTAATCATCATCAATGTCAAGTTTTGACTTGCATTGACAAGCCTCTTTATTTTCCCTTCATTAACTAAAGAAGAGTCTAGTTTTTTGCAATGAGCTCTCATAATATACTCCTTTCTATCCTTAAATAAATGGTACTTGTTATCATGGTGATGGAAGATATCTTTCCTGTCATAAAAGTAAGGAATTCCCAACACCATACCTCTTATATCAAGCGGAACAACATCTAATTCAACCATGTCAATGAAATGTGCAGTGATTTCAAAGCGCAACATTCACTTCTTTGAAACCTGTAAATTTTAATCCTTACAAATCCAACCAAGTAGATATGGTTTTGGATGTGGAATGGTCTCAATATTTACTTTCTTGACTAAGTCTTCAGAGATTAAATTCGCTTGCCATCCACTATCAAGCAATGTGTCAACCTTGGTATGTTTGGAAATGACCCTCACATGAAACAACTCAATTCTCTTTTATTCCCTTGGAGCTTCTATGTGATAGTTAGATATACTAGAACTGGGTTTATTTTCATTCTCTTTCCCCTTTATGTTCTTTAGTCCCATAGCTATGATTTTTGTTTCATCTCCTGATTCTGACCCTAGGTCTTGTTCAGCTATTGCAATTATCTTGCCTTTTTCCTTAGCTTTCTCTTTGGCTTTAAAATTTTCTGGTTTCAACTTTGGATGAAGTTTCCAACAATGGTTCTCATCATGGCTTGTTTTAGAACCGTGTTTGCAGAACAATTTTCCCTTATCTTTTCTAGAATTTTCATTTCTCTTTTTCTTCCCTTTGCCTTTAAACTCACTTTCCTCATTCCCATCTAAGTTTTGTTTTCCTCTTGCCTCTAAATGTGTGGCTTGAACACAAACCTCATCTAGGCTTGTAGGGTTAAACATGAGAATGGTATGGCTTAGGTAGGTATGTAAACCTCGTATATACTTGAGTAAAGTGTCCTGGGTATGCAAATCTACTCCTAGTAAAAGAGATCTTCTTCTAAATTCTTGAGTATACACTTGTACATTTTTTCCTTTCAATTGTTTAAAATTTTTCCAGTCCATTATGGCTTTCTGCATGTGAGCTAATGGATAAAACTGTTGTTTTATTGTAGAAATGAAATTATTCCATGATAAGATAATCTTACCATATTTCTTGATCTCCTCCTTTATCTTGGCTTCCCACGAAACAAGAGCTGCACCTTCCATTCTCAATGAAGCTAATCAGATTTTGGTTTTGTTATCATGAAAATTTTGAATTCTCAAATAGACCTCTAATTTCCTAATCCAATTATCAAGATTTTCTACATTAACTTCACCATCACACTTTGGTAATTCAAAATTAACATCAAGTTTTAGAAAAGGATTTTTACCAGTGTTATTTGATTTGTGGTGTACTGAAGATGAAGTAGAGGTTGATGAAGATGAAGATGAGGGTGATGACGATGACTTTCCACTGTCTCCATTTCCTCCATTACCCTTCTTGGATTTATCTTCATCATTATGGCCTCCTGATGATCCTTCTCCTTCCTTGTGAAGTTTAGATCCTTCTCCTTCTATTATTTCATTCCTTTCTTGATAAAGGACTCTCACCTTTTCAGTCAAGTCAAGAAATGCTTTTATAAATACTCTTTCTTCCTCCTTGGGGTCAACTTCTTCATGGATTTCTCCTTCTCTTGAAGTCATGCTTATGGATTCTTTTGCTTCTCTTTGAGGTGAACTTGAAGGTGGAGATAATGGCACTCTTTCCCTCCTTGGTTGATGATTTCTTTGAACTTTCACCAATTGACATTCTCTTTTCTTAAGCTTCAGCCTAGTAAGCATTAAAACTTACAACAAATTCTTCCCCAAGATGGCTCTGCATAGCTTGCAAGAGTCGTTATATAAACTATTAAACAAATTATTTGCACAAAGGATTAAACAGAGAAAATAATCCAGCTCAAACTATTGCTCAAATTGAGCTTTGATACCAAATTGATCTGAATGGATTGTATTATTTTTGCTATGCTAAGTATCCAAGTAGTAATTAAATTGTGTGCATAAGGTTCTCTGAAGTTTGTAGGTGAAACAAATGGTTTTAACTTAGTTAAACAGATTTTTGTGTGAGGTAAAAACATGCAAATTTCTTGTATAACACTGTACAACAGTAAATAATAGAGAAATAAACATCACATGTAACAATACTCAGAAAATTTGATGAAGCAGTTCACCCCTCTTGGGCTACATTTGTTGGTCCATCTCCTAATGACATGTCCCTCATATCTTATTGCTCAAAAATGGTAAGTAAATGTGAATAAAAGCCTCAAATGGCTATGCTCTCAGTAAAAACATATTCAAAATGCTTGAATTAGTCAAGAATGAATATTCATTTGCAGAAAATAGAGAATTGGTGCTCAATACACTGAAAACACCCTAATGGCCCTGGTGGCTCCTTGACCTCTCTTGAAGCTAAACTTGCACAGGATGACCTATGATGGCTCTAAAACCTCTGCCAATGTGTTCAGTATGTCAAGAATACCCAAAATTTACTATTAATTCATCAAAATTTCTCGAATATCCAAGGAGTTATGGCCAAAACAAAAAACTACCCAATGTCCCTTAAAAAACTCTACTAAATGTGGAGGAAATCTAGTTAGTGCAACTAAATTGGCAACAATGCTAAATTTGGGGGTTCACCAGCCGAAACAGCCAGCGGACTGGCAGTTAAGTTTAATGTTGGAGATAAGGCATGTGAACGAGTGCTTATTTACCGCCGAGATAACCACTGAGTTAACCATTAGAACTCCACTATGGTGGATGGAACGTGGAGTTGCATGGTTCCGATATCCCTGAAATTGAATGCTACCATGTGAACACTTAAATCCCACTATCGGTTACGGTTTGGTTTGGCCCCCAGTTCCAAGCACTGGGGTTACATAGAGTGGGGTTGGCCCCCTTTTCCGCCATTGAAATCCAAACAAAAGTTTAAATTGATGTGGAGAGGTTAGGGGTTAAGAAAAAACCCGTGGCGTAAAGGTGGGCGCTTGCAATGCTTGCGGGCAGGTCCCACATTCAAAACCCGTTGTCTCCAAATAATTTTAATATGCCATTCCATCTTCTAGCATGGGGCCATGTGGAAACCTCCGGGCAAGCCACATGGCAACCTCCGGGAAGGCCACGTGGCACCTGTTGATAGGCCCAAAAACTTTAGTATAAAGAATATATATATTATTTTTGAATTTTTTTATCCAAAATCAAAATGGGTCAAAGGTCCAATTTTTAGAGTTTACTGGGCTTTTGAAATCATCATAACTTCTGCATACGACCTTTGTTTTGCGAACCGTTCATGGCACCAGAATTGTAGCAACGAGACAGGTTGCAAACACTTTTGAGCACTTTCATTTTTAAGCATTTTTGAATGATGGACATGATCTCCTGATCATAGTGTCATGACCCCAAGGGCTCTGCATGGTTACAAGGCATGCCTAGTACACCATGACCCCTTGAGCATGCAACATTGGTATGTTTCATAACAACTAGTGTATCACAATGTTAATCCACCTGGACTATGCTTCACAATATGCTACTCTTGTTTATATTCTATATTAGTTACTTAGCAGAATCATAACTTCTTCAACATAGAATTAGTAACCATAGTGTCACATTTCTCTTACAATAACTCAACATTAAAAGAAATGCAAAAATATCTAAAAAAATCCACAAGTGTACTTAAACATACCTTCATATGTTAACTCCCCCATCTACATGCCAAATCATCTGAATTACTTTGGTTGTGCTCATTTGTTCCATCATCTCACTTATAGCATACATCAAATAAGATCTTATGCTAGTGGTGGGGTACAAGGCTCAAGCGATCAAAAAACAAAGATCAAATTCTCACCCTGGTGGGAGTACTTTTGGAAACTCATCTAACATCCTATATCTATATGCCTTTAGCAACTAAGAAATTTCTAGTGGAACATGCATCCCTATCCCATCATATCATACATTCTTGATCATCGCTGCATATAACTGAGAATATGCCACCTTCACACTTCTCTCTTCATACTTAGTGCATAGACAACCTGCACACCTCCCTTTTGCTTTTGTGTGGTCATGCACACAACCCACATCTTGTTGTCACCCAAGATAATGAGTTGACCCATCCATGATATTATAATCACTTGATTTCCTATCAAGAAACTATGTCCCAATATCACCTAAAAATCATCCATAAGCATCACTATGAAATATAATAATCCCTTCCATCCATTAATATGCACTGACATATCTTCCACCAATCATGTCACTTTTTTAGCCTTGGAGTTTACTACCTTTACCACAGTCTTTCTTGTGGCCATATGCAAATCAAGTTATTCTACCAAGCTTTCCATCACGAAGTTGTGTGAGGCACCTATGTCAACAAGTTCTAATACTACCCTTTTGTTGATCTCCATGTTCACATAGCACCACATGTGCCTTCGGTTGTCTTGTTCCTTCCCCAAGACACCAAATCTCTATTACACAGTAATTTTTCACCCCGTTCACTTCGTGTCCCCGATACTGAGGTGCCCTAAGATGAAAAATGTGCAGTATATCCACCATAAAAAATACATCAGATATCCTTCGAAGATCAACAGAAAGTTGCCTTGAATATTTTTTGAAGAATCTCAGCTTAAAACCTAAATTTATGGGTCTGCGCTCTTTGTTAGTTGTCTTCTCGTGTTGATGGCATGTTGCAACACTTTTACCTAGGGCCACCAACAAGCTTTTTATAGGAAAGAGCGCGTTGAACCTCTTTTGATAGTGTTTCCTCAAATGGAGAAGAAGCTTCATGCACTAGAAGGTTCCAAAATGATGAGCTAGATATGGTTCGATGTAAATATGCTTGAGCTCTCTCATTTGGAGAAATTTATCTTATCATTAGAGATTTTTTTCTTGAGAAGTGGGCCTCCCTCCTTTCATGGATCCCTAAATCCCTCTCCCTACCTATAAATTGAATCCCATCCTTCCACTACTGGTTGGTCTTAATTGATCATTAATCCTTTGCATCCCTATCCTATGATTATGCTCAATCTTCCACTTGGAAGAAGGATTACTTGAAGAGCCCTGGTTTGGACTTAGAGATCACCAAAGGGAGGTATCCAACATCAAGGCCATGGTTTTATGCTTCCTCTTTATATAATTAGTAATACATATGATGTTTCACTTTCCATATTTGTCTAGATATCTATGCAAGTAGCCTAATTCTCCTTGATCTGTTAGGTAGTTTGTATTTGATGTATGCTATGTATCTTGTCATGTTTCTTGATCTCTTACAGGTATTCGAACACCACAAGCAAATAGGAGCGAGCCTGAAGGACTGTGGAATCAAGGTCTTCATCAAAGGACTGGATGATAGCATCAGGAAGACATATGTTCTTCTTCTTCTTCTTCCTCTTTGAATACAATCTAGGAAAGGGTTCATTAGTTAGTCTCATGCATTGCTGGACCCACTCTAGGAATAGAGAGATCACCTCTATCCGCAGAGGGGATTGTCTTCACAACAAAATAAGTGACTCTGTTGGAGAGCTATGGCCTCTTTGCCTCTCCTTTTCCGATTTGGTTTTTTGATTAGTTTGACTGATCATCAAGATCTAAGTCTGTTTGGGTCTGTTGGTATCCTGTGATTTAGCAGATTGGCATACTAAATGACAAGGAAACACAAAATCCAGTCTTTAGATCTCTAGGATCTAGCCCTCCTAGTCTTAGAGAGGGATCTCTCAATTTGTTTGCAAAGATATGACTCGTTTGCTTGTAAATAGGTTGATTTTAGGCTAGTTATTAAGCTTGAGTTTGTTTTATTGTTTGATGGGACATGAGGATCTAGGCAGCATAAATAGGAAAGGGAAATCTCTAAGTCATTGGGCAATGGAGTCAAATGGAAATGGTAACAAGTTTGTAGATGAATTAGGGGTGTCAAAGGGAAAATCTAACTTGGCTGTTGGATTAACAAGGTCTTTCAGGTGAAATGAAATGAACATTAAGGTTTTAGAATGAAAAGAAAAACTAAGGGCAATTAAGAATCCTTAATTATATGTACTTCTCAACAAAGGGACTTAAAACATTATCTGAACATGAAGAAGTAATTTATAGACAGGGCTAACCATGAATTATAGAAATTATACTACAACAAATAACAATCTCAAGACAAACTTTAAAAATGAAATCTAAGAGTTGAGGAACGCTCTATTTCATCAAAGATTTCACTTTCAAGGACAAGAAAACATTTAAGACAAACAGATAACCGCATTCATAGAAGAGGGAACTCCTAAGCATCTAGGGGTGCAATTATAAATACTTTCAAAACAATTATTTGAGCAAGTAAAAAGGGTATGATCAAAACAGACCTGTTTGGCAAAATTTGGACAATGGTACTTTGAAAGGAGACTTCAGAAATAGTTCTTAAAGTATCAACAAGAAGCAGGGAAAACCATAAATCATCTTGAGGGTAACTGTATTGAATTATTTATGAAATAAACAAGCTTAAGGGTTGAGAAGCAGTTTAAACTACTCAATCAAACATTCATCAGATGACAACATAAAGATAGTGAAGAGTAAACAGGTCTAAGGTGCTTCCAAAAGACATTTCTTAGCCTAAAACTTTTACTCTACTGTAAGCAAGAGATAATGAAAACAGAATGGAAAGAAGGAAAAACATAAGCAGTGTCGAATACTTCACCAACAACCAAGCTCAGGGATCCAATGACAGAGCTTTCTCCATCCACAAACAAGTCAAAACATCCACAAGTTCCAGTACATCAATTTCTTTTCAATCTCAGCAGAACTATATATTACTTCAAAGAGTTATCAAATGCCCCCATATAATGAGTTCGAATGTAGTATTTATGCTGCAAATGAGGAGGTGGAAACATCTAGGGTTCAGAATGTCATAAATGACACAGTAAATGCACTCCTATCCTTAGAAACCATGCAAGGCATAAGGTAGGGGTGTTTCTCAATTGCTTATCTATTTTTTAAGTCTATCTTTACTTCCTGAGGATGAAACAGTTGAAAAGATTGACTTTGAGGCTCCTTTCTACCTTTTACAATAACTGTCTGATAGTTTATAAAATATCTTTTTGTGTAATAACTGCCAATTTTCCCTTCGAGGTATAAAGTAAGAAGGTGTCTTTTTGAGTTATTAAGTGAATAAATACTCCTTTGATGCATTCGAGGCTATCTTTAAGCCTAAGTCTTCTTGATATAATTCTAAAACTACTCCTTAGGCCTAATCTTCCTTTATTTCATCATTTAACTGTGTTTTAAGGCTCTTTTAGCCTTGATATGCTAGTTTAAACCCTTAATACTTCTACCTGTCTATGTATACATTGATACTCTATTTTGACACTAATTTTGTGTTTTTGAGGCTGATCATTCCTTCTTTGGTCTTCAATTTGTCCTTTTGCTGATTGTGTTACTGTCATATATCCCCTTTTCTTGGCTTTCGGTCTTCGTTTATAGGGTTAACCTCTTAATATTTGGCTTTTGATATTTAACCCTTTATACTGTGTATAAGCCCTAAAATTGTAATATTGAAACCTTTAATCCTTTAACTCTTCATCTCGGACACCATAATTGCTTCAATATTTCGTTCCTTAACCTCTGTCTTCACTGTTTTTCTACTTTGTTATGGACATGAGGTTTTTAGCGTGTAGAAGGGTTTTTATTTGTTTTACTAGCGTTAATGGGAACTGATAAAACAAGTAAAACCTATAGCAAATCCATCTTCGCGTTTTAAACCCCAAGGGTCATTGAAATGGGAGTCTTCCACCACTGGTCCGGCTGGGGGGGTCCTTTTAATATTTTAAACGCCTTTAAAACCTTTCAAACAAAACATCAAATGTTAAGAAACCCTGAAATTTGGTTTAACTGCCAACAGAGGTCAGGTGGGAGCGGAGGAGCATTGCAGAGGGGTGGAATATGTAGGCAGAAGAGGTCTCATGAAGAAAAAACAGTGAAAATTGGGTTCAAAATGGACGTTGGCATGAATCCGGGCAAAGCTGGTTTGGAAATACTGCGAATGGTTTTCGCGTTCAGTTTGGGTGGTAAGTGGTTTTTGACGAAACGAATGCGATCCAATTGTATCGCGCTGTGTGGATTTTTCAATACCGCCGGTATCGCGTGACTTTGGAGTGTTAAACTCCGGACGCGAAAATTGCGCGATATGAAACCACAATTTTCGGATGAAGGGGATGAGATCTGACGGTGTGGACAGAGTGCGATGGAAAAGTTGCTCGGGCGGAGAGAAAGTGGGAACCAGGTGGCAATGTGTGATAGGGCAGGCGTTTTATGCAATGGATGGTAGGCCTCGACGGAGTTGGGTTGTCGGGTTTGATGAGAACCATTAGATCTATTAAGACTTATGGTCAGGATTGACCTGAAGAAATGAACGGATAGGGGTGGGGTGAAAAGTGAGAGAAAGGGTGGCCGTCGGATCATGAAGATCTATGGTGGAGATTGCCCCGTGGAGTGGTAAGGCGGGGGAATGGTTAAGTTTTGGTTGGGAGGAGGGAGGTTGAGAGGGGAGTGCAGAGCCATTAGATCATGAGATCTACGGTAGGGATCGACCAAGGGAATACACAGCATGGGGGAAAGAAAAAGGAAGGGGGCTAAAGGAAAGGGGTTGGGGCACGGTCCTGTGGATATAAGGAGGAACGAGGGTGAAAAATAAAAAGGGCTAAGGGCTTAAGAAGGCGCGGAGAGAGGTCAAAAAAGGCGGCGGAGAAAAGATTTAAGCACTTAGATCGGGCGCTCGAACACATTGAGGAAAGGGACTGAATATTTTAAGCCCTCGGGGGCTTAAACCCTTATTTATGAGAAGACATGCCTTTTTAGCCAAAAATGGGGTTTTTAGGCAAAATTAGGAATTCCGATAGTTTAAAAGGAGTGTTTTAAACCAAAACAGAGTGAGTTCAATGGTTTAAGGGGTTTCTTAGGAAAAATGAGGAGTTTTAGTGAAGAAAAAGGTGATTTTTTTAGAGGAAAATGAAGGATAAATGAGGGGAAATGAATAAAACGGGCTTCGCAAATGATGGAAAAATGGCCTACATACAGTCTCTTTTTTATTCAGTAGTGTTTCTTGAGGATCCTGGATAAGGAACAATAGCAGCTACTAAGGACAACAATTTCTTAGGGAACAACAGGCTAACCTTTTTAGGAGGCATGGATGAAGATCTTTTGGTGAATTGATAAACTCAAAATGATGAAGGCAGTGAAATTTCTAGAATTCACAATGTTCCTGCAATTTTGTTCTAGATATATGGGTTTTCTATATTTAGTCATCTTTGGATAAAGTCAAAATTAGGGATGATTAATAGTGGCTCCATTTGGGGAGGACAACTGTCTTTTAGGTGTCCAGAACCTCAGATTATAAATCTCTGGCTTTTAGTGGACCAGTGCCTTATCCATTTGGGAAGATTTCTTCTTTTCTTGCTGATATTTTTTCTGAAAAGGATAACTTTCATCAATCTGCAACATGTAATTTCTTCAAACAACATCTCTACCTACCCAATCCTACTTGTCCTAGCATTTTTTCTTCTTCCCTTGAGTGAATTTTAACTAGAAATCTCTTTGACATTTTATTTTTGAAAACAGAAATAAACTATCTAATCCTATCCTTATCTCTTCCAAGAGTCCAGATTAAACTGTTGAACTCTTTATTTTCTACCTAGCTACTATCTGTCAAGATTAAGCTATTTGACAGATTTTATTTCTATTTCTAAAACAGGAAATTTAAACATAGTCAAATCAGGATTAGATTGTCTGATTTGCTAGGGTGTCTATGGCTGTATGTACAAGCTGCACATAAACTTTATTTGCAGAAAAAATAAACAAAATGATGAAGGTTTTAAGATCTGAAATTTAAAAATATCCTTCAAGACTTTTTCCAGCTCTGGTTTTGATCTATTTAGAGTTGCCTTTTCCTTTTCTTGGTTCAGATTTTGAGCTTGTTAGAACCATTTCCTTTCTATCCTAATCTATTCTACTGATAAGCCAAGTCTAAAAAATCTTTATAAATCTATAATTCTACTAACTTATCAACATAAATTTAAGGTATGTTCAGCCATGATTATGCTAGATGACTGAACAATATGTCATTTTTCAAATCAGCAGTGGCATTTAGATTTTCTCACTTTCAGGAAATTCTCTTTTTTGGGTATGGGGCTATACCCTTTTTTGAATCTGCCCTCTTTTCTTTTTCTGTTGCTTTTGTATTTTTCTCTTTTTTCAAATTTAAAAACAATGTTAGATACAGTGGAAAATAAAAGCTCTGAAATTTAGGACTCTTGGCAGAATAGTGCTTGAGCATCCTGCCATTGACATGACCTCCAAATAAATCTTCTCCATTCAGCTCTTACAGAGAAAGAGTATTATGACCCCTGATAGAATGAATAATATAGGGACCTTTCCAGAGATTTTCAAAATTTCCATGTTTTCCCTTTTCCTCCCTTCTAGAATCCCACTTTAGAACTATATTTCCAACTTGTAAATCATTCTCTTTAGTCCTTTTGTCAAATAATTTCTTGATATTTTCTTGTATTGTTTGTATTCTACTGTACACTTCCTCTCTAGTCTGTTGCAAATGAATGGTCTGATTTATCCTTCTCTGCATATCATTTTCCTCAGATTGTACTTCTTGGAGGAGCTTCATGACTGGAACTCCTAGTGAAGTTGGGAAAACTGCATCCATGCCATAAACCAGCTGATAGGGGGACATATTTATAAAATTTTTGGTGATTAATCTATCAGCCCATAAAGCATGAAAAAGCTTACTATGCCATGATTTCTGATTCTGTTCCAATAGTTTTTTGATAATATTGACAAGGATCTTGTTGGAGGATTCAACTAATCCATTTCCTCGGAGATAGTAGGTAGTGGAATGACCTAATGTAATATGATATTTGTAGCAGAAGTCAACCATTTTCTTAGATTTGAAGGCAACAGCATTGTCTGTGATAATTTTTCTTGGGAAACCAAATCTGGATAGGATGTTGGTTTCAAGGAGCTTGATAATGACAGAGTCAGTAGCATTCCTAGAGGGTATGGCTTCTATCCACTTGGTGAAATAATTAGTGGCAGTGAGGATCCACTTATGTTGGGATGATGAAAATGGGTGAATTTCCCCAATGAAGTCCAAGCCCCATTGTTGAAAGGGTGCCTCAATATTGATGGGATGTAAGGGTAAGGGAAGGAGTTTTCTTTTGCCATAAAAAAATTGACACTTATGGCAAGACATGACAAGTTTCTGAGTATCTGGGAAAAGGATGGGCCAATAGTAACCAGATCTGAGGATTTTATTTGTTGTAGTCTTCCAGTATAGATGTCCTCCACATTCTCCCTCATGCAGTTCATGCATGATTTTTCTTGCATCAACCTCAAGCAGACACTTAAGCAATATTCCAACAACATTTTTCCAATATAAAACCACATCTAATATGCAGTAATTTAAAGCCTTCTGTTTCAAAAATATAGCTTTATTTTAGGAAAAATAAGGAGGGGTATTTATATAAAGCAGCACATATATGATATCATCATACCAAGGTGAATTCACAAATGTTTCTTCAATGAATGGAGCTGTGCATTCCTCTATTTCTTCTAAGACATCAACTATATTCATATCTAGTGCTTGGAAGTTTGATTCAACCATGAGTTTAGCTAATCCCTGTCCTTTGATCAATTTGGTAGGCCTAATTTCTAAGTCATATTCTAGAATAATAGAAATCCATTTTCCCCTTTTACCATCAGGTTCTTGACTCAAAATATCCTTGACAACTGTGTGCGGAACAAAAGAAATGATGTGAGAATGCAGAATATAGAATCTAAAGTCTTTCAATGCTTTAACTAAGGCTAAGGCTTGTTTCTCCATGATGTTATACTTGAGTGGAGCATCTCTTAAAGCCCTACTAAAAAATCATATTGGTTGTTCATGCCCCATATCATTCTTTTGCAGTAATATTGCATCTATTGTTGTTTAGATGCAAAGGAAAAGATATAAAAATCTTTGGTGAAATCAGGACTAATAAGAACTGGTGTTTGGGTTAAAGCTTGTTTTACCAGTTCAAATGATTGTTTAGCCTGCATGGTCCATTTGAAACCTAGCTCTTTCTTAAGCATGTTTTTGATATTTCTTAATAGCTCAGCAAGGTTGGGGATGAATCTCCTTAAAAAATTTATCTTCCCAATGAAAGATTGTAATTCCTTAAGGTTTCTAGGATGGCTGATTTTCAATATGCCATCAATCCTTTTAGGGTCGACTTTGATTCCCTCTTTAGAAATAATGTGGCAAAGAAGCTTTCATTCTTGGAGACCAAAGAGTGTCTTTTTGGGATTCAAAGATAAGCCATATTTCCTACATTTCTCAAAAAACTTTTCTTAAATGAATCAAGTGTTATTCTTCAATTTTAGAGAAAATAGTAATATCATCATGGTAAATGATTATAAAATAGCCTATGTCTTCAGAAAAGGCTATGTCCATGGCCCTTTGGAAGGTTTCCCCTGCATTCATTAAGCCAAATGGCATTTTGACATACATGAATGTACCCCAAGGTGTAGTAAAAGCAGTTTTAAGTTGGTCACTTGGGTGTACTAAAACCTGATTTTATCTTGAGAACCCATCCAACAGTGAAATTATTTTAGCCCCAACTACCCTTTGAAGTATATGATCCATTTTTGGCAAGGGGTAGTTATCTTTAAGGGAGGCTCTATTTAGATTCCTGAAATCAATGCAGAGCCTAATTTCTCCAGTCTTTTTCCTAACAGATACTAAGTTGGAAACCCATTCTGAATACCTGATGGGAACTATGATCCCAGCATCATACATATTATTAATCTCTTTCTCAACTAAAGGCAATAAAACAGGGTTTATCCTCCTGATTTTTTGTTTGAAAGGTTTCTGATTTTCCTTAAGAGGAATCTTGTGTTGAATGATGCTAGTATCATATGACTTTAAATCCTTGTATCCCCATGCAAATACATCTTTAAATTCTTTGAACAGGTCTATGTATTGCTGTTTAATATGAGCTGGGAGAGTGCTGGAAAACTTGATCATTTTGAGTTCTGCTGGGCTGCCTATGCTATGTTCTTCTATGTTTGTTTCTATAGGCTCCATCCTTGGTTCTTTGGTTACATCATTGAAATAGAAAAGTTGTTCTAATGGTGTAAGACCTTTTGGAATTGTATCATTATTACAATGTAAAACTTCTAGGTCTTTCTAGTCCATACTGTCAATTATTTCTGCTGTGAATGGATGTTCAAAATGGTTTATATCAGCAGAAAAAGACAACGTTGTTTCAGGGTTTTGTTCTTCATCAAAGCAGTCTTCCTCATGGCTTAAAATAGGCATTGGCATGGAAAAGTCATTCTTTGATTGCAGAAAATCATCTATGTGTTTGTATCCTTCAAATACCTGCCAATAATCTTGATTATCAGGTATTGCAGGTCTATTTTTTACCTTTACATCAAATTGTTCATTGGTTTCTGGTATTTGGAAATTACTAGCAGCAAAGGTAAGTTAATTTTCTAGGTGATTTTGAGCTCTTGGGATGAAGATGAGTTCATATTTTTCAAATGTTTTCAGTAGGTCAAGGGTAGCGTTCCTATATTCTTTGAGTTTTGGGTTTTTGGTTGAACACTCCCCTTTAATCTGCCTGATAATTAGCTCAGAATCCCGTTGGACTGATATTATTTTGGCTCCTAAATATTTGAGTAAGTGTAGGCCAATAAGGAGGGCTTCATACTCAGAAATATTGTTTGTGCATGGAAAATCTAGGTTGTAGGAGAATCCTTTGTTTGTGTTTTGTATCCATACCCCAGCCCCTACACTTGGTTTACTACAAGAGCCATCGAAGTTTATTTTCCAGGGTATTTCAATTTTTCTTTCATTTTCTTTCTACTATCCAAGGCTGCTAAAATATGGGTTGTTCTTTTCTTGAATTGATGGCAGATTTGATTGTTCTGGCAGACTAAATTCTCCTCTGTTTTCCTTTTCTTGTTGGCTGATTTCATCTTCATTATATAAGATAAAGGAATCAAAATCTGAATGGATGGAGTAGATAGGAGAATTGTTTGGTCTATCTATGTTTCTCACCACGTATTTCATGTGGGATTCCCTGTATAGTCTTCTAGTTTGGTTAAATACTGGGATGGTGGCATAAGACATGTCCATTTGAAGGCTCCCCTGAATTTTGGCTCCCCATGATCTAGATAAAAGCATGCCATACTTAGGGGGGATGTCAGCTACTACTATGTCCATTAATAGACTTTTAGCAGGAATTTGTGACAAGTTAACACACAAATATTTGTTTAAGCCTAAGCATTTGACCCTGTTGGAATCAAAAGAATACAGGTCTTTGTATGTTTTAGTAATTTCTAAGCCTAGGCTTTCCATTATTTCTTTGGGCATAATATATTGAGAAGCACCTGAGTCTAGCATGGCAATGTGCAAGATTTTCTCATGTATATTCAAGCTGAAATAGAAGGGAGGGAAAGTGCCTTCTTGGTATTTCCCTTCAACTTCAGGACCAAACAATAATTCTAGTTTATCATCTGCCAAGTTTAAAGTATCAGTGTCACTGCCCATATTTAAGGCTTTCAAAACTTGTTTTTTATATATATCTTGAGTTACTAGTTTAGCTAAGGGTATGGTGATTTTAATCTTGGCAATTTCCCCTTCAAGGTTGAAAGGAACTATTGTTTTTGACATATTTACATCTGTTTGATTATTTACAACTCTTTCAACAATTTTGGCTTGCTGAACTTTATTTGAACCATTATTTGGGACAGATTTGTTAGGGCCACTAGCAGAAGTACTAGGGAAGCTTTGTTCAACACTTTTCTGAATGTTTTTGTCTTTATTTTGGTCATTTTTCTTGGCTAAAGTGTTGGTATTACTTGCTGTTTTCTTGGGCTGATTTTATGAGGTTTTCTTGACAGCAGTACTAGTGTTTTTATCATTGGAAATTTGTGGGCTAACTTTGCTTCTGAGATTGTATTGTTTGTGTACCTCCATGATAGCATTTTCAAACCCCAATATGTAATCTTCAGAATCATCCTTATTATATTCATTTTTTTCCAAGGAGAAGAATCCTTGTTCTTCTTCAGTGAGAAAAACATCTGTCTCATTGTCAGATCCTATCAAGTTTACATGATTTTCTTCCAACCTTTCAACTTCCCTTTCTTCTTCTTGGTCAACATAGTTTTGTAGAAAGGGAGGCCTAATTTGCTGGTCATTGTCTCTCTGCCTATCTTGATTAGGGTCTCTTCTAAGATTTTGGTCTCTATTTCTGTTTTGGTTTTCTCTAGGAGGCACTCTATCATTTAGATTTATCTTTTCCAGCATTTTCTCCATTACCTTTACTAAGTTATATATTTTAGTATCTAATGATGAGGCTAAAGCCATTGTATCATCTTTGTATGTAACTCTTTTTTCTGCTCTCAACCTAGCTCTTTTCTCAATTAGATTTTCCTCTACAGTCATGGCTCCCCTCTGAATATCTTCTAAAGTTGAAGGGTCTCTTTCTCTTAGTTGATAGGCCATTTCAGGGTCAAAGCCTTCTAGGAATTTAGCCAAAGCTAGGCCTAGTGGAGGTTTCATGTTTGGAGGAAGTGCATTATACACACTATTGAATCTAGTGCAGTAATTATGGACACTTTCCCCAATATTTATTTTTAGGTTAGTATAGTCTGAAAGGATTTGGAGAGGGTTATTCCTAATTTCCCATTTGTTTATGAATGTTTGATATAAGTGTAATATTCCAAATCTGGAAATTTCTGCAATGTCGGGAATATCTTGAGATATTCCTAATTTCCATCTCCGGGAGTATTAAAAGTCGACACTGAACTATCTCAGAGATTGACTACAAGGGAATTTACTGGACATGTCATCTTCACAAGGAAGAATGAGATCCAGAGGCTACTTGGCCAACTAGCAGACTCTGACAATAGAACTTGTCAAGAGCTAATAATTCCCTTCAAGGAATTTCTGCAACAGCTGCCCATGAGGACGCTGTATAAGGAAACCCATGTGAAAATAAGGCAATCCAGTGCTGGGATGCCTTGGAATACATTTGATACAAACTCCCTGTAGAATATAAGCTCAAATAAATAACCCTAAGTAGGTTATTCAGATCTCCCACCAACAAGTATACCGAAATAATGCTCAATGAGAGAATCTTCAGCAGCATGAAAAATTCAATAAGAACAATAATGAAAGAATGCAACATATAATGCTAGAAGATTAAAAATATGATACATAATGTATAGCAGCAAATATTATACAAGATCCTTGAGGAAAATACCTCTCAAGGTGAGTGCAAATCAGCCTCCAAGGAAAATGTACATAAGCAAGAGAATACATTGCTCCATAAACCCAACTACTCCATAACTGCGCAGTCCATAGGGGAAAATGACTGCAAACTGATATATATGGAATGATATTACATTAAATGCTCAAATAAATATGGGGGAGAAAGATCTCAACCCCAGAAAACATTATTGCCTCAATCCTCCAAGGGATTGGCTGAAATACATAAAATAGGGAAATGTCGGAGTTGCAGTGTAGCTGTTGCAACTCAATAATAATACAAGAATGGAGAAGGAATTAGATTCTAAAATAAACCATAATACCTCCTCCAATTATCTCCAAAACGAAGGGGCTGATCCCCTTACTGAAATCTGCACTCACTAGTGCACAAAATGAAACCCTTGTGCAAGCCACCGAGAAATCTCCTTTTCTAATTTCCTAGAGAAGGAATGAGCTTCCCCTTTACAAACCAACTCCGGAAGTGAGATGATGAAGGTCCCTCATTGCACACTAGCAACTTCAGCGTTCTCTTGCTGCAAGAATAACACAATAGTTGTAGAGGACTGCTTTGGCCTTAAGCCATGGTGTGAGGAATATTAAGAAAAATCTATCCATGGCCTCCCATGGAAGAGAAGGGAATTCCTAAACAGGAATCCCTCTTGTGCTAAACAACAACAAGTTTAAGAGAGCTTCAACTTTGAATTCTATTTCCAATCATAATCTCCACAATGGCTCTCCTTCATCTTTTATGCAAAGCATGCATGGACCCCACTCACATTAAGGTTTCTCTCATTTGAAATTTTCCCTCCATTCCAACTATGCAATATTCTTGAGCAGGCTTCTCCTCTTAGGGTACGTTGGTGACTTTGGTCAACCATGGTCTAGCTCACTTGCCTTTGGTCCCTTTTCACACTTGGGCTGCTATCTTAATCCACTTAAGTGAATTTTTCACCTTAGGAGTATTTATTAAGTTGCTAAAATGGGTTCCCTCACCCATTTTATTCCTTTTATTAAAGTAAAAGAAAAATTAATGTTCCAAATACTTTATTATAAAATTTGGAACGTTACAGTCCTCCCCTCCCAAAACTTGCTTGTCCTCAAGCAAGAGCAAGGATGAACTACACCAAAGTCCTCCACTCAAGGCATGGAGTCTGAAATATCTCATGTAGATCCTCCATCCTCAAGCAATCAACCAACAAAATGAGTTACCTTCCAACTAGGCAACTCCTGAAAGTACTCCTCCACCTTGTGCTCATGAGAAATAGGTGGGTTGAATTTCTGAACTTGGTAAGCTTCATAGCCTACCCCATGCTATCCTCTTCTCCACTCATGATGAATGTGGAGTAAAAGTTGAACTTGGGATGCAATAGTGTTGCCTTCAAGAGGCAAAATGAAGTCTAGATCCCGAAGGACCTCTCCTCCAACGCTGCAAAA
The DNA here is from genome assembly GCA_034641835.2 of Pinus albicaulis. Classification (NCBI taxonomy): domain Eukaryota; kingdom Viridiplantae; phylum Streptophyta; class Pinopsida; order Pinales; family Pinaceae; genus Pinus; species Pinus albicaulis. Next base: position 82,684,353 of record CM076581.1, on the reverse strand, counting down.
CAAGCTGGCCCAAATCATCTCATATGTGATGAGTTGGATTTCATCAACATATGGCATCCAAAAAATTATATGGTTCACCTCATGGAAAAATACATGGCTGAAAAATGGTGACCATATCATCTTCCATACTCCCTTGGAGCATGTGCTGCAATAAGAATGGAGGTTTTCTTCCCCAAATGGCACATTCACCCAATGAGTCTCTTCCTCCACATGATACATATGGGGCTGCTGCTGATATATGGCTGAAATTAAATGGTCTTCATGAGAGACCCAAGCCACCCCATCAATATTTCAAACCATGAAATGCCTCCTCCAAAATTTTGAACTCTCTAAATAACTCCTCCCTCATGAAGGAAGAGATGAAGCTTGGAAATCATGGGATGCCCATTGTTTCTCCTGAAACATAAAACATGCAAAATAGGGAGAACCATACTCCCAATGGGCATCTTCAATTCATTTTCCTCTTTAAAAATGATGCTTCCCTTGGACAACGTTCTATTGGTGAAATATGGAAGCATAAACTTGTGGAAGTAAGGAGGTGAACTATGACTCCATGAATGAAGACAACGCAGGGCACAATTGGCCTGCCCCAAAATAACTTGCAACAAGTGCCTCTGCAGCCACTTTTTTGCTTCCACATCCATTATGCAAAATGATATCATGAAAACAAAATTTGGTGCCAAAGGTGCACACCAAAACTATCTGGCTTTCCCCTACAAACCACTGCTGAAATAGCCATCATTTTGCTACAATGAACCATAAGTACAAAAAAACACATTGTGCAAGAAGGAAGGATCCCTCTTGATCTAATATGCTACTCATAAATATAAGAGAGTACAAGGCATGTCACAAAAGTTACCTCCCTCATCATGTACTTTGGCCTTTGAGCTGAAATGGCTCAAGTGAAAAGCCCCCCTTACTGCAACATAGTAGGGGAGTGGTTGTGCCAACCATCTCATCATCCTTGGGCTATGCATCTATCCATATGCTGATATTCAACCATTAGGAAGCCCTCCCAAGTGGACTCCTCCATCAATGAAGAATATGCATGGAAATGCATGAAAGTAAAATCCATAAACATTGCATGTAGATCCCTCTTCTTGTGCTTGTGCAACCAAGCCAATAGAGTCAAAGTGTAGTGAGGAATGCTTCCCTCCATTACTCCTTCATGCTCATCATCTACATGCCTCCAAAGTATATCACTTGTGGAGTGGTTTTGGAGAACACTCCAACAAGCAATCCAAGCTCTCAAGTGACAGCGTTGTTGGCCTTTGGAGTAGGGCCACTGTCAACTCAAAGCTCCCCTCTTTGACATGAATCTTTGCCAAAGACTCCTCCCATGTTGCTGAAAATGTAGAGCTCCTCCCATGAAGAAGGTGCTACTTGGCATCCAAGATCAAAGAGAAATCTTCTTGCACTATGCTAGTGCCTCCTCTTGCTCCCGCAACATCTACACAAAATCTGGGCAACAAATGTTTGCTGCTCCCCTATACTTCCACCATTCTCAATATTAAATGGGAACATAATGAGTGGTAAGAGAAATGCCACCCCATCATGATGCACCCATGCTCTCCTTTTTGTCCATCAAGAGCAACAATTGTGAAATGATCCTGGGACCTGTGGGTTATGGATCCTCCACATTTCCACTGGGCACACTCCATCCATAAGGCTCTGCTCTTTGGTGTAAGTATCCTACCACTTGGTATCTCTCTCAAAAGAGCTACCATTGTCCCAAAACAAATTTCTCCTTTTGCATTTCAGGGACATTGAAATGAAATCTCCTTCATGACAAAATTTCAAAACCCCACCCTAACATGTGATGCATGGCTCATCAATAGTGCATGAGGATGATGAGGGCTTCTTTCCTCAAAATGGCACAGCACAGTGAAAGTACCCTCCTCAAGATAATCAACATGTAATAATGTAAAATCCTCCATGATAGATATAAACTCATGCATACCTTGGAGAGATTTGGAAGAATCTTGTTTTGCTGCAAGAGTCTCCTCCTCAGATGTGCTGGCTGCCTCAATAGCTGAAGGTGGAGGCTGATCTTCCATGAATGTGATAGCGCTAGCATGTGCCTCTGGTGGTGAGGGCTCCTCCCTCATTTTGCCAAATATTTTGCTCAAGATCTGAGAAAAATCAGCAAGAGTAGAAACCCTTGCATGCCTCCCATGGCTGAACCACCAAGTTATTTCATTTTCCTGCTAAAAAAGTGTGAAAAAGATAGAGTCTCTTGGAAGACTCTAGGGTTTGCTCCATATTCAGCAAGGTATTCACTTAGAATTCGAATTCAAAGTGTTCTCCATGCTTCTTCTCTTCTTCTCCATGAGAATAGGAAGTACATGGTCCTTCCTCTTCTCCCTTTTTTGTCTCCTCAGCCTCCTTGGAGAGGTTGTTGCTGGACCCAAAAATTGATGAGATCAATCTCATCCTCTGCATCAATCTGGCCTCTTCTTCTCTGAAATTCAAACTTCACAGGCCATGACAAGTTCGAAGCTCTGATACCACTGTAATATTCCAAATTTGGAAATTTCTGCAATGTCAGGAATATCTTGAGATATTCCTAATTTCCATCTCCGGGAGTATTAACAGTCGACACTGAACTATCTCAGAGATTGAATGTAGGGGAATTTACTGGATATGACATATTCACAAGTAAGAATGAAATCCAGAGGCTACTTGGACAACTAGCAGACTCTGACAATAGAACTTGTCAAGAGCTAATAATTCCCTTCAAGGAATTTTTGCAACAGCTGCCCATGAGGACGCTGTATAAGGAAGCCCATGTGAAAATAAGGAAATCCAGTGATGGGATGCCTTGGAATACATCTAATAAAAAATCCCTGCAGAATATAAGCTCAAAGAAATAACCCTAAGCAGGTTATTCAGATCTCCCACCAACAAGTATACCGAAATAATGCTCAATGAGAGAATCTTCAGCAGCATGAAAACTTCAATATGAACAACAATGAAAGAATGCAACATATAATGCTAGAAGAGTAAAAATATGATACATAATGTATAGCAGCAAATATTATACAAGATCCTTGAGGAAAATACCTCTCAAGGTGAGTGCAAATCAGCCTCCAAGGAAAATGTACATAAGCAAGAGAATAAATTGCTGCATAAACCCAACTACTCCATAACTGCACAGTCCATAGGGGAAAATGACTGAAAACTGATATATATGGAATTATATGACATTACATGCTCAAATAAATATGGGGTAGTAATATATCAACCCCAGAAAACATTATTGCCTCAATCCTCCAAGGGATTGGCTGAAATACATAAAATAGGAAAATGCCGGAGTTGCAGTGTAGCTGCTGCAACTCAATAACAATAAAAGAATGGAGAAGGAAGTAGATGTTGCAATAAACCATAATACCTCCTCCAATGATCTCCAAAATGAAGGGGCTGATCCCCTTACTGAAATCTGCACTCACTAGTCCACAAAATGAAACCCTTGTGCAAGTCACCTCTGAGAATAACGCTATAAGAAGAAGGGACTACACTGGGCATGAGAGAAAACATATGGCCTGATGCAAAATATGCAATATGAGCTCTGGAAATATCCTTTGCTAATTTCCTAGAGAAGGAATGAGCTTCCCCTTTACAAACCAACTCCGGAAGTGAGATGATGAAGGTCCCTCACTGCACACCAGCAACTCCACAGTTCTCTTACTGCAAGAATAAATCAGTAGCTGTAGATGACTGCTTTGGCCTTAAGCCATGGTGTGAGGAAGATGAAGAAAAATCTCTCCATGGCCTCCCATGGAAGAGAAGGGTATTCCTAAACAAGAATCCCTCTTGTGCTAAACAACAACAAGTTTAAGAGAGCTTCAACTTCGAATTATATTTCCAATCATAATATCCACAATGGCTCTCCTTCATCTTTTATGCAAATAATGCATGGACCCCACTCACATTAGGGCTTCTCTCATTTGAAATTTTCCCTCCATTCCAACTACGCAATCTTCTTGAGCAAGCTTCCCCTCTTAGGGTACGTTGTTGACTTTGGTCAACCATGGTCTAGCTCACTTGCCTTTGGCCCCTTTTCACACTTGGGCTGCTATCTTAAGCCACTTAAGTGACTTTTGCACCTTAGGAGTGTTTATTAAGTTTCTAAAATGGGTTCCCTCACCCATTTTATTCCTTTTATTAAAATAAAAGCAAAATTAATGTTCCAAATACTTTATTGCAAAATTTGGAACATTACAATAAGGAAGGGAGATCATTTATGCTATGAGGAGCTAAATTTTTAAACCATTTCTTGACTTCTCCTCCTAAAATTTGAGGAAAAATTCTCATCTTAATGGTCTCTTCTTCTATTTCAATGTAATCAAAAGCATCATTCATTTTATCTACATGCTACTGGGCAGTAGTAGGTTCATTTGCAGTGAAATGGGGAATTTTGGACAGGTAATCATTTGGTAAGGGAGCCATAGGTTGTGGTAACACTAGTGGATCATACCATGCTGCCATGTTTGGAAATAATGGGGGATTTAAAAGAGGGAAAGTGGGTTGAATTGGAGCGTTTTGAACAATGGATGTGTGGATAGGAGTGGAAGAAACACTTGGGCCAACAAACTGATGATGAGCAGATTTGTTGTGGAAGGAGCTGAAATGATGGAGAAGTTGAGAATCAGGTGGAGTAGAAGGTGAGGGCTCTCTGCTAAAGCTTTGTTGAAAATATGTGGTTTCAAAGTTAGCTTGGTTTAAATCACTATGAGACTTATTTCTAAAAAGGTTCTTTGTGTGAGGTAAGTCAAAGTGAGGATCTTTCAAGACTGTGAGGTTTTCAGGGACAGATCTTGTTCTTGGAATGGTCCTATCAATAGTTGGTTTTCCAGGTCTAGAAGTTTGCCACAAAATCCTCTCTGGATTGTCAACTATGGTAGGGGGATTAGGATCTGAATGGGATCTAGTGTTGATCCTATGTGAAGCTGGATTTCAGTTTTTCAAAATTTAGAGAGGAAGAGGTTTTTAGGACTGTTTTTCAAATTTTTTCCTCTCACAATGATTTCTATAATAGGATAACTAGGCTTTTAAACTTCCTCAAGGTTGGTTAGCACAATCCTAATAGGTCTACTGGGGCTAATGGAGTCACCAGGTGGAAATTTTTAGTTTTTCTGGAGGTAAAATGTTTTTTGGTCCACCATCAATGGTTTATTTGAAAACCAATCTAAAATGTTTTTGGGGTTTTTCTGAGTTTTTATGGTTTTTTGAAAGACTAATGAGTCTATAAGAGCTTGCTAGGAAACTATGAACTCATAGATCCCACCGTGATCGCTAGAATGTTCGTATGGCAATGAGGTGGCAGATTCATTGGATATTCTTTGATTTACTGAGGGTCTAATGAATTTTTAGGGAGGTATTTATATAGTTATGTACTCAGGTGTCCCACCATGATCGCCAGAATGTTCGTATCCTGTGATTTAGCAGATTGGCATACTAAATGACAAGGCAACACAGAAACCAGTCTTTAGAGCTCTAGGATCTAGCCCTCCTAGTCTCAGAGAGGGATATCTCAATTTGTTTGCAAATATATGACTCGTTTGCTTGTAAATATGTTGATTTTAGGCTAGTTATTAAGCTTGATTTTTTTTTATTGTTTGATGGGACATGAGGATCTAGGTAGCATAGATAGGAAACGGAAATCTCTAAGTCATTGGGCAATGGAGTCAAATGGAAATGGTAACTATTTTTTAGATGAATCAGGGGTGTCAAAGGGAAAATCTAACTTGGCTGTTGGATTAAAAAGGTATTTCAGGTGAAATGAAATGAACATTAAGGTTTTAGAATGAAAATAAAAACTAAGGGCAATTAAGAATCCTTAATTATATGTACTTCTCAACAAAGGGAATTAAAACACTATCTGAACATGAAGAAGTAACACTTCCAGTGATTGCATAATCACACCTAGAACACACTTCAGTCAACAATTCCAAGACAACCAAAATGAAATCTAAGAGTTGAGAACGCTTCTAACATCAAATATTTACTTTCTCAAGATAGGAAAACATTCAAGACAAACAAATAACCGCATTCATAGAAGAGGGAACTCCTAAGCATCTAGGGGTGCACGCAGAAGACTTTCAAAACAATTATTTACAAGTACACAAAGGGTAAAGGATCAAAACAACACTCCTTTTCGCAACCTGACATTAGTTTTTTGAAAGGAGACTTCATAAAATGCCTCTTAAAACAATAAGAAGCAAAGAAACCATAAATCATCTTGAGGCCAACTGTATTGAATTAATTTTGAAATAAACAAGCTTTAAGGTTGAAAAAGCAGTTAAACTTAATCAAACATTCAACAGATGAAAACATAAAGACAATGAAGAGTAAATAGGTCTAAGGTGCTTCCAGGAGACATTTGTTAGCCTAAAAATTTTACTATACTGCAAGCAAGAGATGATGAAAACAAAATGAAAACAGGAAAAAAATTAAACAGTTTAGAATACTTCGCCAATAGCCAAGCTCAAGGATCCAATGACAGAGCTTTCTCCATCCACAAACAAGTCAAAACATCCACATGTTCCAGTACATCAATTTCTCTTCAATCTCAGCAGAACTGTGTATTAATTCAAAGAGTTATCAAATGCCCCCTTGTACAATGAGTTAAAATGTAGTATTTATGCTGCAAATGAGGAGGTGGAAACATCTAGGGTTCAGAATGTCATAAATGACACAGTAAATGCACTCCTATCCTTAGAAACCATGCAAGGCATAAGGTAGGAGTGTTTCTCAACTACTTATCTATGTTTTAAGTCTATATTTACTTCCTGAGGATGAAACAGCTGAAAATATTGACTTTGAGGCTCCTTTCTGCCTTTGACAATAACTCTCTGACAATTTATAAAATATCTTTTTGTGTAATAACTGCCAATTTTCCCTTTGAGGTATAAAGTAAGTGAAAGGTGTCAATTTTGATTTATTAAGTGAATAACTGCTCCTTTGATGTATTCGAGGGTATCTTTAAGCCTAAGTCTTCTTAATCTAATTCTAAAACTGCTCCTTAGGCCTAATCTGCCTTTATTTCATCATTTAACTGTGTTTTAAGGCTCTTTTAGCCTTGATCTGCTAGTTTAAACCCTTAACACTTCTTTCTGTATCTGTATACCTTGATACTATGTTTTGACTCTAATTTTGTGTTTTTGAGGCTGATCATGCCTTCTTTGGTCTTCAATTTGTCCTTTTGCTGACTTTATCTGCAGGGCTAAGTTCGTTTAATATTTCAGCTTTATGTATTTAATCCCTCAATCTTCAAACTCTGTTTTCGTTGCTTTAAACTTTTCCTGCTGACTTGGATTTAACTTTTAATCCCCTTTCTTTGGTTTCTCGGTGTTTACCCCTTCATCTTTAAACCTTTAATCTTTGTTTCTTTAGCCTTTCTTCCTATTTCATTGATTTTTCTTTGCGTTGTTTCATGCAGGGATTCTTCTGGTACACCGAGGGTTTGATTGCATAACCCATGCACATAAGCACTGATCGAGCCACGAAAATGAAAACATCGCAGTCCCTTTCTTTATTACTTGGCTTCTGTTTGGACTGTGATAGTCATCACCTCATGGCCCGTCCTTTTATGGACTGTGGGATGGTTATCGACCCTTTAAAAACCGCCATAGAACCTGCACAAAACCATAAAACATGTTATGAAACCCTGTGATTTGGTTTAACTGCTAATATAGGTCGGGTGGGAGTGGAGGAGCATTTGCAGAGGGGTGGAATATGCAGGTTGAAGAGGTCTCATGAAGAAAAACAACGAAAATTGGGTTCAAAATGGATTTTGATGCGAATTCGGGCAAAGCGGGTTTGGAAATACCGCAAATGGTTTTCGCGTTCAGTTTGGGTGGTAAGTGGTTTTCAACGAAATGAATGTGATCCAATTATATCGCGCAGCGTGGCCTTTTCAATACCGCCGGTATCGCTTGACTTTGGAGTGTTAAACTCTGGAAACGAAAATTGTGCAATATGCAACCACAACCATCGGATGAAGGGGATGAGATCTGATGGTGCGGACTGAGTGCGATGGAAAAGTTGTCGGGTGGGATTGTTGAAAATGGCAACAAGAAACAGTGAAGGAGGCCTCCTGAAACATCTTTCCTGATCCTAGTTGGAAAGTGATCACCTAAACTAGGTGGGGACCACACATGTGATTTTTGTCGAAAAGTCTATTTTTAGACTATGTCTATTTTTAGACATATGGAGCATGGTCTAGGAGTTGCGGGATGCTATTATTGGATGATTGGTCAAGTTGGTAAAAATATATGGACATCTATTTTTAGACATACAGGTCGAAGTCTATTTTTAGACTTGGTGCGGACTGAGTGCGATGGAAAATTTTCTCGGGTGGAGAGAAAGTGGGAACCAGGTGGCATCATGTGATAGGGCAGGTGTTTTATGCAGTGGATGGTAGGCCCCAACGGAGTTGGGTTGTCGGGTTTGATGAGAACCGTTAGAGCTGTTAAGATCTTTGGTCAGGATTGACTTGAAGAAATGAACAGATAGGGGTGGGGTGAAAAGTGAGAGAAAGGGTGGCCATCGGATCATGAAGATCCATGGTGGAGATCACCCCGTGGGGTGGTAAGGCAGGGGAATGGTTAAGTTTTGATCAGGAGGAGGGAGGTTGAGAGGGGAGTTCGGAGCTATTAGATCATGAGATCTATGGTAGGGATCGACCAAGGGAATACACAACGTGGGGGAAAGAAAAAGGAAGGGGGCTGGGGTGTAGTCCTGTGGATAAAAGGAGGACCGAGGGTGAAAACTAAAAAGGGCTAAGGGCTTAAGAAGGCACGGAGAGAGGTTAAAAAGGCGAGGGAGAAAATTTTTAAGCGCTTGGTTCGGGCGCTCAGACACATGGAGGAAAGGGACTAAATATTTTAAGCCCTCAGGGGCTTAAACCCTTATTTCTGAGAAGACATGCCTTTTTAGCCAAAAATGGGGTTTTTAGGCCAAATTAGGAATTCCAATAGTTTAAAAGGAGTGTTTTAAACCAAAACAGAGTGAGTTCAATGGTTTAAGTGGTTTCTTAGGAAAAATGAGGAGTTTTAGTGAAGAAAAAGGTGAGGTTTTTAGAGGAAAATGAAGGATAAATGAGGGAAAATGAATGAAATGGGATTAGCAAATGATGGAAAAATGGCCTACATACAGTCTCTTTTTTATTCAGTAGTGTTTCTTGAGGATCCTGGATAAGGAACAACAATAGCTGCTAAGGAACAACAATTGCTTAGGGAATAGTAGGCTAACCTTTTTAGGAGGCATGGATGAAGATCTTTTGGTGAATTGATAAACTCAAAATGATGAAGGCAGTGAGATTTCTAGAATTCATAATGTTCCTGCAATTTTGTTCTAGAAATCTGGGTTTGCTATATTTAGTCATCTTTGGATATAGTCAGAATTAGGGATGACTAACAGGGTCTCCATAAGTCAGCATAGTGCTTGATTTTTTATTTAGAGTGGTAGGTCTAGGTTTCTGCTTAAGCTTTGATTTCTTTTCCTAAGATTTCCTTGATCAACACATCTTTTTTCTAACACAGTTACATTGTCAACGCGGATATTTATAAGTACAGTCACACAGAAAACCCTATCTTCTATTGTCTCCTCACATTGGTATAGTTTCTTAGACCAGCACGGTTTTTTCTATGCAAAGTAGCACTGCCAGAACGAATTTGGGTGTCTAAATTAGCGTTGAAGACCATGTCAGCATGGGTTTTGCTATGTAAAGTAGCGTTGGTCCTTAAATTTGAGAATTTTGGGGGTTTCTACTAAAAGGCCTAGTGCTCCATATCTCTAAGGTCATCCTCTTTCTCTATGTGCATCAATTTTGTTTGTTTGGTGTTAGTTTCTTTGTGGTGTGCAAAATTCCATCCCATACTTGAAGTAGTAAAATTGAAATTTCGGTCGAATTTTTCATTCTTTGAATCCATTAAATAATTTTTTTATGCTTATATGTTTGGAAATATTATCATTTTTTTTTATCATTAAGCATCATTTACATTCCATAAAAGAAATTGTGTTATTGCATTCATTTAACTTTTATTTATCTCAAAAAACGACTTTTCGTAAAAAGTGCATTAGATTACATTGCATTTGAAAAGTCATTTTTGTGATTATCATTAGACATTGATTGCATTGTTTGGTGGTTTAAAAACTAAAAGGTGCATTGTGTGCATTAATTTCATTAAAAAGTGCATTAATTAGATTCTAATTTCATCGAAAAGTGCATTGAGTGCATTCTTATTCATCAAAAGAAAAGAGAATTGTGCATAGATTATATTGCATAGTTTTCGAGAAAAAAAATTTGTGCATATATTACATTGCATGGTTTGCATCCTTTAATGTTTTGAATTAAATTTGGATAGTGAACGTGATCTAGTTAGGAATTTTTTTTTGCTTCATCATTGTTTGAAAACTCTTCCCTTAATTAGATAGCATTCATTGAATTGAAAGAATATTTTTCTCATATAGTTGCATCTTAGGTGTTCAGGTGGCATTGTTTTGAGCCCAAAATCATAACTTAATTGAATATCAACATTAAAATTAACCTCAATTAACCTAAGGATCATTTGGAATTAAATCAAGCATCTAGAAGTCTAGGCTAGAGACGTGTTTCACCATCGTTAAGCGTAGCAACTGTCATGAACAACCTATGTTGCATCCCAGGGGTGATATCTCGTCCCACGTATGGAAGTATATACAACTATGCTGCAGGCATGGTAAGTATATGGGGACAATATCATTGAACGGTTACACATTAGACAACTCTACTACGAACTGAGCTCCAATGTATCGTTGCGTATATTATGGGAGACCCCACTAGGTAACTGAGTCAACCACTTTGTAAATCATGATACACCGAACACACCATTCGGGGAGATTGGTTGTTGTATGTCAAGTCCTTCATTTTCCAAGGTGTATATTGCAGTTCATGGTTGCTTGGTAATCCTTTTGCCTAGATTACCCTTTTTTATTTATTTTTGTTGTTAAATTCTAAAATTTACTACCCACGGAATAACATCTTCCCCGTGCACAACTCCTTATTAGATCTTGTTAACCATCCGTAATTTTTTGTTTTGTAGATGACTACATACTTATCCTAGATTTCTAGAAACAAAGTTCATGAACATTGTGAGTTCTAGAAATCTCATTTCATTCATTATCCTTAGGATATATGTTTCACTATTTCATCATCCCATCATGTTAAGCTCAGCTCACCAATCCCAGAAGACCCATCAGAGGCTCATGTCACTCATTTTGTCTATGTTTTGTCACCTTTGGCCTCAATCTTCTATTTTGTTTTTCCTAACCCCTTCACTGCTACCTAGGGCCACCAATCAAACAACTCTCTTATATCTCCAAAATACCTGAAGCATTGATGGTCTCAAAACTATCTATGTTGGCTCTTTAGATAAATCAAGTACATTGGATTTTGGATCTTCAATACACAAGTCTATCAAAAAATTTTTTTTACACTTAATGAACCCAAAATATAAGTTTTCAGTCAAAGGCCAAGTCTAAGGAACCTTCCACTAGATCACCTAGGGTTTCATAGGTCATAGGGTTGTTTTGGTGTTCTAAGTCTCTATTTTTCCTGTGACAAGAAGCTGTATTCAAAGAAGAAGGAGGTCAAGTAACTTTGTCCAAAACTAATCAAAAACCATTCAGGGAAGTCCTCCTTGGACAAAGCACAAATTCTGCAAGGAACAATTGCCCTTGTTCACATTTCTGCAAAAGTGATCAAGATGGCCATCAGCCTAAAAATATGTAAGGTAATAGGATGAATCCTCACAAGAAGACATCCACAACAAAGAGAAAGGCAGCAGGCCTATGTTTAAAGATAATCAGGGTTTTGTGATTGATTGACAAGACAGTGTTGCCAAGCAAAGAAACATCACAAGGACCACCAGGACAGAAGACACCTCAACACATCAAGAACACATTGAAGATCTTCAGAAATCATGAATGAATAAGGAAAAAGATGAGGTGAGCAGAACATAAATGAATGAACATGAAAGGGCTATAGAGAAATTAGAAGACAAAACTTATTCTTCTCTAATAGCCCTAAAATCTAAGAGTTTGAAAATGTAGACAGAATAGGTCAAAAGAAGATGATAAGTCCTCCTTCATAACAATAGAAGGCATTCAAAGGATTTTCAAGGTGACTTTTAGGGTTTTTCAAAGATAACACTGCTTCACTGCACCAAAAGGAGAGATGGTAAAGAACATTAGTGTGATGGAGCCTAGGCTTCCCAGTGCAGTCAAATGTCTTAAAAATGATCAGAGGAAGGGAAGCATGAGGTAAAGTGCCAAAGGAGAAAATCATGCTGAGCATAAGTTCACTATTGAGAAAATGAGGTGTCAAAACTCCAAAGGGACTAAGAAGAATAAAGGAAAATGTGTTGTAGGCAAATGCAGAAAACCAGAAGTGGCCAAGGTAACACATGGCATGATATGGTTGCTTAAAACTCTTTGTCAAAACTGTAGGTTTTAACCCTGAACAGAAATTATCTATACATGAATCTTATAACAGAAAATAAACAATAGCGAGAGCATAAAACATAAAACAGATAAACAAAAATATTTTCTCCTGGATCCCAAATCGGGACGACCAGCTTGATTTTTCATTATATTCCTTTAAGTGTCACAACACATATATATATACATGTCGAAGCATACATAAACCCCAATCCATTAACCCTGGATTAGAATATAACCGTAGTTCCCTTGACCAGATCTACAAAATACCAGGGGTCGAAAACCATTGTACACCAAAAACCATGTGCAAACTCATGCACAAAACATGGGTGGGTCCACCTATGAGTGGGACTGCATACCAAAAAAAAATTTCAGCGGGGCGCTGCCCTTGACCTTGACAGGGGGGCTTTCGCCCCCCCTGTGACCCCCCTATTGTGCCCGACGCAACGTATAGCTCTTGGGGCTAGTCGTGGAAAGAATATAACACACACCCAACATTCTCCCACTTGTTGTTTCCTTTCCACAGGGGGCCACATGAGAGCTTAGTCATTTTGCCAATTCTTTAACACCCATTGTTTCTCTACACCAAGAGAAGTTCTGAGTGCTTACAGACTTCGTCAATGCATCTGCAACATTCTTCAAAGTGTCCACCTTTACCAGCAACACCCTTTTAGCCTCAACCATATCTCTAACAAAGTGATATTGAACATCAATATGCTTTGTATTTGAATGATAAGCAGGTTTCTTAGCCAAGAAAATTTCACTTTGGCTATCGCAGTCTATCCTTATAGCTTGCTATACCAACCCCATACTTGAACACAATCTCTGCAACCAAACTGCTTCCTTGCTTGCATGAGTGGCTGCTATGTATTCTACCTCTGTAGTTGAAAGAGCCACTACAGACTGTCTTTTACTCATCCAACTGACTACGCCTCCAAACAGGCTAAACACATACCCACTTGTAGATCTTCTTTGGTCCAGATCTCCAGCCCAGTCTGCATCAACAAAACCACGAATGTCCAACATTCTTTCCAATCCTGGTCTTCCCTGGTAGCACAAGCCATAATCACTAGTGCCACGTAAATATCTGAAAACCCGCTTCACTGCCGTCCAATGCTCCTTCCCTGGGTTTGACATAAACCTGCTCAATACTCCCACTGCATGTGCAATGTCTGGTCTAGTACAGACCATTGCATACATCAGGCTACCCACTGCACTTGCATATGGAACACGGGACATATCCTCCTCTTATTCTTGTGTCTTGGGACACTGTTTAGCAGACAACTTTGCACCTATAGGAATAGGAACACTCATTGGTTTACTATCCTGCATATTGAACCTCTGCAATATAGTCTCGACATACTTCCTCTGGTTTAACCAGAGCATCCTCTTTGCCCGATCTCTCTTAATTTCCATGCCCAAAATATAGTTTGCAGCACCAAGATCCTTCATGTCGAATTTGGAGAACAGTTGGGTCTTCAAATCTTGGATAATTTCTTTGTCATTTCAAATCAACAACATATCATCCACATACAAGACCAAATAAATAACACGGTCACCAATTAATTTAAAATAAACATAGTGATCCTCCTTGCTTCTGGTGAAGCCAAGTCCCCGTATATAGGTATCAAATTTCCGATACCACATCCTTGGTGACTGTTTTAACCCATACAGAGACTTCTTCAACCTGCATACTAGTTCTTTCTTACCCTTCACCATAAAGCCTTCAGGTTGCTTCATGTAGATCTCTTCTTCTAGATCCCCGTGAAGAAATGTTGTCTTCACATCCATCTTTTCTATCTCAAAATCAAATGCAGCAGCAACAGATAAAAGTAATCTAATAGAAGTAACTTTGGCAACAGGAGAAAAAATATCACCAAAATAAATTCCCAACACCTGGGAATAACCTTTGGCTACCAAGCGAGCTTTGTATTTCTCCACCTTACCTTCTACATTCATCTTCTTCTTAAACACCCATTTTCTCCCGATGGGATTCCTTCCAACCGGCAACTCCACCAGATCCCATGCCTCATTTTTGTGCAAGGATGCCATTTCATCAACCATGGCCTCCTTCCAGAGTTTTCCATCCTCTGAATCTACTGCCTCCCTGACAGTTCTGGGATCATCATCAGTTATAGTTAAGGCAAAACCTGAACAAAAAGTAGATGGAATATACCTTTCTGGTTGCCTTCTTTCCCGAACTGATCTTCTCAAAGCTGGAGTTTGTGGCTCTTCATCTTCTGAGTCTTCTTCTGTTGTAGAGTCTGATTCATCCTCCTTTAGCTCAAACTCTATCTTCTCAGGTTCCTTTGGTAGGACTTCATGTTTAACAACATCTTTCACTTCTCTAAACACCACATCTCTACTGTACACAACCTTCCTTGTTTCTGGGTTCCAAAGCTTGTAACCCTTTAAACCATCCTTATACCCAATAAAGATGCACCTTTCAGATTTATTATCCAACTTGGTCCTTTTCTCCTTTGGAACATGTACATATGCATCACACCCAAATACCCTTAGATGTGAAAGAGAGAGTTTCTTACCACTCCATACCTCATGTGGAGTCTTATCCTCCAACACTGATGAAGGTGATATGTTAACTAAGTAACATGTAGTCTCCACTGCCTCTGCCTAGAATTCTTGTCCTAACCCGGTACCACTGAGCATGCTTCTTGCCTTTTCCATCAGTGTTCTGTTCATTCTTTCTGCAACTCCATTTTGTTAAGGTGTGTATGGAGTAGTCTTCTACTGTGCTATGCCACACTTCTTACAAAACTCTTCAAATTCCTTCTTGCAGAACTCCCCACCATTATCTGTCCTCATCGCCTTTATATTCTTCTCTGTCTGGTTTTCCACCAGAGCCTTAAATTCTTTAAATTTGTCAAATACTTCAGATTTCTTCCTCAAGAAATATATCCATGTATTCCTTGAGAAGTCATCTATGAATGAAACATAGTACACAGACTTTCCCAGTGATGGAACTGACACAGGTGCAAACACATCACTGTGCACAAGTTCTAATATCTTGTTCGCCCTCTTAGCACCAGAAGGAAAAATCACCTGATTCTGCTTCCCATATACACAATGTTCACAGAAATTGAAATCCAGAGAGAAATTAGAAATACCTTCTACCATACCATTTCTATGCAGTATCCGAAGTCCCTTCTCTCCAATATGTCCAAGCCTTTGATACCATAGCATGGTATTTTCTCCAGAGACAGCTAGGCTTTCCGCTCCTCTTTCAGGAACCATAGAACTGTTACATCCATCAATAACAGTGCTACCTTGTAGCTTTTACAGAGTTCCAATCCGAACTCCCCGCATTAATACCAGTGCTGCCTGAACCATCTTGCAGGAATCTTTCTCGAACACTGTTTTTACACCTGCATCATCCATCTTGCTTACAAAAATCAGATTTCTGGCCAATGAAGGAATATGCAGAACACTAGGAAGTGTTCTAATCCTTCCACCTTGCAGCTTCAGCTTGACCTTTCCACGTCCGACGATTCTGGCCTTCCTATCATCCTGTAGGAAGACATCACCACCATCATATTTCTTATACTCACATAACCACTCCCTATGGGGAAAGAAGTGAAAGGATGCACCTGAGTCAATCAGCCATGACTCATGATCTACATGTGTACTTGAAGAAGAAGCAAAATACACATCCCCACCTTCATCCGAGGTGGTTTTTGCCTTTGCAGAAGGAGCATCATCAGATCCCTTTCCTTTCTTAGGAGTTTTAGATCTGCACTCCTTTTTGTAGTGCCCTTCCTTTCCACATTTCCAGCATACCTTTACAAACTTTCCAGGAGATTTAGATCTCCCACTCGAAACCTTATTCTTGTTTCTGTTTTGGGACCTTCCTCATACAGATAAGGAATCTCCATTTTGACCCTCCATATTTCTCCGTCTCATTTCCTCCGACAGCAAGGCTGAGACAATGTCATCAAAATTCAAGGTAGTTGTATTGCTACCTATTGCAATAACCAAACTGTCCCACGAGTCTGCTAGAGAAAAAAACAAACTAATGCACTTATCTTCATCTGAGATTTTAATATCAACAGATGAAAGCTGGCTTACCACAATATTGAAGGTGTTCATATGCTCAGTCACCGAGTCTCCATCCTTCATCCTCAGGTTATGCAACTTTTTCCGCAGGAACAACTTATTCACCAGAGACTTAGATTGGTACAAAGTCCCAAGTTTTTCCCACAAATTCTTCGTTGTAGCTTCCCCAGATACATTCAACAATACTAAATATGAGACACACAACTGTATTATGCTCTTAGCCTTCTGATCTAGTTTCTTCCAGTCTTCATCTGACATTGCCATTGGTTTAGTACTTGCATCTACTGTGATCCACTGATCTTTATCCACCAGCAGATCCTCCATCTTGAGCTTCCATAACTCTAAACTCTGACCATTAAATTTCTCGATCTCTATCTTCCCACCGCTCGCCATCTTCTTTCACTACAAGAATCGATCCCGCATATCTCCCACTGAACAGGGTCTACCTCAGGCCTAAGAAAAAAACCCTCAGCAGCAAAGGCGTCCCCTTGAAGCTGAAACAACTCTGATACCAAATGTAGGTTTTAACCCCGAACAGAAATGATCTACACATGAATCTTATAACAGAAAATAAACAATATCAAGAGCATAAAACATAAAACAGATAAACACAGAGATTTTCCCCTGGATCCCAAATCGGGACAACCAGCTTGATTTTTCATTATATTCCTTTTAGTGTTACAACACATATATATACATGCCGAAGCATACATAAACCCCAATCCATTAACCCTAGATTAGAACATAACTGTAGTTCCCTCGACTGGATCTACAAAATACCAGGGGTCGAAAACCATCGTACCCAAAAAACCATGTGCAAACTCATGCACAAAACATGGGTGGGTCCGCCTATGAGTGGGACCGCATACCAAAATATTTTTTCGCTGGGGTGCTTCCCCAGACCCCGACAGGGGGGGCTATTGCCCCCCCTGTGACCCCCCTGCTCTGCCCAGCACAACGTACATCTCTTGGGGCTAGTCGTGGAAAGAATATAACACACACCCAACAAAAACAAATATTTTACTGCCTAAAAAATCAGTAAGGAGGTAAAGGGACATGTTTCAGGTCACCTACAACCAAAAATTCCAAAAGGGAGAAGAACAGTATTTTCAGTTTGTCAAATGCATGCCAAAAAAAATTTGAATAAGTGCCCAGAATTTCAAAGGTAAAAGAGATGAAAAGGACATCTATATCCTTTCAGCCAGCTATCACCAAAAAAGAAGAAAATATGTTGTTACACCATTTTTTGGTCATCTAACCTATTATCATTAGATGGACCCAAGTACACCATATAAGACCAATTTTACCCTAAGTAAAATTGCTTTCACTATGTAAAATAACTTAATAAACCACATTTATTAGGTTGTTTATGGTCTAAACAGGAAACCCCAAAAGGAAATATTAAACAAACCTATTTTGTTTAATTTTCCTCATGGAATAATTAATTAAACCATAATTTAATTATTATTCCTAGTCATATTTAACCCAAAAACAAAGAAATTAATTAGATAAACCTTGATTTATCTTATTATCTTCTAGGAATAATTATTTAAATCTTATTTAGATAATATTCCTTGTTAAATATGACCAAATCACCCACAAATAATTAAATAAATCATTATTTATTTAATTATCCTTCAACCAATTCCTTAAAAAAGATAAATAAATCATTTATTTATTTATTATTAACAAATAAAGAGATTTGACCCAAGTCAAATACTTTTTCCCTCCAACAAATATAATAAAATATTCCATAAAAGGTGGATCTAGATTTGGTTAAAATTATTTTAATCATGCACCAAGATCTAGAATGACCCAATATTTTGTTATAAATAGGAGGGTTTTTCCTACCATTCTTCACCTTTTGTTGCCTATTAAATCACTCTGGATCTATACACTTGGTCACATTTTTCCACTATTTGCTGTGTGAGCTCCCTCTGAGTTCTATTCTTTGTGTGGGTTTTCTACACCAACAAGAGAGAGATATTCTAGATCTGAAGTGCTGAGGACTTCCAAGAACCCATCCCATTGAGGATAATCGGATACGCCTTCTTG
The DNA here is from genome assembly GCA_034641835.2 of Pinus albicaulis. Lineage (NCBI taxonomy): Eukaryota > Viridiplantae > Streptophyta > Pinopsida > Pinales > Pinaceae > Pinus > Pinus albicaulis. The sequence goes on along the minus strand of CM076581.1, from coordinate 82,665,744 downwards.
TTTTCCTCCCAGGTGCCCTTAATACAAAAATTCTTTCAAAAATTGTTCTTGTCTTGTCTATTGGTATATGGAGAAAACCCTTCTTTTTACTGCTTAATGTCTTTCTATGCATAGATCTGGTTTTTTGCAGCTCTTTCTTGAACAACTAACTGTAGATCTGAAGATATTGGCAGCCACTTTTGTTGTTAGGGCTATTAGTTATGCGTCGCTAAAGTGGTCTTTTTTTCGTACACTTCGACAAAGGATTCATACTAACAAATGACGACTCCACACGGGTTTTAAATTATGACCGCTGTCGTTTTTCATATTCCTGCATATCCAGCTACTTCAGACCCTAGGGTTTCTTTTCAGCTTTTTATTTTTCCTATTTTTATGTTGTTTTTCTCACATAAAACCCTAAAACATTAAAATTTCTAACTTCCGTGTGTTTCTGGCCCTATTGCGCAGGCAAGCGACATTAGCCGCAACTGAGACGGCAAATTTTCCGCAAATCTGCCACCGAGACAACCGGAACTGGGGGTCACAATTTTTAGCCCAAAAACTGCGACCTGGACCTCCAGGTCGCACTTTTCAGCCTCTTTTCTGCGACCTGCACTGAAAACAGGTCAGAACCTGCGACCTCCCAATTTTTCAGCTGTTTTTCTGCATTTTTTCTGGGTTTTTCTGAAGCTTCTGTCAGGGTTTTCCAGCCTCTGTCTCAGCCCGTTTCGACCTGTTCCTGATCTGTTTTGCTCATCTAAGTGGGAACCTAGCCCCCCTAGGGCTTCAATACCCTCCACTTTTGGTGGAAGAGTTTTAACTGCTTCAGGTGTCTGATTTTTCAGAGTTTCAGCCTCCCCTTTTCCAGATCTGTTACCTCCTTTTCAGATCCCTTTTAATCAGCTCTTCTACCTCTCAAATCACCTCCTGAAGATTTGTTTGGATCTACTTTTAGGGCCTCCTCCTTGCCCCTTCTGCTTTTTGCTGATTTCCTCCTTTTTTCCAGCCACCTTGCCTCTGCCTCTTGGCTGTGATCTGCACCTCTTTTCAGCAGCTTTATCCTTTAGATCCCTGTCCCTCTTGACCCTAGATCTATTGGCCTCTTTTTAAGTGTGTTTTGACTAGATTTTTTCCCTTTTTTAGATTATTTTTGAGTGACCCGCCTTCTTGGGTCGAATCGATGCACTAGTAGCTGTTATTTTCTGTTATTTCAGCATTATATACTGTTCTTTGCAGATTTATTTTCAGTTACGAAACACACTTTTTCTCTTGCTCTCAAAACAAAAAGGGTTTAAAAATTAAAATTAACGCACGCCACACACTCACCCTAAGCGAAGAAGAGCCTCGTTTACACCGCCAGGCAAAGACTTTAAAATCAATTGACACTCCACCTATCTGCCCTTGTTTCGTCTTGATCTGCACCTCCTTTCCCTTGTGGTTGTTCTTCTTCCCCTTGTGCCGTGTTTGTGTTGTCATCATTGCGCCCCCAAGGCGCACTTCTCGGAGACTTCTTGGCCTTCACCCTCAGTTTCCGGTTGACTGACCTGCTCCGTCCCGCCGTCGTCGAGCCAGTCCTCCTCCGAGTCCACACTCTGACTCCTCTTCTGATTCATTGGGTTCTCCTTCTCCTTCTGGTTCTCCCCCTGTCACCTTCACTATGTCTGGTCTAGGGCCTAACGCTAGCGGTGCTCCCGGCCCTAATGCCGGAACTACTACTAGCGGAACCGCCATAGGAACTACCTCGGCCATACCCTTGCTGCCGTACATCACAGGCCTCAGCCTCCTCGATTTCAATCAGTTGATCAATGACCCTATCCACCATGATGTTGGTTGGCCTGCTATGCCAACCAAGCTCCCCTCCAACATCCCTAAGTTCGAAGGCCTTGCTGGAGAAGATCCAACCAATCATGTCTGATCTTTCCACATGTGGTGTTCCTCCAATTCCATTACCGATGACTCCATCCGTCTTCGATTGTTCCAACACACGCTTACCGGTGAAGCTTCTAAATGGTATGTATACCAAGCCACCTCTTCCCATACCACCTTTGCGACCATTGCCCAAGCCTTTTTATCTTACTTCCAGCTCCCTCTTCGATACGATACTGGTATGGAGCTTTTGACCTCTTTCAAGAAAACCTCTTCAACCCGCCTTTCCGCTCATGTCCAGGAATGGCGACGAAGACGAAGCTTATGTCAAGCTCCCCCCTTTGAATATTGGATCTATATGGACTGGTTCCTTCGCTCTCTCTTATCTCCCATTGGCAAAGATGTCGCCTCCCATTTTCCTCAAACCGAAGAAGCCGCCCTCCAAATAGCCTTGAAATATGACCTGATCTATGCTCAGTCTGGTTATGTTTATGCTGTTCTTCCTTACCTCCCCAGGCCCGACGGTGCTAACGCCCTGGGGGCATCTCATTCCGCCGACGGTATCGTTGGAGCCCTTTCCCATCTGTACGCTCAACCTCCTATGGGCTATGGTCTCCCTCAGGGAGGGGCCAGCACCTCTAGCACTCTTCCCCCTCACGGTAGCATGTATCCAGGATACGGCATGCCTCCTCCTTTTGCCAAACCTCCTGCTTACCTCAATTTTGCCCAACCTAACCATTACCTTTATCCACAGCCTGGTGCGCCAGCTCCTCCAGCATATGCGCTTCCATCTCCATTGCCTCCTCCAAACCCGCAACAACACCTACAGCTCCCTCCAGGGCAAGTATTTTCACAACAGGGCACGACTAATCCCCCTTCTTCTCAAAGAAGGTGGAGAGGCAATCCAAACCAATCTGCCCCTGGTACTCGTGGACCTAATCCTCAAGGTTTTGACCCTAACACTGCCAACCAGCAACAGGGCACTCAGCCCAAGCTGGACAGGCCGCTTCGCACAAATAAGCCTTGTTCGTGTTGCAGTGTTTATGGTCATTACACCCACGATTGTGCCCTCTTACCCCAGATGCGGCAGATGTGGGAGTCTCAAGCCACATTGCGCGGACAACACGCCTCCCCTCATGCTCCTCCTAATGTGGCCACTACCCAACCAGCTGTGTTTATTGATCCTTTCCCTCAACAAGGATTCGTGTCTACCCAACCGCCTGACAGCCAGGTCGCCACTCCACCTTCCCTTTCTGGTTCCTCCAATTACCAGATCCTTATGATGAACTCTGATCCTTCCCCAACCATCGACCTTCACCTTCAAACTCGGTCTCGCCAATACCCCAAGCCTCCCACTCAGTCTGCCCCCGAGTCCCATTCTTCCGGTTCTACAGAGCCTGTTTCGACAACCAATGGTCCCTTACATATCCCTCAACCCAAATTTGAGGTCCATCCCAAGATTCCTAAAGGACCGTTACATCGAAATGTTGCTTCTGGTCGAGATGCTCATTCGTATAGCATAGTAGATGATTTGGTGCAATCTCCTGCTGCCATTTCCACACTGGAACTCCTCCAGTCGTGCCCTTCCCAAAAGAAGGCTCTACTATCTTCCGTGGGCGCTGTAGATCCTGCTGATGGCCAAATGATTGTGTTCGACGCCCATCAATCAGACCATCCTCCCCTTCCTGCTTTCGTCGCCTTCCAAATCCTAGTCAAAATCCGGAACGCCAACGTTTCTCGGTGTATAATTGATGAGGGGGCATCCACTTGTGTGATGTCCGCTTCGGTTTGGAAGCAACTTGGATCTCCTGAGTTGGCCCCTTCCACGATCACCCTTCGAGCGTGGGATGGCCATGCCTCCCAGCCCATTGGCTTTTTCCGTAATTGTCCTATCACCCTTGCCAGTAAGACCGTTTGCATTGACGTCGAAGTCATTGACGCTCCTCTAGACTGTATTCTGTGCAGAAGTGAAGCTACCTATATGCCATGTCTGTGTCCCATCATGATTTTATGGGATGTATTCTCACAATGGAATAGTCTGTTGACCCATTTCTTCACCATAGCGTCTCAGACTGTTGAGAAAAATCTTGAGATGGGAGGTGGATCCGGTATTTAGGCAGGCACACTTTCATGCTCTAAAACTCATACGCTACTTTTTTGAAGCCAACTAGCGTATACACACGGATATCCTTCATAAAACTCGTGTATACACAGAGATCTAATTATGCCATTAGTTCTTCACTTATATCATTCCATCATTCATTCATTAGATGTTCTATAAACAGTAAACATGTGCAGTAAGAACAGAATAAACCATCACACAAAGCATCACACATGAACACCGGGATTTTTAGGTGGAAACCCAAGTCGGGAGAAAACCACCGCTGCAGTTGCTCGGCCTTCAATATTTTATTATAGAGAAAACATCTTTCCACAACATGTAACAGTGGGCTCTCCCACAGACAGGCTTTTCCTGGCTCGTTTGACCTCTCTGGAAGGGCTCAACCCCGACTCGTTTGACCTCTCACCGGAAGGCTACGACCCACGACTCGTTTACGACCCCCTCTCTCGCGGAAGGGCTACGACCCACTGCCAGCTTTTACAGCCTCTCCTCTGGAGAGAGGCTACAACCCCACAGGCCCGAAGGCCTACAACCCTCAGCACCTCTATGGACCACGTTTCATCAATTTTCACACTAGATCCAACAATAGAACACAACTTGCAGGCCAAGTTTCATTATATTTTCAGACTGGACCCTCTCCATAGATTTAAGCACAGTCAAACATCAACAACAGATAGCTAAATCACAGCAGATCAGATCAGACATTTCATACCCTATACTTCAGCAAACCCTAGTTTGCATACGCGCTTTTCTTTCACTGATGTCGCGTATATACACGCTTCCGTCCACATCAACCAGCATATACATCTGTACATAAAATTCACTGCGCATACGCGCTTTTTCTTCAGAGAAGCCGCGTATATACGCGCTTCCTCTGCGGATAACTAGCGTATGGATCTTCAACCATTACAGAGCTGCATACTTCTTCAGATCAGATATTCAGTTCAGATTCAACCCTTTACTTCAGACAGATGTTCGCCTCATCAAAAATCTAATCACTCCATAAACAGATCTAGCAAATACAAGTACATTTCAGATCTAGAAATCCCGCTTCATCATTTCTTCATAAGTGCATCATAGATTCAGATCTATCATCAAACCTTTACCATTTCCATACAGATATACTTCACAGAGAAGTATTCATTCAAGCTCAGACATCTTGCTCCCACACTCATGATTTTCACAATGAATTTCTTCTCCTTATATAGGTTTATCCTTTTTCAATACCACGGGCCCCTTGTTCAATACCATAAGCCAAAACAATACCATGAGCCTTCAATACCATGGGCCCCTTTTTCAATACCATGAGCCAAAACAATACCATGAGCCCAAAACTACATTACTTCCAATGGTATTCCTGGACGGGGTCAATTAGGCAGATCATTACCCAATACAATGGATCAATACCATGGTGGTTACCCTTGGTTTTGCACTTTTTGAGCGCTTTTTCCCATACGCGACTTGGAACGTTCTTTTCCGCGTGCATACGCGACTTCCCCTAGGCCAATCCGCGTATACCAAGAGACATGCTCTTTTTCATCATTCTCTGAGTACATTCTGAAATCCTTTCTTCATTGCCTTCTGTAAATACTGTAGATACATCAGATTTCCTTCATCAAGGACATATTCTATCAAACACAACTTCATCGAGTAAGTTGTCATCATCTTCATCAAGTGGGTTTCCTTTCAAGTACAACACTCAACATCATATCATCAACAATCATCATATCACTTCAGATTTACATCCCATTCAAGTCCATCGAGTCAAGTATTACTTCATCAGGTGGATTGCCATCAAAGACAACACATGTCAACAGTCGCATGTCTTCATCTTCATTCGGTGGGTTGCCATCAAGGACAACACTCTGCATCATATTGCCAACAATCTCCCCCTTTGGACTTGATGGCAACCACGATGGTGTTTGGTTACCACAACAGATAGGTACATTAAGAATACAATGACACCATGTCACATTCCCCATTTTGACACCATTCTTTCTCTTCATTCAAACACCATGTCACTCTCCTTCTTTGACATCAAGGGCAAAGGGTGGATCAAAACCAACATACTCTTCCCCTTTTCTCCTCATGTGGAATAAGCATTCTGCAGATCTGATATATACTGAAGTGACCAAGCTCCCCCTGAGTTCATGCTGAATCTTCAAACATATTGTCCAATAAAGTATATGACTCTATGAACTTTCTATCACCAAAGACTCATACTTACATCACATATCCAACCAAGTGGATTTACATATGAGACTCAACTACCCAACCAAGTGGGTTTACAAATTTGACTCAGCTACCCAACCAAGTGGGTTTAGAAAATTTGACTCAGCTACCCAACCAAGTGGGTTTACAAATTTGACAAGTCCTCACATGACTGAATATTACAATTTTACATCATGGGTCTTAACAAGACCTTTTCATCAAATTACAAATATGACTTTAAGACCAACACCAGAAAAACCTCAAGAGAGATCATATATCAGAACCACCATAATACCAACAATGCATTATACTCAGCAAAGCTAATGCTCCCCCTGAATCTGTGCATCCAAGCATCCTTTCAATATGACTAAGGCTCCCCCTTAGTTTGTGCATCCTGAACACTTTCACCAACAAATCATCAAAACATCTTTATCAAAATATTAGAAATATAATTATGAGAACTGGAACACCACCAGAGATACCAAACAGTATCAGAGATACCATACAGCACTGCAGCTGTGCTGAAGAGAGCTGACCCCAAACATAAATTTGTCAGCAATCAGACATACGCAGTTTTCTGTGCATGAAATCGCGTATATACGCGACTGTGTTTCAGGAAACCCGCGTATCCAATACCATCTTCCATATTTTAACTAGATCTGATCCTCTTGTGAGAAAAAGACAGTGTTCAGCTTCTTTCTGGGATATTTGAATGCTTCCCTGGACTACAGATAGATGGAACAGTGTAGTTGTGTCTTCAAGCGTCATCCAACGGTTGTAGCATAAGCACATTAGTAACCAAGCCTTCAGATTCTTTGCAACATCAATACAATCTTTCCAAGAGAGATTATCATACCAGAACAACATCTTCCAATATGTGTCAAGCAATCATCCATGTGGTCCAATATCATCAAGATCTTCAAGATTTAACATGAAGTAACATATGTGGGCAAAAGATCTCAACCATAGTAACAACCTCTACATGATCTATTTCTGAATCAAACGACTTCCAACTCATCCATGTGTGAACAGAAAAGATACTTTTCAGTAAACCGGGATCAAAATCTCATCATAATAAACCATATACCAAGTCATCATTAAGCATGAGTATCAAAATAACCAAGAATAAGCAGTCATATTGCCAACAATGCAATCATTAGTATTCAACCTGCTGTTCCCCTTGAACCAGTGTTCTTCCTTAACTTGTGCAACCTGAATACCCTTATCAGCAAGTCATCATCAACAATCTCTGCATGAACTGTCCTTATCTCTGAATTATAAGACTTTCATCTCAGTAACGAATACTCTTCATCAACAAGCAAGCAAGACTCATCCATAATCTTCAACATAAGTAACCAAGCATCATATCATCATTATTTGAAACTGAGAAATTAAGCTGATACAAAGTCAATAATACAGTTATTAACAATCAGACTGATACTCCCCCTGAACCTCTGCTCCAGATCTTCAGCTATCATATAAATTCTCTTATCATCAATGCATACGCGACTGTGTCTGCTTGAACTCGCGTGTATACGCGACTTTTGTTAATATAACCCGCGTATGGAAAGTGAAGCATAGAAATTTTTCACATTCCTTCATCTCCCCCTGAACTTGTACTTCCTGTACCTGTCTTCTTCATATCAGATGCTCTGTCAGAAATACATATAACCAGAATAATCAAATCAATCATGAGAGTCATCATACATTGCTCCCCCTATGATGATACATTACTAAATCTCATAATGTATCCCACATCATTCCTGCAGTCAATAAGAGAAGTAAGCTTCAGAAGCGGATGACTGCAGTAGGGTCAGAATTCCCTACGTTTCTGATTGGTCCTCCTTCTTTTTCAAAATTTGCTTGAACTTCCTAACTGTGTGCTGAAAATTGTCCACTTTCTCAGATTTTTTCAACCTGCATTCCTTTTCTACATGTCCATACTTGTTACAAGAATAACATCTCATGTGTCCAGAGAAATAAGCATAAGAATCATAATGAGTATTTCTAATCTTCCTCCTTTTACAATTAGCTACTTTATGTCCATACTTGTTACATGAAAAACAATATCCCTTGAAAAAACCAGAGTAGGATCTGTTTGTTTGAGGCTGAAATGATCTGCTCCTGCAATTTGCTGCAACATGCCCATAGTTATGACATTTAAAGCATTCAACATTATTGACTGATTTCCTTTGAGATTTCATCATTGTTGGTTGACCTTTTGTCTCTTTCAACACTTCAGGTTTTACATTGACATCCTCTGAATTTTTAGCACTTCCTTGTGAGCTAGATTCTCCTTTAACGGTTTCATGGAAACCAAGACCAAGTTTGATAGCAGGAGACCTTTGATTACTCAGAATATTGTCCAAAATGTTAGTACTATCTTGAAACCTCAAAAGTTTAACCTTTTCTTCTAATTTACCTTTGAGAATGTTTACCTCAACCTCCAAGGCCTAGCATTGCTTTGTCATGCTTTCTTCTTTCCTTCTTCCATCTTCTACTTGATCCTTCAGATTTAGAATCTCTTCTTTCAACCAATTTTCGTTTTCTTCACATGTTTGTTGCAGCTCTTCATTCTTCTTCTTTGATTCTTCAAGATTTGCTTGTAGAGAGATGATTCCGGCTTCAAGACCTTCATTCTTCTTATTTGATTTTTCCAGATCTGTTTTTAGAGAAATGGTTTCTGCTTCGAGTTCTGCAATCTTATTCTTTGATATTTTCGGATCTTCCCTAAGAGAGATGATTTCAGCTTCAAGTCTTTCATTCTTCTTATTTGATTTTTCCAGATCTGCTTCAAGTTCTTTTATTCGATTGGATGCATAAGCATGAAACTTTTGATACTTGTCTATGGATTCATTCTCCTTAGATGATTTTTGCTGATCTTCATCTTTAATCTTGACAGCTTCTTCTAGGTCGATAGCATATTCTTCACTATCATCACCATTCATTGTACCAATGAGACAATTAGGACCCCAATCACTATCTGATTCATCTTCTTTGATTTCTGGTATCCATGTTCTCTGAAATATCTCCTTTCTTCGAGTGGCTTCTTCTTTTGCTTCTTTCCCATTGTGACAGATCTCCTTCAAGCGATCAAGCTTCTTGCAGAAGAACCTCCTCTGATACCAATTGTTGGGAAAAATACTGAGAGGGGGGGGTGAATCAATATTTAGGGAAAACTGAAACTTTTTACTTTTTCATGCTCTAAAACCCATACGCTACTTTTCTGAAGCCAACTAGCATATACACGCGGATATCCTTCATAAAACTTGCGTATACACAGAGATCTAATTATGCCATTAATTCTTCACTTATATCATTCCATCATTTATTCATTAGATGTTCTATAAACAATAAACATGTGCAGTAAGAACAGAATAAACCATCACACATAAGCATCACACACGAACACCAGGATTTTAGGTGGAAACCCAAGTCGGGAGAAAACCACCGCTGCAGTTGCTCAGCCTTCAATATTTTATTATAGAGAAAACATCTTACAACATATGTGCTGGTACAGACTCCTACCAGCACGCAGGCACCCACCTACGCTCGTTTACCAGCCTCTCCTGGAAGGGAGCTCCAACCCCCTGACTCATTTACTAGCCTCTCCTGGAAGGGAGCTACAACCCCCTGACTCGTTTACCAGCCTCTTCTAGAAGGGAGCTATGACCCCCTGATCTAGTTTACCAGCCTCACCTAGAAGGGAGCTACAACCCCCTGATTGAAGGCTACAACCCTCAGCACCTCTATGGACCACGTTTCATCAATTTTCACACTGGATCCAACAACTTCAATAGAACACAACTTGCAGGCCACGTTTCATCATATTTTCAGACTGGACCCTCTCCATACATTTAAGCACAGTCAAACATCAACAACAGATAGCTAAAACACAGCAGATCATATCAGACATATCATACCCCATACTTCAGCAAACCCTAGTTTGCATACGCGCTTTTCTTTCACTGATGTCGCGTATATACGCGCTTCCGTTCACATAAACCAGCGTATACATCCGCACATAAACTTCACTACGCATACGCGCTTTTTCTTCAGCAAAGCCGCGTATATACGTGCTTCCTCTGCGGCGAACTAGCATATGGATCTTCAACCATTACAGAGACATACTTTTCGGATCAGATGCAGTTTCGATTCAACCCTTTACTTGAATGGGACTATGTTCGCCTCATCACGGGTCTAAGCCTTCCTTTAAACAGATCTAGCAATGCAAGTACATTTCAGATCTGATAAAGCCATCATTTTTCATAAGTGCATCATGAATTAGGATCTATCATCAAAACTTTACCTTTCCACTGGATATAATAGACGGAAAGTATTCATTCAAGCTCGGACATCTTGCTCCCACACTCATGATTTGCACAATGAATTTCTTCTCCTTATATGGATTTATCCTTTTTCAATACCACGGGCCCCTTGTTCATTACCATGAGCCAAAACGTACCATGAACGTATTACCACGGGCCCCTGCACCAATACCATGAGCCCAAAACAATACCATGAGCCCAAAACTACATTACTTCCAATGGTATTCCTGGACGGGGTCATTTAGACGAATCATTACCCAATACAATGGGTCAATACCATGGTGGTTACCCCTGGTTTTGCACTTTTTGAGCGCTTTTGCCCATACGCTACTTGGAACGTTCTTTTTCGCGTGCATACGCGACTTCCCCTAGGCCAATCCGTGTATGCCTAGAGACATACTCTTTTTCATCATAGAATTAGCATATGCTGAATTCCTTTCTCCATTGCCTTCTGTACACACTGTAGATACATCATATTTAGTTCATCAAGACATATTCTATCAAGCACAACTTCATCAAGTAAGTTGCCATCATCTTCATCAAGTAGGTTGCCATTCAAGGACAACACTCAGCATCATACTGTCAACAAACATCATATCACATTAGATTTACATCATTTACCAAGTCCATCAGGTCAAGTATTACTTCATCAGGTGGTTTGCCATCAAGGACAACACATGTCAACAGTCGCATGTCTTCATCTTCATTCAGTGGGTTGCCATCAAGGACAACACTCTACATCATATTTCCAACACAGACCTCCCCCGAGACGACCATCTCTTCTGTAGCCAATAAGCAAACCATCGATTCCTTGACCATTGTCTCCCCCGGCGTCTACAAAGATTCCTCCCTGCTTGGAAATTTTCCTGGTCTCCCCCCTCCTCATCTCTCTGATCCTAGCTTATCGAATGTTTGCATGATGCAGTCATCTTGGGATGCCCTTAAGCAACCCGCCTCGGCTAGTCAGCAACCTCAGATGCAACCTCGCCCACCGCAACCCACTCCTAGCCCTTTATCTCCGCCAGCTGTACCTTCTCCTTCTGGCCCTTCTCCTACAACTGGTGTCCCTGAACCCCTTTAACCCCCTGGATCGGTTCCCCCAGGCCTTAACCATCTCGGAGCCGTCCCTCCTGGACATTATCCCTCTGGTCAGATACCTTTCCTGGCTCCCCCTCCCGGAGTCTATACGGTTCCCGTCATGGCCACCCTCTCTCTCCCTAACCTAACCCTGGGCATACCCATCTGGTACATTGACCCTCCAGCTGCTACCCCACCCGGTCTCCCCAAACCTTACCTTGCTTTGACACTGGTTCAACTGGTTCCCCTCGCTTCCCCCGGGCCCCCTGCACCTCCCCAGGACCTTGCCCCTGTGGTGACAACCCTGGGAAAGAAAGGCCAAGCTCGTAAGGGGGCAACCAATCAGGACCAAGCCGCCCTGACAAACCCTACCCCTCCTCGACCGCCAAAGCACGCTATCCAGTGCGCTTTGTGCGATATTGTCGGTCATGCCACCCATATGTGTCCTGAATTGCCGCACCTCAAGATCCTGGTCAATGAGACATTTCCCGACTCTGATATCCCCGAAGTCTATGTCACTATCCCGGATTCTATCCCGAAACTAAAAACCTTGCGCACAAATCACCCTTGTGCTTTGTGCGATTTCCACGGCCATTACACCCACCTCTGTCCCCGCCTTGACGAGTATCGTTCCTCCTTAGACACGTACCACCAATTCAAGGCTACGCACGACAAGATGCCTTCTCACTTTTCTACAAGTTCTACTTCGATAGGACCAGAGGATATTCCTACTCCCATTCACATTCCTCCTCCCGCTATCGAACCTTCGACCACCATTTTGTACCTATCATCATCCTTAAGAGATAGTTCACCTAACCTTCAACCTGCAGACACTCTCGGTTCCCCCTCAGTCGACCATGGATCTGTTGACGTTGCGCATCTGAGCCCTTCTCCACAAGATGACCAGTCACACATCACTACCTCATCGGGTGATCCTTCTTCCTCCAGTCTTCCCATCTTCCAGTCTGATGAAGACATTATGGAAGCCATGACCAACCCTGACTTTCCATGGGATGATATACACCATCGCGCATACTTCCTCCCACAGCAGTCCCATGACCAATATGCTGTGGAAACCAAAGACTTCATTCCCAATGCAGTCGATTGGTTCAAAAATCCCATCCCTGCACCTGATGCTTTCGAAGAAGGAAACATGGCCAACATCTCTCCGACCATTAAAATTGACATTTTGGTCAAACCAGGAATCGAAGAATATATCACCTTGGGCGCCCAATGCACCCCGGAAGAAATCGAAGCTTACACTAAGCTTTTCAAAGAATTCCGTGATATTTTCGCCTGGTCCTACTCCGAAATGCCTGGGCTCGATCCCACCATCGTCGAGCATCATATCGACACGTGGCCCGATGCCAACCCAGTCCGACAAAAGTTGAGACCCATTAATCCTTCCAGACGTGATGCTATCAAAGCCAAAATCGATAAGCTCAAGCAGGCTGGTTTCATTTATCCTATTGAATACACCACTTGGGTGTCCAACTCGGTTCCCGTCCTCAAGAAACAAGGCACCATCCGTGTCTGCACGGACTTTCGCGACTTGAAAAAAGCTTGTCCCAAAGACAACTTCCCCACACCATTTATTGACCAAATCATTGATGAGTGTGCGGGGCATGAGGTTCTATCCTTTATGGATGGTTTCTCCAGATACAACCAAATCGTTATCCGTCCTGCTAACCAACTTAAAACAGCGTTCATCAGTCCGTGGGGAACTTTTGCTTATAGGGTCATGCCATTCGGCCTTAAAAACGCCGGCGCCACTTTTCAACGGGCCATGTCTTATTGTTTCCATGACTTAGCTCATATTATCCTTGCTTATTTAGATGACCTCACTGCATGTTCTAAGCATTGGGCGCAGCACCTCCACGATCTACGTACCGTCTTTCTCCGATGTCGCAAGTATAATATCCGCCTTAACCCGTTGAAATGCGTCTTTTGCGTTCCCGCCGGCCGTCTCTTAGGCTTCATAGTGTCTAAGGATGGTATCACTCTTGACCCTTTGAAAGTTCAAGCCATTCTTGAACTTCCCATTCCGCGTACCCTACGCCAGCTCCAAAGTCTCCAAGGCAAAGCTAATTTTCTTCGTCGGTTCGTTCCTGACTATGCCACCACTGCACATGGGTTCCTTAAACTCCTCCGGTCCAATATCCCATTTGTTTGGGATACCTATGCTCATGAGTCTTTCAATGCCCTCAAACAGGGTCTCACATCCGCTTCCACCTATTCGGTCGCTGGAGTCCTTATTCAGGAAGATGACAATGGTATCGAGCATGTGATCTACTACGTCAGTAAGAACCTAGTAGGGCCTCCTGTTTCCTACTCGCATGAAGAAAAACTAGTGCTGGCTGTTGTGTTCTCAGTCCAAAAACTTCGTCATTACATCCTCATGCATTGCACCAAGGTTGTGACTAATTCCAACCCCATGGCTTTCCTATTGAGTCGCCGCATCCTCACTGGGAAGTACGCCCGTTGGGTCGTCATCCTTCAAGAATTCGACCTTGAATTTGTCACACCAAAAAGTAAGAAAGGTTTAGCCCTTGCTGAACTCATTTTTGAATTACCTACCGGAACACAGGATCCTCCAGTTAATGATTATTTTCCTGATGAGCACTTATTCGCCATTACTTCGGACAATCCTTGGTACGGTGATATCCTCACTTACTTGCGAACCCAAAAGTTCGCTCTTCCCCTTGATCGTGACGCTCGACGACGTATCCGACACCAGGCTCCTCGCTACCTTCTTATCGATGACAACCTCTATCGTCGCGGTATAGATACTGTCCTTCATCGTTGTCTCACGCATGCTGAAGCTGAACAAGTCCTCAATGCCTGCCATCGCGGTGCTTGCGGTGGCCACCTCTCCGGTCTCGCTACTGCCCAAAAAGTAATGCGCGCTGGGTATTTCTGGCCTTCCCTCTTCAGTGATTGCATTGAAGCAGTCAAACACTGTTCCAATTGCCAACATTTTTCCCCTAAGGCACGAGCTCCCCCAGCTCCCCTCCATCCGGTCGTCTCAACTGGTCCCTTTTGTAAATGGGCCATCGACTTTATGGAGTGTCGCCCGCCATCCACTGGTAACCATAAATATATCATCGTGGCGGTCGACTATTTCACAAAACGGTCCGAGGCTATGCCAACATTTAGCAACACGACAGCTACCACAGGCCTCTTTTTCTTTAACCACGTTATCACTCGATTCAGGGTTCCGAAACAACTGGTCTCTGACCATGGCCGACATTTTGAAGATGAGATATGGCGTGAGCTATCCTCACTGTTGGGTTTTGAGCACCAATATTCCTCCTCCTATTACCCCCAAGGTAATGGCCAAGTTGAAGCAGTCAACAAAATCCTCAAGACTATGCTTCAACGAACGGTGAATAAGCACAAAACCAACTGGCATCTTATGCTCTTCCCTGCTTTGTGGGCTTATCGAACTTCTGTTAAAAACGCCACTGGGTTTACTCATTTCCACCTTGTTTTTGGAGAGGAGGTAGTCTTACCGATCGAGTGTGAAATTCCTTCCCTGCATCTGGCCGTCGAACTTCTCCCCGAAACCCAACCTCTCGAACAACGACTTATCATGCTTGAGCGCGCCTCCGAAGACCGTCGTGTTGCCTTGAAAACCATGGAAGCGGCCAAGAAACGCACCAAAGCTCAGTATGATTGAAAAGTCCAGCCTCGTACTTTTCATGAAGGCGACCTTGTTCTAGTTTATGACCAGGCCCATGATATCCTTGGTCATGGGAAGTTTGACTCATTATGGCTAGGCCCTTACATCATCAGTAAGGATTTCGGTAAGGGAGCATACCTCTTAGAGGATTTCGAAGGCAATCCCCTTCCTAATCCTCGCAATGCACTCTATCTTAAGAAATATTACCCTTAGCATTTCCCTTCTGAAATTCATGTTTTATTTTCTTTTAGATAGCCAACATCTTTTTCATTTTTTGGGATTTGATACTTCACCAGGACACATTTCGTCCAAGACGGGTCACTTCCCCTCTCATTAAAATCACATTTCTTCACTTACAACACTTGTACTTGGGGCACCACTTTGCCTCCTTACTTGTCTTTGTCCGTGTTGATTTTCGTCATGAGTTACCATCCTATACTCATGTTTTCATGGTCCCCCATTGGGTCTTTCCTGTGTGGTAGCACCATCGAGTCGCCCTTGTTTAGAGCATCCAAATTGAGTCATCATTGCATTCATGGACTCTGTCCTGAGTCCCTTTGTACCCCGCTATAGCCCTCCATCCTTCAGTCCCTCTGTCCCTTATCCCTTATGATATTGCGTCAGTCGCTGCCATGTCATTCATGCCCTTTATGCTCTAATAAGGGAAGTCGTCCATTCGCTACTCAGTCCCTTCCATTTCACCATCATCATTGGTGTCAGTCTGTCCGTCGCTCTACTATTTTCTCTCGTGCCTTAGTTGAGTATCTCTCATTTCCTCACCTATGGCGGACCTCCTTCTGTCGACATCATCTTCTTCATTCTAGAAGACAGGTCTAGAGGGCGGTGTACCTTGGTTCCAACTTCCACTCTTGTTCGGTGCCTCGGATTAGGAAAATATATCTCTCATTTCTCTTTGACTTGATTGTTTCTCCACTCCAGCTCCTTTCAGCATGATCGAGATCCATATACTTGATGGTTCAGTGATGCAGCAACAGCTCTTGGTGATTCCCGGGTGTGTGTGAGATGTCTCAGCCCTCATGAGGGGGTGGCCCTACAGGTAGCCCCCCACATGCCCGGATGACCTCTTCATTGCAGCCCTTGATGTAGCTCCATATATTTGATGATGTCGGCCTTAGCCGCTTATAGCGCCTCTTTGATTTGCATGTATCAGTCAGATTTTGTGAGCCCTTCCCCATTTACAGGGGGAATTTGGGTTGTATTTGTATCTCATGTACTCAGATATTATTGTATAAGTCCTAGCTATTATCCCAGGCACAACATGTATGTGGGATTCCTCATTGTATTATTATCTGGCTCATGTTTATCCGGTTGTACTTTATGGTTCGGTCCCTTGTTTACTGGACACACTATTATTTTGTACTTTGTCTCGGTGGGCATAGGTATGCCTCCCCCGCCGCCTTTAGCACAGGTACCCTCTCATAAAAAGAGACTTGTTGCACCTGCGAGTCTCGTCTCCTTAGGGTCTAGTTCTTCAGCACACTCGTCTACCTTACATTTCTCTCTCTGACTTCCCTCTTGATGTCTGGTGATTGAGTTCTTACAACGTACTTCGGTCATATGATTTGCTCCTAACACTCACACGCTGGGGGGAAATCTGTTACACCATTTTTTGGTCATCTAACCTACTATCATTAGATGGACCCAAGTACACCATGTAAGACCAATTTTACCCTAAGTAAAATTTCTTTCACTATGTAAAATAACTTAATAAACCACATTTATTAGGCTGTTTATGGTCTAAACAGGAAACCCCAAAAGGAAATATTAAACAAACCTATTTTTTTTAATTTTCCTCATGGAATAATTAATTAAACCATAATTTAATTATTATTCCCAGTCATGTTTAACCCAAAAACAAAGAAATTAATTAAATAAACCTTTATTTATCTTATTATTTTCTAGGAATAATTATTTAAAATCTTATTTAGATAATATTCCTTGTTAAATATGACCAAATCACCCACAAATAATTAAATAAATCATTTATTTATTTATTATTAACAAATAAAGAGATTTGACCCAAGTCAAATACTTTTTCCCTCCAACAAATATAATAAAATATTCCATAAAAGGTGGATCTAGATTTGGTTAACATTATTTTAATCATGCACCAAGATCTAGAATGACCCAATATTTTGTTATAAATAGGAGGTTTTTTCCTACCATTCTTCACCTTTTGTTGCCTATTAGATCACTCTGGATCTATACACTTGGTCACATTTTTCCACTATTTGCTGTGTGAGCTCCCTCTTAGTTCTATTCTTTGTGTGGGTTTTCTACACCAACAAGAGAGAGAGATTCTAGATCTGAAGTGTTGAGGACTTCCAAGAACCCATCCCATTGAGGAGAATCGGATACGCCTTCTTGTTTTCCTCCCAGGTGCCCTTAATACAAAAATTCTTTCAAAAATTTTTCTTGTCTTGTCTATTGGTATATCGAGCAAACCCTTCTTTTTACTGCTTAATGTCTTTCTGTGCATAGATCTGGTTTTTTGCAGCTCTTTTCTTGAACAACTAACTGTATATCTGAAGATATTGGCAGCCACTTTTGTTGTTAGGGCTATTAGTTATGCATAGCTGTTACACAGTAATTTGTCACCGTCCCTACCATTCCCCATCCCGCACAATGGAGGACCCATTATGTGACTTGTGAGCAATGTCAAGCCTTGAAAATACCTTCATTGCATCCCTTTCCATGAGGACAACATTTCTCCTGTTTATCATTTCCTGAGCAGACCCCTAAAAACACCTGTTTTTGCATTGGCGCTGGTAGCCTGTTATGTACTCGCGCCAATGGGGGAAAATTAACACTGAGCCCGCGCCAATTGGCGCTCTGTCCCAGTGTTGTACCCGCGCCACTCTGTTTATGGAAATTTTTTTAAAAAAGAGGCGAAGTTTCGATTACAACAACTTCGTGGATGAGTCATTAGGAGTGGTTTCGCCTGAATAACCACGGCCTTCCTCCTTTGGCCTCTTGTTTCCACCATATGGGGAACCTCCCAAAGGATAAGGCCTCCCTTCCACTATTGTAGGGATCCCAACCTCCTCCTCTCCTCTATAAATATAGCCTTCATCCATTGATGAAGGGGCTGAAGGGCTGAAAAGTTGGAAGGCTGAGAGTCTGGAAGTGCTGAAGCTTTGCATCTCCTATTCCCAAGTGCCTTTGTGCTGAAAAGAATCCTTCCTTTCCCTTAAGGCCCATTCGAGCACGGAGACCATTGTCACGAGACTCTGGAGAGGTTTCCCTTTCCCCCGGCGAGCTTTGCGAGACGTGGACGACCGGAGACCCGCGCGAAGGAGGCTGCAGCGTCAGAACTTGGTTGTAACTTCTATTCGTTTACCACTTTAATAGATGACTATGATTATGGTTCCACTCCCTTTTCCATTATGTTAATGCGAGTAATGTCTTTTCTGACCGATGTTTAGTTACGTATGCTGGTTCCTATGCTTGTATCTGTTTGTTCTTTCTGTGTGCAGGTGTTCATCCACGGAGATCGTGGAAGGATTGTGATCTGCCAGGACTGAAGGACGGGGGCATCTCTTTTTTAGATCGAGCGCTGGAATCCAGGTAGGTTCTTATCCCAAATCTTTCATTCGTAACTAGGAGCCTGCGTCATAGCATTGTTTGTTTGTTGCTAGACCCCTGCTGGGCTAGTAGGGATCGCCTCTGTCCGCAGAGGGGATTTACCTTCCCAACAAATTGGCGACTCTACTGGGGAGCCGTCCGGTTTTCCTTGTCTCGTTTATGATTGGTTCGCTTTGATTGTTTCTCCTTGCTTGATGAACCTTCTGGGTTGGGTTCTTTCATTATTTTAGCCTTGTGGTTTGCTTAGCTTGTGTTGGTCTTTTTCTCAGATTAGCTTGTTTTTTAGTTTTCATTGAAGAATTCGACTGGCGCGGGTTTTTACCTTACAGTCGCGCCACTTGGCGCGTGTTGCATTTGTCTGTCTCGCGCCACTCGGCCTCTGGCGCTAGTTTCAAGGCCACAGTCGCGCCACCCCTGTGACTTTTTTGAATTTCTTCAATTTTTGGCTGTCTGAGTTTGACCAATACTTTTCTTCTTGATTTCCTGATTGTTTGAGTGCATTGGAGTCTGGTTTGACTGGAATTCACCGCTATCCTTTGGTTGTTTGCCTCTATCTATCGGTTTCACGATTTGAGCCCTAGGACATCTAGTGGCATAGTGAATCGAGCCCTCCTTGGGAGCTTTGGTGTCTTGATTGTCCTGTCGACTTGTTGCTTAACCCTCCATGCCCTCTTAGCAGTCTTTGATTGTTTTGTTGCGTCTTTTGAGTGTTTGTTCGTTCTTTCATTCAGGATTCGTTTGCCCTTGCTTTGGACCCAGATCACACGGTCCATTGGGGTGTTTTTGAGTCTTTCTTCGAGTTGAGAGACTTTGGGTCGATTTAGAGATTTGGTTGCTTGCTTGGTGAGTGAATGTTGTTTGCTTTGCTCTCTTAGTTATCATTTCTCTAATTGTTCCTTTTGTTTTCAGTGCACATTAGCCATTAGACATTGAAAATTTAAAAAAAAAAAAATATAATCTCTTTTGTTTTTTAATTAGTGCAAATTGTCATCTTTTCCGTATCACTAATGATTAGTGTTTGAATGAAAAATGTGCAATTGCATTAGTTGCATTAGAGACATTCTTGTTTGTATTCCGTTCATTTCGTTTGTATTAAAGCTCTCAACTCTCATTTAACTAGTTTTCATCGAACGAAATGTTGCATCGTGGCATATAGCTTGCATTTAGGAGACACTACATACGATAAGGCATATAGCTGCTCGAGGATAGTTCTTTTAAGTGTGTCAACCTCGTTAAAATAATGAAACACAAGCATATTCAATTCGAGTTTTGTCAGTTTCAGCTCAAATCTCGTGTATGTTCAATCTTCACTCCATTTTCAATCGAGTGAAGCTTGGGGGGCATGTACCTCAAATTGGCGACCATACTGGGGATCGTCCGGTTTTCCTTGTCTCGTTTATGATTGGTTCGCTTTGATTGTTTCTCCTTGCTTGATGAACCTTCTGGGTTGGGTTCTTTCATTATTTTAGCCTTGTGGTTTGCTTAGCTTGTGTTGGTCTTTTTCTCAGGTTAGCTTGTTTTAGTTTTCATTGAAGAATTCGACTGGCGCGGGTTTTTACCTGACAGTCGCGCCACTTGGCGCGTGTTGCATTTGTCTGTCTCGCGCCACTCGGCCTCTGGCGCTAGTTTCAAGGCCACGGTCGCGCCACCCCTGTGACTTTTTTGAATTTCTTCAATTTTTGGCTTTCTGAGCTTGACCAGTACTTTTCTTCTTGATTTCCTGATTGTTTGAGTGTATTGGAGTCTGGTTTGACTGGAATTCACCGCTATCCTTTGGTTGTTTGCCTTTATCTATCGGTTTCACGATTTGAGCCCTAGGGCATCTAGTGGCATAGTGAATCGATCCCTCCTTGGGAGCTTTGGTGTCTTGATTGTCCTGTCGACTTGTTGCTTAACCCTCCATGCCCTCTTAGCAGTCTTTGATTGTTTTGTTGCGTCTTTTGGGTGTTTGTTCGTTCTTTCATTCAGGATTCGTTTGCCCTTGCTTTGGACCCAGATCACACGGTCCATTGGGGTGTTTTTGAGTCTTTCTTCGATTTGAGAGACTTTGGGTCGATTTAGAGATTTGGTTGCTTGCTTTGTTGAGTGAATGTTGTTTGCTTCGCTCTTTTAGTTATCATTTCTCAAAATTGTTCCTTTTGTTTTCAGTGCACATTAGCCATTAAACATTGAAAATCAAAAAATAATCTCTTTTGCTTTTGTTAAATTAGTGCAAATTGTGATCTTTTCCATATTGCTAGTGATTAGTGTTTGGATGAAAAGTGTGCAATTGCATTAGATGCATTAGAGACATTCTTGTTTGTATTCCGTTCATTTCGTTTGTATAAAAGCTCTCAACTCTCATTTAACTAGTTTTCATCGAACGAAATGTTGCATCGTGGCATATAGCTTGCATTTAGGAGACACTACATACGATAAGGCCCGGAAATTGAAACTTAATTGAAGATCAACTGTAAAATTCATTCAATTAACCTAAGGCAACATTGGAACTTAACGCAACATATTTAGAAGGTCTAGGCTAGAGACGTGTTCCGGCGTCGTTAAACCTAGCAGCTGTCGTTCGCCTATTGGCTTTAGACAGCACTAGTACGGACTTGCGCTCCCCGTACCGTCGAGTATATAAAAGGAGACCCCTATAGGTTTGCAATCCTTTATCCACAGGAAGCCGAGTCTGCCGCCTTTTACCCGTGATACACCGAACACAGCATTCGGGGAGACTACCTGCACGTACGGAAAGTCCTTGGTCGATTTCTGTTTCATTATTGAAACCAAGGTGTATATTGCGGTTCACGGATATTTGGTACACCCTTTGTGCCTAGTATTTCCTGAGCAGTCATTTGGTCTTTTCTGACTCCCTAAACTTGAAAAGACCATCAAGAGCTTGTCCTTTCACGCTTGTGTCAACTCTGAAAGAGATAGAGTCATCTTTTTATCGTTTCTCGACTCTTAAAATATGAAATGGTAGAATTTCTTACTTTCCAATGTGGTAAAATTAATCGCCCACGATTACACGCCTGTTTAGACATTGCTTGTTGACCGTTTGATTGTGTGTCTTAACTTGTTTTCAGCCCGTGTGTGGTTTTGAGTTTGATGGCAACTTTTTCAGAGTTCACCAACCAAGGAATCCCCTCAGAAGGGAATCCTGGTCATTTTTCTCCTTTTGGAAATGTTGGTGCTCCTTACATGGCGACGTTGTCCCTTCCTGGGTTAACTGTTGGGTTGCCTGTTTGGTTGTTCTCAACCTCTGTTGTCCTGAATGTCTCCACTACTGTTCAATCAGTTCCTCCACCTGAACAACCTCATGTTGATTCCAGGGTGGACCTCTCCCCTTCTTCGCCTGTTTCTGCGTCCTCCTCTTCTACTTCGCCTGGTGAAAGTCTGGATTCAAGTAACCAGGTGGCTAAGAAGAAGAAGAAGAAGACAAAGAAGAAGAAGTCTGATAAGCGAGAGGCTAAATGTACGGCTACTGCCTCCGAGATATCTCCTCTTGATAGTCCTTCCAACCCTCCCCGGAAAGTCAAGTTCCCGTGCATGTTGTGCACGGGAGACCATTTGCTTCGAGACTGCCCTGGCATTCCCAAGGTGCTCGAAGTATGGTCCAACGGCCGCCCACCATTGCCTTTGGCTTCCGGGAGTCAAGTTGGGGGCACGTCTTCAACTGGTACTGATAAGGCTCCTAAGAAGCAGGGTAAGATCACCAATCCCTGTAAGTTGTGTGAAGAGCACCATGCCATTCACCTTTGTCCTTATATGGATGAAGCCAGGCAAGTCTTGGACAACCCAGTCGATTCTACACCACGCCTTCCACCTGGTTATAATCGGCTTTCTTTGAGTTCTCTGCCACCTGATCCTATGATTGGTCAAGAATCGTCCTTGGTCGATCCCACTCCCCCAGAAATTCAAATTCACGAATCCATCCCTGACCAACCAGTGGTCGTCGGATCGGTTGAACTGGCCCCGTCCGCGGTGCACCAGGTCTTTTCTGTCGAGAGTGGATCTCACACCCCTCATGTCCTTCTGGTCTCTTCAGATTCTTCAGACTTGGAGAAAGATTCTCCTGTCCCTGTACTTCAGGAAGCTCCTCCTCCGCCTCCCATGATGGAGGCTCCGGAGGATATTCCTCCCGCCTTCGAGATGGAGGTCATGGAGGAGGCTTCTGCTTCCGTAACATCAGGGGAAGACCTTCGCATTTCGATGGTAGCCCCTCCGAGTAGTTTGGTCGCTTCCTTTGATTGGAATCGATTTGCAGAATTTCGCCTTCCATCTTATGTGCCTTTCGAGATCACAGTACAGGCTCTTGGTCTGGTTGTACCCAACACCATTATAGACGAAGGTGCGTCTGTTAGTATTTTGTCTTCAACTAACTGGCAAGCTTTCGGTTCACCACCGCTTGCGCCTGTTACGCAGAATCTGTTGTCATTCAATAGAAGGACCAGTCAACCATTGGGGATCCTTCCAAGGTTACCAATTACTTTGGGAGGGAAAACCATCCATATGGATGTGATGGTCGTTCCAGGCCCCTTGGATTTTCATCTGCTCCTGGGGCGCGATTACACCTATGCCATGGGAGCGCTTGTCTCCTCCCTTTTTCGTGTGGCCTGTTTTCCACATGAAGGACGGATTGTGACCATTGACCAGCTGTCGTTCTTTGGTCCCAATGTAGCATCTGGTCCGCCATCACCCCCTCCTGGTTTTTATCCACCCGTTGTATCTGCTCCACCGCAGGTCAACTATGTGGCTACATACCCCGTGCCTGTGCTCAGTGATGATGCCGTAGTACATAATGTGCTGGGGGCATTGGGTCCTGACTTCCAGGATGTTTCCCTTCCATCAGAAGTGGAACTCTTGGAAGCACCGCCTTCTTGTTCATTTTGATGTAAGTCGGTTAGAGCACAGTTCCCCTATGTCAAGCTCTTTAAAAAATGAAACCAGGTTGGCGGAGCAGAGTTCCTTGTCTTGTGTCAAGCTCCTTAAAAAAATGAAACAAGGTCATCGGAGCAGAGTTCCTTGTCTTGTGTCAAGCTCCTTAAAAAATGAAACAAGGTCGTCGGAGCAGAGTTCCTTGTCTTGTGTCAAGCTCCTTAAAAAATGAAACAAGGTCGTCGGAGCAGAGTTCCTTGTCTTGTGTCAAGCTCCTTAAAAAATGAAACAAGGTCGTCGGAGCATAGTTCCTTGTTTTGTGTCAAGCTCCTTAAAAAATGAAACAAGGTTTGTCGGAGCACAGTTCCTGGTCTTGTGTCAAGCTCCCTAAACCATGAAACAAGGTGTTTGAGGATAGTTCTTTTAATGTGTCAACCTCGTTAAAATAATGAAACACGTTCCCGTTCAATTCGAGTCTTTGTTTAGTTCTCGTAAAATCCCAATCGAGTCTTTCTTAGATCTCGTACTTTGAACCTTCACTCCATATTCCTTCCATATGGACTGAAGCTTGGGGGGCATGTACCTCGAATTGAGTCACCATGCTGGGGGCATGCTTACTTTTTCAAGCATAGTTTGTTTCTGTTTCAAGCTTGTGTAAAAATGAAACCAGTTTCAAGCATAGTTTATCTCTGTTTCAAGCTTGTGTAAAAATGAAACCAACCTCAAGCAGAGTTTCCTGATTTCAAGCTTGTGTAAAAATGAAACCATACCCATTTTACCCCTTGTGATCGCCATTTTATCAGCCTGTTTTTCCAGATGAACCTTGGTTTTCTCACTCCATCGTCACTATCTGCTTGGCCGATCATATGCCTTCACTTGGTTGTTTTACCCATTCCTGAGGAACCGCTGTGATGAGTGGTCTTGTTAGCCAGCCTCTTGACCTTTATTTGTTTTGATAAGTTCCACCATTACCGGAACCAGTTGCTACCCATTATACCACTCGTTCCTCCAGGAGGAGTCATCTTTCAGCTCTTTTTTGACTCTCTAAACATGAAAAGATTGCCGAGGCCCTTGTCGTTTTGATCTCGTTAAAATGGACACGAATCGACATTCACCCAGTATAAGTTTAACCCTTTTTCGGGCTGGGATGGATTGATTACGAAAAAGGAATACCCTAGCCTATCGCGACTAGGAGGTTTTCTCGGATATTTTTTTCTACCTTTTCGGATCTGAGGAACTATTTACGAAAAGGGACCTGTGGAGTTTACTTTTCTGCTGTCTTTTCAAACTCTCTAAACATGAAAAGACGCCGAGTTCTTCCTTTGTCAGACTCGTTAAACCCTGATGACATTGGATTCAGTCGTGATGACGTTATTCGAGTTTCTCCTTCCTAGGGCTCGTTAAATGTACTAGGATGGATTCGTCCGAAGGACGGATTTATATGACAAGCATATGGTATCCTCTTCAAGCTTGTGTAAAAATAAAGAGGTACTCACCGAAATGGTGGGGGAAAATGGAACCGTAATCGTTGTCGTGTCGGCAGTATGTCGCTCTTGAACATGGCACTTGTCTGCATTCGTGTCGGGTTGGGGACAATCTCATCTCGTTTTTCACTTGCTTCCGTGGGTTTGGGTAATCCCTTTTGACCTCTCATCTGCTCTTTGCCTCGTCCATCATGACCTCTGATCTTTTGATGTCAAAATGCTGCCAAATCCACTATCGTGCCGCCAATATGTTCAAGAGAAGTTGACCTCTGCTTATATCAACCTTCCTCTGTTTCTCACACGATCTTGATTCACACAAAAAAAAAAAAAAAAACATCATGTTCCTCTGTCTCGTGTCGATGATGTGGGAATCATTATGGCCCACCTTCGATCAAGGTCACTTCCTGTCGACTTCAGCTCATTATCCAGGAAGTTGGTCTAGAGACTCCTGATGGTACCTTGGAGCCTGCATGCCTCAATGGCAGGTTCGTCGCATTCGACGTGAGGTTTTCGTCATTGGCCTCCGATCGAATGATTCTGCGGGTGTTCGACGTCAACTCATTTATTCGCACGCCGTAGATTGTACCTGTAGTACCTTGAGGGCCATTGTCATTATTGGTGGTTCCTCTCGCGTCTGTTAACGGCTTTCATCATTGGCTGGTAATCAGACGATGTTCTTGCATGTTCGACTTCAGCTCACATATTCGCATGCTCGAACTTGTACTTGTTTGGGTCGAGATGGAGCGCAAGACCCTGGATTGTGTCTGTTGTAATCCAGGCTGCGATTGTGGATTATTATCATTATGTACATGACTCACTGATTGGATGGCTGCGACCATACCTGAGTCTACTTGTTTGATCTTAGTTGGATGGCTGCGCCCATACCCTGGATCCGGATTATAGCATACTCTGTTTCGGATGGCTGCGTCCATACCACTTATACATCATGTACTTGAGATATCAGTTGTATCTTTCTGAGCAGGTTTTCCAACGGCGGGCCTTCGATTGAACATGTTCTCGTAAAGCATTTCACCCCTCTCTCTCTCGGGCCTCATACTTTAGGGGGCATCTGTTACACAGTAATTTGTCACCGTCCCTACCATTCCCCATCCTGCACAATGGAGGACCCATTTTGTGACCTGTGAACATTTTCATGCCTTGAAAACATCATCAATGCATCCTTTCCATGAGGGACAACATTTCTCCTGTTTATCATTTCCTGAACAGACCCCTAAAAACACATGTTTTTGCATTGGCACTGGTAGCCCGTTATGTACTCGCGCCAATGGGGGGAAATTAACACTGAGCCCGCGCCAATTGGCGCTCTGTCCCAGTGTTGTACCCGCGCCACTCTGTTTATGGGAAGTTTTTTAAAAAAAGAGGCGAAGTTTCGATTACAACAACTTCGTGGATGAGTCATTAGGAGTGGTTTCGCCTGAATAACCACGGCCTTCCTCCTTTGGCCTCTTGTTTCCACCTTATGGGGAACCTCCCAAAGGATAAGGCCTCCCTTCCACTATTGTAGGGATCCCAACCTCCTCCTCTCCTCTATAAATATAGCCTTCATCCATTGATGAAGGGCTGAAGGGCTGATAGTCTTGAAGTGCTGAAGCTTTGCATCTCCTATTCCCAAGTGCCTTTGTGCTGAAAAGAATCCTTCCTTTCCCTTAAGGCCCATTCGAGCAAGGAGACCATTGTTACGAGACTCTGGAGAGGTTTCCCTTTCCCCCGGCGAGCTTTGCGAGACGTGGACGACCGGAGACCCGCGCGAAGGAGGCTGCAGCGTCAGAACTTGGTTGTAACTTCTATTCGCTTACCACTTTAATAGATGACTATGATTATGGTTCCACTCCTTTTTCCATTATGTTAATGCGAGTAATGTCTTTTCTGACCGATGTTTAGTTACGTATGTTGGTTCCTATGCTTGTATCTGTTTGTTCTTTCTGTGTGCAGGTGTTCATCCACGGAGATCGTGGAAGGATTGTGATCTGCCAGGACTGAAGGACGGGGGCATCTCTTTTTCCGATCGAGCGCTGGAATCCAGGTAGGTTCTTATCCCAAATCTTTCATTCGTAACTAGGAGCCTGCGTCATAGCATTGTTTGTTTGTTGCTAGACCCCTGCTGGGCTAGTAGGGATCGCCTCTGTCCGCAGAGGGGATTTACCTTCCCAACAATAGCTAAAGTGGTCCTTTTTCGTACACTTCGACAAAGGATTCATACTAACATATGCCTTGAAAAAATCCTTCAGAAACCCCTACAAAAGATATAAAGGTTATCAGTCAAATGACAAAAAGATTGAAGAAACATATTAAAGCCCGTTTGTAGGTTTGATTCATTTTTTCAAAAGGATATAATGGTGTCTCAATCTTAATTTCAAACTCATTTGCACTTAGTGGAGAAAAGAAAGCTTCTGTAGAAAAAACAGTGTTTTTGACCATTTTCTGAGAAATTTTTGCTGGTGCTGTGAAAATCACTGGCACTACGCAAATACAGGCTGACGCTGCGCTAATCGACCCTCCACCTGTTCATAATAACACGACACTGCACTAATTAGCCCCGACACTACGCAAATACTGGGCACTGCGCAAACGCGGGCCTGACTCGCCCGGAGACCAGCAGACACTGCATGCACTCGGCACTGTGCTAACCCTCGGGTAGGCCTACTAGCACTGTGCAAATGGGTCAACCCGACAACTCGGGCAGGGTGCTACGCAAATGCAAAAAGCCTCCAAAGAGAAAAATATCTTGTCCTGTTTCTAAATTTCACCCTCTAAGCTCCCTCCAGGATCTGTAGAAGGGCCAGGACTTGGTAAGTGGCATTATCCACTTATCCCAAAGAAATTTTCAATAAGTTTTGTTATTTTTATGGCTTTGAATGTTAAAACCCTAAGGGGGTAAAATCTAGGCCTTCATACAAAACAAGACTTTGTTTTTCTCTTGGAAATCGGTTTGTTGTCATGCGAGGGTGAGTGAGTTAGGGTGTTTGCAATCCACTTTTGAGAAGGCCTCGTAAAGCTACAAATCTACTCAATCCTAAGAACCCCATCCTCCACATCCTTCATTCACCAAATTTGACTTCATCGCCATTTTCACCTTGCTTCACCAAACCCTATATTGTCAAACAACATCTCCCATCATTATGTCAGGAGCTAAAAACAATAGTGCCAGTGAAAGTGTTCAAAGGCCTTTAAGACTAAAAAATAAGGGAGGGAAAGTAAATAGATTGGAACCTCAAAGAAAAGTGGCCATTACCTCCTATCCTAGGATCCTGTCATGTTTTCAGAATGCAAGATGTTTTCAATTTTGTGAGAGTATCAAACAAGTGAAGAGCCACCCTGAGCTTACAAGGCTCCTAATTCTCAATTTACACAATAAGAACTCAAGCCTTGTAGGAGTGGATTTTGAGATCTCAGAAGGTGCCATATTTTAGGCCACAGGTATCCCAGCTATGGGTGAAAATTGGTTTAAAAAGGGAAAATTGGACAAAGACTTTTTAGATCCATTTATCAAAACAAGGTATAGAGAATACAACAAAACAATTTTCCATTTCTCACACCTCAAAAACAGATTTGCCTCCTTGATGTTGGTTATCATGAAGTAATTCACCTGTGAGGGGAGGTACTCCAGGCTTTATTCTTATCATGTCAGACTCCTCATTCATTTCACAGGGGTTAAGGTGCTCAACTTTCCCTACTATCTCTATAGGAGCATCGAGAAAATGTCTTCCGTTGTCCGGAGGAGGAATCACCCACAAAAATTTCATATCTTGTTCCACCATTATTTGATCAATATGGTGGTATTACATCAGTTGGAGTAGTAGAGTATACATTGGGAAGTATTCATAGCACATGAAGTCTTCACAACCCCCCAGCCTCCTCCTCAGCCAAATTTTCCTTCCTCATCTGCACAAGTACCCTCACCCCAAGAAAATATCGCTTCTTCCCCTTCTATTGATGCATCAAATGAAGAGGATGACAATGGAAATAATGAGCAAGGTAATGACAGTAGGGGTGATGAAATCTATGAGGAAGAGACATAAATTAATGAATAAGAGAAAGAGGGAAATGATGGTGAAGAAGATGGAAATGAGCACAGCAGTAGTGAGGACAAAAACAATGACAATTTAGAGAGAGGAAATCATGATAGTGATGCAAATGATTCAGCCCAAAGTAAAGAAAGGGATGATGTAGATGAAAAAAGTGATTACCAAGAAGATGTTGATGAAAAAGAGGAGGCTAACAGTAAAAATATAGTGAACAAAACTCTGCCACCATCGAAGAAGATGTTGGAGGTAATGAAGAGGTTGAAAGTGAAAATGATATGAGTTTTGAAGAAGGAGAAACCAGTAATGAAACAAAGGATGAAGAAGAGACAAAGGAGGTAGATCACAATGAAGATGAGTTTGATGACAATGTTGGAAACCAAGAATATCATGATAAGGCAGAGTCCATGGAAACAAATGATGAACAGGAAAATGATGAGGCAGAAATAGAGTTTGAAGAAGAGGAAAATGACAAGGAGGTTGACACTGATGGGACAGACAATGAGAAACAAAACAACAAAGGAGATATTCATGACATCCATGAAAGATGTCATGATAGTTATGACAACTGTCATGATAATCATGACACCAATCAACCTCCTAGTGAACATGAGAATGACAACAGTGCAGGAGATGATGAAGAAAAGGACCCTAGTGATGAACATAACCAAAGTAAAGAAAGTGCAGAGGCTGATAATCAAATTGAAGACCAAGATAACAATGCAGAAGGAAGTAAAGAAGGTAATGATGATGATGGTGTTGAAGGTCAAGAAGGCATTAATCAAATAGAGCATGGGATGACTGATGGAGATCATAGTGAAGATGAAGGAGCTGGTGGCAACACCAAGGGTCACAGCCATGATGAAGACACTTCCAAAACCACCATCACTCCTCTTGCATGCACATACCATAGAGGGCCAAGGCAAGTGTTTGCTGCCTCCAAAAGGAAAGGGGCCTTGCCATCTGCATACACTCCAAGACTTGACAAGGGAAAAGAGAAGATAGACCAGGTTAAGAAAGGTAAGAAAGGCAAGATATCTACTCAAAAGCCTCAATTCATTGACCTAGATAGTGATACTGAAGATAAGGAGATGGCCACTAGACTGCTACTCCAAAGCAAGGATGCATAAATCAAGGAGTGGGAGAGGGATTTTGGTATGGCCCAATACATCATTCAATATTATAAGAATGATTACAAGCACTTCAAGAAGATAAAAAGGGGTCTGGCCCTCCGGAAAAAGATGACAAAGTCTTATGCAAAGAAGCACAAGCTTGTTTGTGCCAAATTGAAGGAAGCCCTCCTTGAAATCCAAACCCTAAAGGAGGAAAAAGAGCATGATAGACTTGGATTTTTGGCTGAGGCTTCTCAAAAATTATCCAAGACCCCTTAAGGGAGGTTTCCATCAATTTTGAGCAAATTTGGAGCAATTTTTGTTTTTTGTGATTTTTAAGGCTCATTAGCATAGCGCCACTGGTGCTACGCTAATAAATGGAGCATCCTAAGTAGGAGAAATAATTTTTTTTGAACTTCTCACACCTAGCACAATTTTCTCACCAATTTTTAGATGATTTGGAGCAGGTTTTACCCCTCAAAAGGTCAAAAAACCCTCTTTTTCACCTTTCTGCCATTGTTTTAGACCTGGCGCTGCGCTAATGACAACCTTGGGATTTTTGAATTTTTTAATAGGCTACAGGATCTGGATCATGAAGATACAAGAAATTTTGGAAATTATACTCATCAGGCTTTCCAACGAGCCATCATGAAGCCAAATCCGACATCAGGAAGGGGTCCAAAACTTGGTTGCAAAAGCCTATTTTCTACTAAAAGTGGCACTGCGCAAATGGACTATTTAGTGTGTTTTGGACCAAAAGTCAACAAAACACACTCATTTATTGAAAAATCCTTTTTTAGTGTTTTTTGAAGAAAATCACTCTAGAATTAGGTTCAAGAAGTTATTTTAGCATTTATTTCATGAGATATTTTGTGCCTTTGGCCTTGCATGGTCTCTTAGGCATCAATGACATTTATGGGTGATTTTGAACTTTTCCAACCATATCTAGGGTTTTTTCCCTCCTTTGCTGAGTTAAATAGAGCATGAGGGCTTCATTTTAAATGTTGGCATTTATTGAGCTTTAAGAGAAATACATGGTTTTTATGAGCTTGGAGAAGAAATTGGTGTTGTGAAGTTGATGAATGGCTTGCTTGGATTGATGATGGAGAAGCTTGTTTGCAGGATTCCTTAGCTTGATTAATGGTGATGCATTCTTAATTTTTTCATGTTTTCTTGTTATCATGATATTTCATCCTTATTTGTTGCTATAGAACAGAAAAGTATAGGCTGAAAAATGCTCCTTGAAGAACCTTAGTCCTCCTG
Source organism: Pinus albicaulis (assembly GCA_034641835.2). Classification (NCBI taxonomy): domain Eukaryota; kingdom Viridiplantae; phylum Streptophyta; class Pinopsida; order Pinales; family Pinaceae; genus Pinus; species Pinus albicaulis. The sequence goes on along the minus strand of CM076581.1, from coordinate 82,634,111 downwards.
TCTTCTATGGCCTTGATATTTTCATCTGCTGGGTGTGTTTAAAGAATTCTTAGCTGCTCTTTAAGCCTCCTTATGCTTTTTTGTTGCATCTATGGATTAATATGCTAGTTTAAAAATATGATTCATGGTAAGCCCTGCTTATTTGAAGCTATCTAAAATCTGTCTTGAAACCTCTCTTTGAAGTAATACTTGCTAGGTTAAGTCAAAGAGGTCTTGTTCTGATCTTGCCCTTTGTCCATGCCTATCAGTTTGACTCAGAGTTCTTTATAGCTTGATCAAAAATGTTTAGGAGTTCCCTCTTTGATTGATTAAAGTTATTGTGTCATCTTATATGTTTTCCAAATCTAAAGGTGAAATTACTAAGTAAGATAAGCTTTTCTTGCTTTCTTTGTTTCATTTAATGTTTATCTTGGATATTTATTTGTTTAAGTATTATCATTGAGTAAATGGTTTTCCCTATCTCATGATTAGTGTATTTTTCTTATCATATTTAAGACCTTCTTGTTTATGGGTAAATGAAAAAGGATACTTCACTACCCTTTTCCCTACCTTTTTTTCCCCCAACTTGATGTCCATCCCACTTCACACATTACCTTAAGGATCCATTAACCTTGCTAGATTGGCCCTGTAATGCACTCTGATTCATTATTGAGATACTCATGAATTTTATTGACTCCATAGCCCATTGATTTAAATATCTCTCACTCCACCTATTCTATCTGTTCATCTTACCCAACCAAAACAATAAACACACCCTACACTTAATAACTAGCCTAAAATCAACCATCTAAAGCAAACAAGAATGCATCCTTTGCATCTAATAGAGAGATCCCTCTCTGAGTCCAGGAAGGCTAGGTCCTAGGAATCCAAAGACTGGTTTCATGTTACCCTGTCATTTGGTTTACCAATCTGCCAAATCACAGGACCCTAACAGATCTTAGGTTGATCCTAATGGCTACAGTTCCTGAGTTTACCAATCAAGGAAACCCCTATTATGGGAACCCTGGTCCTTTTCCTTCTTTTGGAAACATTGGTACTCCCTATATGGAAATGTTTTCCTTTCCAGGATTTACCATTGGTTTTCCAGTTTGGTTATTTTCGACCCCCATGGTTCTGAATGTCCAAACTGCTTCTCAACCAAGTTCGCCTTCACTTGAATAGTGTCAAACTCATGTTGATCCTAAAGTTGACTCCTCACCTTCTTCATCTGTTTCTTCACCCCGTTCTTCCTCTTCGCTTGGTGAAAGTATGGATTATAGTAACCAGGAAGCTTAGAAGAAGAAGAAGAGGAAGAAGAAGAAGAAAAATAAGCATGGGTGAAACCAAGAAACCATTGCTACCAATGGCACTGATGTTGAAAAATATTCCATTTATCCCTACAAAGTGAAATTCCCTTGAAATTTGTGCAAGGGTGACCACCTTCTTAGAGATTGTCTCGGTATTCCCAAGGTCTTAGAAGTGTGGTCCATCAGATCCCATCTGCCTTTGTCATCGGCCTCTAGAGATCATGCTAGTGATAAAACCTCAACTAGTGATAGAAAATTCTATGGGAAACAGGGTAAAGTCAAATTTCCCTATAAGTTATGTGAAAGGCATCATCCCATTCACCTTTTTCCTTATATGGATGAAGCCTCCAAAATATTCAAAAAAATTATAGTTTCTCGGCCTCGTCTTCGTGATGGCTACCAGAATCTTTCCTTTGATCCTACGCTAGTTGATTAAGTGATTGATAAAAATTCATATCTGGTCAATCCCACACTCTCTAAAAGTGAATCACATGAGTCTATTCCCGACCAACAATTGGTTGAGAAAACAGTTGACCTGATTCCACCTTCAGTGGATCGTGATTTTCCCGTAGAGAGTGAACCTCATACCACTCAGGTTCTTTTTGTTTCTACAAATTCCCATGAATTGGAGGGAAAGCCTCCCATTCCCATGACACAGGAGGACGATCCTCCTATTCTCGTAACACAAGGGGGAAGTTATCATGTTCCCACGACACCTCCTCCAAGTAGTTTGGCCGCTTCCTTTGATTAGATTTGACTGAAAAGATATTGTATTCCTTCTTACGTGCCCTTTGAGATCACAGTACAGGCCTATAATGTGGCTATACCTAGCACCATAATAGATGAAGGCGCATCTGTTAGTATTTTGTCTTAAACTACTTGGAGATATTTCATTTCTCCGCAGCTTGTGTCTACTACCCATAATTTGTTAGTTTTTAAAAGAGGAACCAATCAACCTTTAGGGATCCTTCCTAAGTTTCCTATTTCTTTGGGAGGACTGTCTATATAGACGTGATGGTTGTCCAAGGCCCTTTAGACCTTAAATTACTCTTTGGGCGTGACTATACTTATGTCATAGGAGCTCTTGTCTCTTCTCTCTTTCACCTGATGTGTTTCCCACATGAAGGAAGAATTGTGACCATTGATCAGTTGTCATTCATGAGTCCTAACTTGACTCCTAATCAACCATCTGTTGGAACAAGGTTTCCTACAGTTGTGAATTTTGTCCATTTTTGTATATTTTTGTAATATTTAGTCTAACGTAGGGGTTTTTGGGTGGGTTAAAGCCCCTAACGCATTGTAACGGGTCAAGGGTAGACCAAGAGTCTGCAAACCACGGTTTTTGGACCATTGGATGCGTAGGCTAAATCTGTATAAATAGATGAAACTTTTTGAGTCTTAGGCAGAAGAAGATAGAGATTAATGATAGTGGCGATTTTTAAGATCTGTTTGGGTTGCTAGGGTAAGGACTCCTGCTAGCCGTGTGTGCGAAGATCCTTAGTCCTGCTGTGTGCGGACCCAGCTAGCTGTCTGTGTAGGTTGTGTTGGATTGTATTGGGTTTTGAAGGCTAATATATGAGAATCCGGTGAGATTACCTCTGATTTATCTAAGTTTATGTTGTACTATTGATGCGAACTATTGAATCTGTTACACTTATTGTTGGTTTGTTGCTGCGGATCTGTCTTTATTATAACACGGAGTATTACTGTGATCTATTGTTCCTGCGTTTATGGTATTATATATGAAAGTGCTGATTAGATCTATGACTGATAAGTAGCTCTATTAACTGTGGACTATACTGATTAGTGAACCTGCGAATAAATCTGTTTTATAGCTGCGAGAGTATCCTTGTTCCTGTTATATGAATCTATGATTTGATGATTGTTGCGATTGTAGTTGCCGTACTTATAGATTGGTATCACGCACATGGATGCAAAGGTACTTAGTAGATATGAGCTTTGTGATATAGGTTTGTAACTATATTTTCTAGATACGAAGCTGATAAGTTGGGAACGCAGCTCTGCTTGACTTACCTGCTCTCTCTCAGGGTGCGGAAACCTGGTTCCAACACCCTCCGATACTACTTTGGGTGAGACTTTGGCCTGCGCAAGAAGGTCACTGCCGAAAGGGCCAGTAGTATAGGGTTTTTTTGGAAAACCTTAACCTCCAAACCTGGGTCACGACCCCTCAAGAAAAAAAATGGTTCCATTTCCGGGACCGGAAGAATTTTGAGAGAGAGATCGGGTAATGCCAAGAGAATATTGGAAACCTGAGAAGAAATAATTTGAAGAGTGGTTCGAAAAAAAATTCAGGAATTTGTGATAAAAGATAATCACAGCACAAGGTTAATGGAAAAAAAGTGGAAGAATAAGTACATTCTCATAGAGATCTACAAAATTTTCTTTGTGACATTTTCGACTGAGCTTTAGGAGTGGCTTGCAAGGCTCGTAGATTTCCAGAAGTGTTGGAAGGACGAAAGGGTCACGCAGTGGACTCTAGAGTTGATCCAACAGTTAGAAAAGACTGATAACACCATCACTCGTATGGTATATCACTGGGTGGACAGTGTTCTAGGAGGGTTTGTGACAGAGTTTTCCATCGATCAATTCGTTTCCTATTCTGAGGCAAAGCGAAGGTTCTTCAAGGGTTTCCGGGGTAAGTTTCTGAAAACCTTACCATTGCTGATTAAGATATTACTGTGCGAAAAGAGCGTTCTGTCCAACCACACAAAGTGTTCAATGAGCTCTGATCAAAGTGAGGGTACAACGTGAAATGGTAAATACTACATAACTAATCAAGAAGGAGATCGATCTGTCTACAGTCTAGTAAGAAATTCTGTTGCGCCAATTTCTCCGTCTACGCCACAGTCGAACCCTCATAGGGGTAAGAGCTCACCGCCCCCACCACTGGAAGACGATATGGCCTCGCACATGAAGCTACCCACCTTCAAAGGCATAGGGGATGAAGATATGGATCAGTTTTGGTTTGTTGTAGGGTCGGTATGGACTACACAGAATGTAGCTAGTGATGCAGTGAAAAGAGCGCAACTATCCCTTGCCTTTGAAGGAAGAGTCTTGGACTGGTACAAGGGATACATCGACCAGCATGTGAATTCAACCATTGAAGAGATTAAAAATTCCTTGAAACAATAGTTCAAGAAGCCCAAGTCCTACTCTCAGATAGTGAACGATCTGAAGGATATCAAGCAAGGACCGTTCGAATCCGTATCGGAGGTGGAACAACGGTTAAAGAAGGAAATTAGAGAAGGAGTATTTTTGTACGATGATAGGCAGCACATGGAGTGGTTCATGGCTATGTTGCTGCCCCACCTGCGCGTACCAAAGGGACATCAAGCCATTGAGTCATAGGAAAAGGCCTTGGAGATTGCGATGAAGCTAGAAGCTGCGCCAAGAGATGATACCTAGTTAGGAGTGAAATAGATATAAGGCTAGCCAGAAGCGATGCATATGGAGATCCAGAATCTGTGGAAGGAGAGAGGTGTTTTGGATCATCTTCATATCCTTTTAATTTAATATTAAAAATACAAAAAAAATCTGAAATTGAAAGAAAAGAAAATATGTTAAAGTATTATAGTTTTATACTTTGGCATGAAAAGAAAAATGTTTTAAGTTTGATGTATTAAAGTTTAACTGTTTTAAACTTTGTACAAGTGGGTTTCATATCCAAAGATTAAACATCGATCAATTCAAAAGGTGGAGAGTGTTGTTATTAAAAGTATGAACCGGATGATCCAACCCGCGAGCACTAATAGTGTGAGAGTTAATGGAAAGGGGTGCCCCCGCAGTTGACTCGGTTGACTACGGAGGCGATGAATATCAATGGCGGATATCGACTGCGGGGGTACAAGCCAAAGTTTTCAGCCGTACCTCGAGACCCTCCGCAGTGACATCATATGCTGAATGGAGGACAACTGTCTTCCATGTCAAATCAGTCCAACGGTTAGGTGACACGTTGCATAGACACTTAACAAAGAAACCACACCACCTGTTTAGGGGTGTTTCTCATTTCATTTTCAAAATACTTCATAGTTTATTGCATTTTGACCTATTTCTCCTTCCCGCCACCTTTCAGTTTTGGTCACCTTGCAAGAGTATTCCTTCAACACCTTTTTTTAAAAATCATGGCTAAAAGGTCTTCCTTGTCTGGTTCATCGAGTCACATTCCTCTCATGGATAATGAGCGAGACATTCAAGACACTGCAACCTCAGTAATTCATCTTCCATTCCATCAACAATTTGTATTGAATAATGATAATTCCCCTGTATATTCTGCCATGTAAACATCCGGGGTCCTTTCTGCATGCATCTCGAAGACACATTTATTCCCAGAGTTTATTTATTGGTTGGTTTCCGCATTGTATCCCGGAAAGTTTTTCGTAATGAATTCCCAAGGGGAAAATGTTCTGCAGGTGTCTACCCAATTAATCCACCAAGCCTTGTGTTTTCCTGAAGCCGAATCATCAGTTCAATTTTCAGAAGATTCACTGGTTACTTACTATGAAAGCCATTCAGGAGAAGAATTCAATCAATTTATGTTCCATTTGAATCCCAATATGAAGCATTTTCAGCTAGAATGTGGAGAATTTTCTATGGGAGTTTTCAACGAAGACACTCGACCATTATTAAGCAGTATTGCTAAAATCTTGGGCAAAGAAGACGACGTTACAGTGGACAAGTCAGTCCTAAGAATGTTCACCATGATGATGAAGCCAGGAATGGTCCTGGATATTCCATCCCTTTGGCAATAAATAGTCAATTCGCAGTTGATGAGTCTCTCACTGACAGGTTCTTTTAAATTTCCCTCACTGATTGTCTATTTATTTTTATACCAAAATGTTGAAGAATTCATGCAGTTAGGTCTAAATATAATGGATGTAAACAAGCAAAGAAATTCAGTTGTATTATGGACAGATATAATCAGAAGGGAGAAAAATGAAGAGGGGTTATTTCCAAGACGAAGGTAGAAATATGGGAAAAGTGCAGAGCCTGGACTATTAACTTGCCAAAGGGATCAACAACAAAGAAAGACAAATTAGTTAATCAAGGAAACGAAGCCACTTCATCAGAAATTCCTATAGATTAGGATATGAAGTAGTTTTGGTAGTTAGAATTTGTTATAGCAGTTCCAAACTAGTTTTTATTGTATTTAATGTAATTTCCAAGAGGAAGGAAGGTTCCGAGTTTTGGACCTCTTGGAAAAATATTTTTGTACTCAAAGATTCAAAGATTAATGAATGAGTAAGCAAGTTTCTGGCAATTTGTTTATGTTGAAATGTATTCCAGTTCTCATTATGTATTTTCCTTGTATGAATAAAACAAAGTTATGAGCATCAGATCTCTTCTTACGTCTGTGTATAAGAGTTAAAAACCTTAATTGGCGCTCCTTTTTTTTAACTATTTCTTTCACATGTTTCCTCTGAAGTTTGGAATGGTATTTTCTGTGTAAAGAGGCATATCGGTTTGGAATTCCCCTTACATTTTCTTCCAATCAGTTCGTTCAACATTAACAGATGGTAGCATTGCAAAATATTCATTATATTTGATATTTAAGGGTGTGATTATAAATACTTGAGGGTTAATAAAACAGAGACATAAAATTTGTGACATAATTATAAAATGTCTTAAGCACTGATTCCTTAACAAAGCTAAGGGATTGTCTCTTAAGGTACAACATTAATTGGCACCATTGCCAGGGAGCGAAGATTCAAATTTTTCCCTGGGTTTTGTTCATATTTCCTCTAGTTGTTCAGAGAGGATGAAATACTAAGTTGTGCTTCTTTAAAATAATTTTGGCTCCTAAGAGGCCTCACATGAGGTCAGATACCTCTCAGCAAAAAGCTCCTATTTTGTCTGATCCAGAAAAGCTAGTTTCAAAGAAAGGCCAGAAAACAAAAATATTTTCTACACCTGATGCCACACTGCTTGCACTAGGCAGCAGTTCACATACATTTTCATGCAAGGATATTTCTCAGAAACTCATTTTCCCAGAAAAATAATCCTCACCTTCACTCATTCAATTCCAAGAACCAACGTTAGAAGAAGAATATTTTGAGTTTGTATCATTTCCTCTTATAGAAACTTAGCCTCATATAGTTGCCAGTTCTTCCGCTATTGTTCATACACCTATCCCTATAGCATTTTTTCCGCCTCATTCATCCCCACCTACAACTGGTATCCATTTTACCCCTGCTCAAGGAGCAGTTAATCAGGGCATAAAAATGGCAGCCCCTGCTTTATTGATGAATAGATATGCACCATTAAATCTACCCAAAACAATGAAATGCCTCAGGAGTACCTCAAGTTGCTCCCTAGATTTACTGGTGAAGATGAAATAACTGCAGAACAACACTTTCCCTTGTTCTGCACGTTTGCTGAAAATTTTAATGTAGAACATCTAGATGTTGTGATGAGACTTTTTGTACAGTCTCTAAGTGGAGAGGCAAGAAAATGGTTCAAAGGATTACCTAATGGTTCAATTAATGATTGGGATGAATTAGAAAGACATTTCATCCAGAGATGGGGAGAAAAAAGGGACCATGGTTATTCTTTAACATAATTTAATGCTATTAAGAAAAAATCAAATGAAAGTATGAGTGATTTTGTGAAAAGATTTAATAAGTTGTACAATAGTTTTCCCGTGGAAATGAAACCTCCTCCTATTGGAGAAAGGGTTGTTTTTGCTGGAGAATTTGAGTCAAATTTTAGTTTTACATTGAGAGAAAGAAGATCCCCCACACTTGAACAGATTCAAACTGATGCCTTAGAAATTGAGGCAAATATGTCTGCTGCTGGGAAAGTTCAAGATAAAGAAGGAGCCTCATCTCAAGATCAGAGGACAGATGATATGACAAAGGTCATTAAAAATTTGTCAAATAAACTGGTAAAGCTGGAAATAGACAACAATAAACTTGCAAAATAGAACATAGGGGTTTTTAATCCTCAGTTTAGAAAACAACCCCTGCAGATTTTGCAAAGAGAAAGAAAGGATCAGGATCAAGTGCAAGCACCTTTATATCTAGACACAACACCATCATGTTCTGTTGATGCTAATGAAAAGGAAGATGAAGATCAAATTTCTGCTGTGTATATGGAGGATGGTGAATTAGAAGAAGAAATTGAAAAATAATATGAAGAGGAAAGTAAAGTAACTAATATCTCATTTGATCAAGAAGAAATGAATGATTACTATAAACAATTTACTGATTTTATGCAATCATAATTGCATTAAAAATATGATTTGAGGTCAAAAAAGAGATTGAGAACTCAAGATGATGAAGAAAGAGTCAGAATCAGTACCTACTCCAATGGCGAATCCACTATAGAAAAACAAAATTAAAAATCAGACAAGGGGAAACAACCCATGAATCAAGAAAAAGAAAAAGAAAAACAGCAAGCTGATGCTTCCCAAATAAAACATAATGATCCTAATATGTTGGAGAAGATTGTTACTATTTCTGATCAAGCTGCCAACTCAAATAGAAACCAAGAAGAGCCTGAAAATTTGACAAAACAAAATCAAACTTTCAGTTTGTCAAAAGAGTTAGAAAAAGTGAAGATTCGAGTACCACTTCTTGAGTTGGTCAAAACCCCTAGTTATAAGAAAGAAATTGCAGAGTTTATTAATTTATCTCAGTCTGAAGAGGTGGGTGATATAGTGAACCTGCAAAAGGAAAAGCCAGTGGTTACTTTTGGACCTCATGTTGAAGAGGTAGATTCTTCTGTTCCACCTTTTTATATATCAGTTCTGTTACATGATTTCATTTTACATAATTCTATGCTAGATTCTGGTGCCTCACATAATCTAATGCCATTGTCTATGATGAAAGAGTTAAATTTGCAAATTACCAAGCCATATAGAGACCTTTATTCCTTTGATTCAAAAAGGGTAAAGTGTGTGGGTCTTATCAAGGATATGGTTGTTTCCTTAGCCCAAATTCCAGCTAAGAGTATTATGATGGATGTGGTAGTAGAAGATATTCCAACCAGATTTGGGATGTTATTTTCTAGATCTTGGGGGGGGAAACTTGGAGGAGTTTTGAAATTAGATTTCACATATGCCATCATTCCTGTTTTTAATGGGGAGGAAAGGAGGTTATACAAAGAAACCAGGTTTTTGAAAACTACTACCAAGAAAGATGCAGGTAATTCCCCCATTTATGGTCAAGAGAAGGAGGATCTCTCTTGTTTCATGCTGCATGAGGATGCAGAATTTGCTGAATATTCACAAAAGCAACTCCCGTCATCCATTGTACATAAGGAGCTGCAGTCAAATAAGCTTTGGAAGTGTTATTTCGATGGTGCATTTTCAAAGGAGGGCACCGGAGCTGGATTCATATTTGTATCTCTTGAAGGTAACCTTGTACCTTTTTATTTCAAACTGGAATTTGAATCCACTAATATTGTAGCTAAATACGAAGAATTTATTTTATGTCTGCAAATAGCTAAACATATGGGAATTCAGTTTATCTCTGTTTTTGGTAATTCTGAATTGATCATAAGGAAAATTAAAAATTGGTGTCAGACTAAGCATCCCAGATTGAGGTCCTATAGAAATGAGGTATGGGATCTAGTTGAAAATTATTTTTAGGCCTTTAATTTACAGTTTATTCCAAGAGAGGAGAATAGAATGGCAGATTCGTTAGCAATTGCAGCTAGTACATTCAAACCACTAATCAATCCAAGGTTGAGATGTGAGATTGAGTTGAGACATAGACATTCAATCCATGATAATGTAAAGCATTGGAAGGTATTTGTGGATGATGAGCAGATTAATCAGTTCTTGACGATGATTGTAAATTTTGAAGACGGTCAAATTAATTTAGAAGTGGATGAAAGTGATTAAGGTGAAATGTCTAAAAATCTGAAGCAGACAATTGGAGACCAGAAGATAATTCAGTTGAAAGATAATATTTTTCCCAGAGGTTTGGTACCTCTTGAAAGACTGTTTGATGCTAACGATGTGGCAGTAAACCAAAAAAAGGTAGCCCAAGATGGAGAAATGAAGGACTGTAATTTAGGAACTCAACATGAGCCTAAAATAGTCAAGTTGTCCAAAGGATTTCCAAAGGAATACAAAGAGAGGTATTTAGATCTTTTCAAGCAATTTATGGATGTATTTTCATGGTCATATGAAGAACTGAAAACTTATGATAAAAGTATTATTTAGTATAAAATTCCATTGAAAGATGGGATTAAGCCTCATAGACAGAAGCTTAGACAAATTAACCCATTATTGCTGGCTCCAATTGAAAAAGAGGTAAAGAAACTTTTACAAGCAAAGATTATAGTTCCTCTAAGATATTCAGATTGGGTTTCCAATCTTGTACCAGTCAAGAAGAAAAATGGAGAGATAAGACTATGTGTAGATTTCAAAAAATTGAATAGAGCTTCATTGAAGGATAATTATCCTTTTCCAAAGATGGACTTTGTCTTGCAGAAAGTAACTGGAGCATACAGGTTATCCATGGTTGACGGTTTTTCCGGGTATAATCAAGTTGCTGTGGAGAAGGAATATCAAAATAAAACTTCTTTCACTACACCCTGGGGAACATTCATGTGTGCCAGGATGCCATTCGGACTAATGAATGCAGGAGATACTTTCCAAAGGGAAATAGATATTGCGTTTGTAGGGGACAAATTTGTAGTTATTTATCTTGATGATGTTACAATTTTTTCAAGTTTTGATGATGAACACCTAGAACATTTGGAGAAATCCTTTTTAAAATTCTAGAAATATGGATTATCATTGAATCCTAAAAAATCCTTGTTTTCTCTAGAATAAGGAAATTGTTGGGCCATATAGTTTCAAAGCAAGGAGTGAAGATTGGTCCAGCAAGGGTTGAAGCCATACAAACAATCCCGCTGCCTCGAAGTAAGAAGGATATTCAACGATTTCTTGGAAAAATCAATTTTCTGAGAATATTTGTCCCAAATTATGCTGAGATTGTCAAGAAAATAACAGATATGTTGAAAAAGGATGTTGAATTAAAGTGGGATAAATATGCAAGGGAATCTTTTGGAAGAATTAAAGAAGCTCTCCAAGAAGCTCTTGTTTTAATTAGTCCAGATTACTTGAAACCATTTCAAATTTTCTCATTTGCATCTTCTTCTACAATTGCTGTTGTGCTACTACAAAAAAATGAAGAAGGAAGTGAGCAGCCTGTAGCGTTTTTCAGAAAAGTGCTTCGAGATGCAGAACTGAAGTATAATATCTTGGAGAAACAAGTATATGCTCTAGTTAAGTCATTGAAGGCTTTCAGAACCTATATAATTCATTGTCAAATTGTAGCATATGTGCCTAATTTTGCTTTAAAAGATGTATTGGTATAGAGTGATGTTGAAGGGAAAAGAGGGAAATGGATTGCTAAAATCCAAGAGTATGATTTGGAAATCAAACCAACTAAGCTAGTCAAAGGGCTAGGACTGGCTAAATTTTTAACATAATCTAATTTCAAAAATTTTGGAATCAGTTTACTTGCACCTGTAGAAGAAGTCACTGAAGAATCAAATCACTTTCAAACAAGAGCAGCAATTAAGTATAAATTCCTCTGTTCAAATTGATACAAAGACATTATTCATTATATGTGCTTCATTTCTTTTCCACCTTCAATTAACAGAGCTAGGTATAGAGCCTTGAAACTTAAAGCTCAACCTTATGTTATAATTGAACCTAAGTTTTATTGGAAAGATCCTGCTGGTGTGTTGCTGTTATGTCTAACAGAAGAAGAAACCATAGAAGTGATTAAAGAGTATCATGAGCGCTTATGTGGAGGTCATTACAATTGGAAGGTAACTGCTCATAAGATTCTTAAATCAGGTTTTTATTGGCCCTCTTTATTTGCGGACGTATATAGGACTGTTAGAAGTTGTCAAAAATGTCAGTTGTTTGTAGAAAAGAAAAGGTTAGCTCCTTTAACTCTTCTCCCTGTTTTTGTTGAAGAACCTTTTAGACAATGGGGATTGGGTTTCGTTGGGGAAATCAATCCACCATAAAGTGGGAAATTTAAATGGATCTTGACTGCAACTGATTATTTTACAAAATGGGTAAAGGCAGTCCCTTCCAGAAAAGCAAATGATTTGGTTGTAATGAAATTTTTGGAAGAAAATATTTTTAGCAGATTTGGATGTCCAGTGAAGATTGTGACAGATAATGCTCAAGTCTTCAACTCATCCAGGTTTATAAACTTTTGTCAAACTTATAATGTGATATTGTCCCATTCTATAGCATATCACCCTCAAGGAAATGGATTAGCAGAATCCTCTAATAAAAAGTTGGTGAAAATCTTGAAGAAGATAATAAAGGAGAACCAGAAGAATTAGGATTCAAAGTGAGTCTTTCCTTTATGGGCAATGAGGATGAATACTAGGAGATCCACTAGTAATTCACCTTATGAATTAGTATATGGTTCCCAGGCATTGTTTCCTACTCAGTTAGTAAGGCCAGTAATATCTTTCCCTCAAGATGCTCAAGAGGAAACTAATGCCCTTATTAGAAAAATGAATAAAGTGATGGAATTAAGTGAAAGTAGAAATAAGGTTAGGGACAATTTGGTCACTTATTAGGAGAAAATGAAGTCCATTTTCGATAGAAAATCAAAAGAAATCATGTTTCAGAATGGAGATCTGGTACTAAGATGGGATACAATAAGAGAGGATAAAGGGAAGCTTGGCAAATTTGATCCTTTATGGTATGGTCCGTATAAAATCATTGAAGCCAGAGCAAACAACACTTTCATGTTGGAAATTCTTGATGGAGAAGCAATAGAACTGCCTATTTATGGGCAGTATTTGAAACACTATTTCCAACACTAGAAGCAGTTATTTAATCATTGTGCATATCCGGTTTCTTATCATTGTATATTTTCATCAAGCAATTTTTGACTCCATGCCCGAAGTGAAGGCACTGATCTGCAGGTTCTTAGTGTTTCGTGGAAAAAAATACTATCCCCAGGTGGAGCTAGATGTTGTGGATCATCTGCATATCCTTTTAATTTTATATTAAAAATACAAAAAAAAATTGAAATTGAAAGAAAATCAAATATGTTAAAGTATTATAGTTTTAAACTTTGGCATGAAAAGAAAAATGTTTTAAGTTTGATGTATTAAAGTTTAACTGTTTTAAACTTTGTACAAGTGGGTTTCATATCCAAAGATTAAACATCTATCAATTCAAAAGTCAGAGAGTGCTATTATTAAAAGTATGAACCGGATGATCCAACCCGCGGGCACTAATAGCGCGAGAGTTAATGGAAAGGGGTGCCCCCACAATTGACTGGGTTGAATGCAGAGGCGATGAAGATCAAAGGAAGATATCGATTGTGGGGGTACAAGCCAAATTTTTCAGCCGTACCCCAAGACCCCCCGCAGTGACGTCATATGATGAATGGAGGACAACTGTTTTCCATGTCAAATCAGTCCAACGGTTAGGTGACACATTGCATAGACATTTAACACAGAATCCGTGCCACCTATTTTAGGGTGTTTCTAATTTCATTTTCAAAATACTTCATATTTTATTGCGTTTTGACCTATTGCTCCTTCCCGTCACCTTTTATTTTTGGTCACCTTGCAAGAGTATTCCTTTAGCAACTTTTTTTTAAATCATGGCTAAAAGGTCTTCCTTGTCTGGTTCATCAAGTCACATTCCTCTCATGGATAATGAGCGAGACATTCAAGACACTGCAACCTCAGTAATTCATCTTCCATTCCATCAACAATTTGTATTGAACAATGATAATTCCCCTGTCTATTCCGCCATAAAAACATTCAGGGTCCTTTCTGCATGCATCCCGAAGACACATTTATTCCCAGAGTTTATTTATTGGCTGGTTTCCACATTGTATCCTGGAAAGTGTTTCGTAATGAATTCCCAAGGGGAAAATGTTTTGCAGTTGTCTACCCAATTAATCTGCCAAGCCTTGTGTTTTCCTGAAGCCGAATCATCAGTTCAATTTTCAGAAGATTCACTGATTACTTACTATGAAAGCCTTGCAGGAGAAGAATTCAATCAATTTATGTTCCATTTGAAGCCCAATATGAAATAGTTTCAGCCAAAATGTGGAGAATTTTCTATGGGAGTTTTCAACGAAGACACTCAACCCGTATTAAGAAGTATTGCTAAAATCTTGGGCAAAGAAGATGACGTTATAGTGGACATGTCAGTCCTAGGAATGTTCGCCATGATGATGAAGCCAGGAATGGTCCTGGATATTCCATCCTTTTGGAAAGAAGCAGTCAATTCACAGTTGATGAGTCTCTCACTAACAGGTTCTTTTAAATTTCCCTCACTGATTGTCTATTTATTTTTATACCAAAATGTTGAAGAATTCATGAAGTTAGGTCTAAATATAATGGATGTAAACAAGCAAATATAGTCAGTTGTATTCTAGATAGATATAATCAGAAGGGAGCAAAATGAAGAGGGGTTATTTCCAAGACGAAGGTAGAAATATGGAAAAAGTGCAGAGCCTGGACTATTAACTTGCCAAAGGGATCAACAACAAAGAAAGACAAATCAGTTAATCAAGGAAAAGAAGCCACTTCGTTTGCAATTCCTATAGATTAGGATATTTACTTTATGTTATTTTCTGAAGTCAATGTAATTGTTAAAAGACATTTTCAAGGCATGTAATAGACAAACTTCAAAGTCATGAAGTATTTTTTGTAGTTATAATTGGTTACAGCAGTTCCAAACTGCTTTTTATTGTATTTAATGTAATTTACAAGAGGAAGGAAGGTTCCGAGTTTTGGACCTCCTAGACAAATATTTTTGTACTCAAAGATTCAAAGATTAATGAATGAGTAAGTAAGTTTCTGGCAATTTGTTTATGTTGAAATGTATTCCAATTCTCATTATGTATTTTC
This sequence comes from Pinus albicaulis, assembly GCA_034641835.2. Classification (NCBI taxonomy): domain Eukaryota; kingdom Viridiplantae; phylum Streptophyta; class Pinopsida; order Pinales; family Pinaceae; genus Pinus; species Pinus albicaulis. The sequence continues at coordinate 82,618,941 of CM076581.1, read as the reverse complement.
CTTCTATGAATAAAACAAAGTTATGAGCAGTAGGTCCTTAATTGGTGCTCCTTTGTTTTAACTATTTCTTTCACATGTTTCCTTTGAAGTTTGGAATAAAATTTTCTGTGTAAGGCGGCATATCAGTTTGGACTTCCCCTTACATTTTCTTCCAATCAGTTCGTTCAACATTAACAGATGGTAGCATTACAAAGTATTCATTATATTTGATATTTAAGGGTCTGATTATAAATACTTGAGGGTTAACAAAATAGAGACATAAAATTCGTGACATAATTATAAAATGTCTTAAGCATTGATTCCTTATCATAGCTAAGGGATTTTCTGTTAAGGTACAACAAGAGGAATGGAGGCTAGCCCTAAAAGATGGTGCATATGATACATGGTGAATGGACACACCAAGGATAACTGTCCTCTACTAGCAGATTACATATAGGCTAGGGGGCCTAGTCCACTGCTACCTAGGGATACTGCAGGGCCAAATGGACTAGTACTTTGGTGCGACTATTGTTACGTTGCTGGGTTGCACGATACCAAACATTGCCCCCGCCTTGCCACATATGTCCCAGAAATAAAACAATAGTGGTGAAGGTTCTGTAGATCTGTAGGCCATGATGAACAAAACTGCTGGACATCTGATCTGATGATAGATCGAGGAAATATATATAGGCTACAGTCGGATCCGTCCTTTCCAAGATCCCCCTCGGGCATCGGTGGCTCCCTATCTCAGGGCAGGGGAGGGGGCCGAGGTGGAAGCATGGGTAGAGGAAGAGGACAACTGATTTTCTATAACTGTGGGGAAATAGGGCACTTTGCAAGGGAATGTGTGAACCCTGCGAGACAATATTGTAGATGTTGTAGACAGCTGGATCATGTGATTGAATATTGCTTGATTATGATGGCCAAGATGTAGGAGAAGAAACATGTTAGTCATCAGTAAATTTTGTTTTTTTTAGATGACTAAATACTTATCCTAGATTTCTAAAAACAAAATTCATGAACATAGTGAGTTCTAGAAATCTCACTGCCTTCATTATCCTTATGATAATTTTTTTCACTAGTTCTCTATCCTATCATGCCATGGTCAGCCCACCATTCCCAGAAGACCCATCATGGGCTCATTCCACTCATTTCCACTATGTTTTTCCACCTTTGGCCTCAGCCGTCTGTTTTGTTTTTCCTAACTCCTCCATTATCCATCTAGGGTTTTTGAGGGCATTTTTCTTGGTTTCATGACCTCCATGGTTAAAAAATAAAAAAGGCTTGTATCCTAATGCTCTTACACCTCCTCCTATCCTTAATATACCTTCATAAACATTTCCCATTGCTCCTATCCCTCAAACTCATCATTTTTCTACAAAACCGAGCCTATTGCTACAATTTGACACTTTTTGAGACTAGGACTGTGTTTTTCCCTTTTGGACCCCTTCCCCTCACTCAATTCTTGAAATTACACTTTCCACTACTCTCTAACATCTATCCATATTCCCTAAAATATCCCCAAGAATTTATATAACCCTTAACGCCTTCATTCCCCTCCCTCTACAAGCAGTCCTAAATTCCCTACACCAAACCCTAATTTTCTCTTCCAACTGATCTAGGGTTTGCTATGGAAAGGAGGCATAGGAGAAAAGGATTCATATGATAGATCATGTCAAAAAACATAAATCCATACCAACTCATAAAAATCAGGTCTCCATCATTTTCCAAGAATTCATTCCAAGGGCCAAGTCATTTGCCACACCTAGGGCCAGTTTTTCTTACAAATATGTCTCTAAAAAAAGAGATATGAATTTGGAAAAATTGAGAGAGGTTTTTATCCATAATAGGGCCAAGAAAAAAAACCTCCTTCATTTTTTACACAGGTATCATGGTTTATGAGAAATGCCAAAAATACAGGTGTCACGGGAGAATTTCTGCACTCTTGGAGTGACCTTGGAAAAATCAGGTTTTCTCATAGTTGGAGTGTCCAAATGACTTTCTTGATGAGTCAAATGACAACTAGACTTGAATATATTTCCAATGAGCTATCATGAGCTCCATTTGGAGTTATGGAAGGTCTCCAAAATTTGTCTGCACCAGCACTCTACATTTCTGCACCATCACTCAACACGTTTTGACCAGTCTTGGGAAAATAACCTTTTGACAACGAAAGTAAACCTCAATTAGGAAAAAAATGGTATATTTGGAAAGTAGACAGGTTAATATTTCCAATGCGCTATAACGGGCCCAATTCTGACACCAGGAAGGCCTCCAAATGTCCTCTGAAAAATGGTGCTGCACGCTTAGGAGTTGGTGCTGCACTCCTGGCAATTTTTTCCCATATAAATTACACATGGCGCTGCGCTCCAAGGAGGTGGTGATGCACCCTTGGCCAAGAGGGATTCCTAAGAAAATTAACCCCTTAGACCACTTCAGAGCCATTTTCGAGTTTCCCCCAAGGTTTTCTAAAGCTATGAAAGGGGTAATTGAATGCCCTAAACACATTTTAAGCATGTTGTCATCATTTAGTGGAAAGAAGTTGATACCATAAGAAGAACCCTATGCTTGGACTTGAAATCACTGCCTCTATGCTTACTTAATCTCCCTAGACAGAGTATCAATCAAGCAAGATTCATTTCACTAATTGAAAATTTTTCATTCATCTGAGCCTATTACCACACCTATTCCTTTCATTCATTCCTTCCTTTCACTTGCGAAAGCTACCATTTCATTTACCTTCCCTCCACCTCATTGCACATAAATGCATAAATTTTGTTAGAAACTGCTAATAAAAAAGGGAAAGGGTGAGGTGAACTCCATAATGATAGCAAAGGGAAAGTTTGAAGGAGTTGCTGTGTACAAGCATCAAAGGGCTACCAAGATAAAAGGGGTTTTCACTACATCAAAGAGAAAAATTGTAAAGAGTATCAGTATAAGGGAGCCTAAGCTTTCAAGTGTAGCCTTTGTGACTGTGCACAGCCTTACCGACTATGCATGCAGCATTGCCGACAGTGCGTGCAACCTTGCTGACTATGCGTGCAACCTTGCCGAATGTGCATGTAGCCTTGCCGACTGTGCGTGCAGCCTTTCCAACTGTGGGTGCAACATTGCCGACTATGCGTGTAGCCTTGTCGGCTATGCGTGCAACATTTCCGACTGTGCGCATAGCCTTACCGACTGTGCATGTAGCCTTGCTGACTGTGCATCCAGCCTTGCCGACTGGGCATGCAGCCTTGCCGACTGTGAGTGTAGCATTGCCGACTGTGCGTGCAACCTTGCTGACTATGCATGCAACCTTGCCAAATGTGTGTGTAGCCTTGCCAAATATGCGTGCAGCCTTGCTGAATGTGCATGCAGCCTTGCCAACTATGTGTGCAGCCTTGCCGACTGTGCGTGCAGCCTTGCCTACGATGCGTGCAGCCCAGCACGATGCTGTGCATTCAGCCACCCGACTGGCCCAGTGCTGTGTGCCTGTACTTTTTCTTCTACTAGGAGGAATAAGTGAGGAAGAAGAAACACATGATGAAGCAGAAAATGAAAAGTCATGAAGAAGAAAATGATGGGGAGGATAGCATTGGAGATATAGAGACAGAGGCAGATTTTAAAGATGAAAACAGTGAGCTAGACAGTAGAGAAGATGACACATCAAAAAATGAAGAAGATCATGATAGTGATCAAGATGCAAGCCAGGATGAAGAGACAAATTCTGAAAACAAAGGCAGTGAGCTAGATGAAAAGGAAGAAACAAATGACAGCCAAGAAACAGAGGAAGATTTTGATGAGCCAAACAATGAAGATAGTGGGCCAAGCAGTGAAAGGACTAATGGCAATCATGAAAGTAATCAAGAAAAACTAATGACTAATAGTCCTAACAATAGTGACAATAGTGATTCCATGAACTCACAAGGCATCCAAGAGGATGAAAATGCACCAAACAGTGATGAAGACACCTCTAACCATGACAACAAAGAAAATGACAATGTAAATGATAATGTTGCAAACATAGAGGATGACAATGCAAAAGACATGGAAGAGGATGACAATGATGAAGATCAGGGCAGTGATGCTAGCATGGGAGAAAATGAAAGTGCCTCTCAAGAAGGTAGTCAAGAACAAAATGAAGAAGACACACATGCAGGGATCATTAACGAGGAAAAAATTAGTCTTAAGGTCACCAATAATGATAAGCAAAGTAAAGGCAACACAAAGAGCAGTCATAACGACAATAAAGAAAGTGGGAAGGATGATAATGAAAATGAAGACCACAGCCATGATAGAGACACCAACAAGACTACCATCACACCTTTTCTCATTGGCATATCAAAGAGGCCCTCATTCAAATTCAAAACAATAAAAAGAAGAAAATACCAAGTAAACCTTGGAATCTTGCCTCAATATTTTCTACAGGTCCCCCAAACCCTATGAAGGACTTATCCACCAAATTTGGGAGAATTTTGACAAGTTTTTGTTTTTTGCAAATTTTGAGGCTAGGAGCGCATCACACCTGGTGCTAATCTCTTTTTAAGAGTATCTTCAAGAGGCAAAGCTTGCATTTTTGGGTTCCTCATCACTCATATAACATGCTCACAAAGTTTTAGATCAATTGGAGTTGTTTTGGTCCTCCAAAAGGGTAAAAAACACCCACTTTTTCATCATTCTGCCTAATTTTTAGGACATGTGCTGTGCTCCTACCAATATTGGAATTTTAAATATTTGAATAGGTTTTAGAGGTAAGATAAGAAAAAAACAAGTATATCTTGAAATTAGACTTCAAGGGCTTTCCAACGAGCCATCACAGAGCCTTTTCTGACATCGGGAAGGCCTTCAAAACACTGTTGTAAGAAGACCCATGTTTCTTGTTCCTATGCTACACTCCTGGCATGAAATTTCATTTAAAAAAACAGTGCTATGCTCTTGTGGTTGAAAATTCAAAATGTGTGTTTGGAAAGTTTTAGGAGTCTGGTCAGAGCCTAAAGGTCAATTTCTTTGCTACAAATGGCCGAAAAGATATTTATTTTAGATATTTTGTGCCTTGGGCCTTACAAGGCCTCAAGGAAAATAGAGATACTTCTGATTAGCCAATAGAATTATAGATAATCTATTAGGTTTTTCTCCTCTGTTCTTGTTATATAGAGCATGAGGATTCATTTTAAATGTGGCCATTTGATGAGTTTAAGAGCAATACATGGCTCTTTGAGGTTGAAGAGCAATTTGGTGTTGTGGAGCTTGTGGATGATTTGCCTTGATTGATAATGATGAAGGCTTGATTGCAAGATCCCTAAGTTTAGTTAATGGTGATGTATCTCTAGATTTGTTCATGTTTCCTTTTTTATAATTCTTTCCATCCTTCTATATTGCAATAGTTCAGAAAATTATAGGTTGAGAATTTTTGTTTGAGGCACCTCAGTCCTCTTGTTTGCTATTGTCTTTATGTTTTCCTCTGCTGGGTTAGCTTAAGAAATCCTTAGTTTCTCCTTAGGCCCACCTAAGCTTTTATGTTTCATATTGGATTAATATCCTAGTTTAGAAATATGATTCATGGTAAGCCCTGCTTTTTTGATGCTATCTAAACTCTGTCTTGAAATATCTCTTTGATGCATTGATTGTTAGGTTAAGCCAAAGAGGTATTGTTTCGATCTTGCCCTTTGTACATGATTATCAGTTTGCCTCAAAGTTATTTATAGTTTGATATATGATGTCTAGGAGTTCCCTCTTCATTTATTAAAGCTAATTGTCTTCTTATATATTTTGAAATCTTGAAAGTAGAATCATTGACGGTTAGATGAGTTTTCTTGCTTCCTTTGTTCCACTGGATTGTTCATCTTGAATGTTTATTTGTTTAAAGTATTGTCATTGAGTAAATGGTGTGCCCTATCTCATGATTAGTATCTTTGATTATCAGTATTTAAGACCTTATTTTTCATAGGTATTTGACAAAGGATTCTTAACTTCCCTTTGCCCTACCTTGTTTCCCCAAACTTAATGTCCATCTCACCTCACACATGAACTTTAAAGATCCATTGACTACACTAGATTTTCCAAGTGATGTACCCCTGTTTACTATTAATATATCAATGAATTCATAGACTCCATAGCCCAATGTTTGATAACTTCTCATTCCACTTATCCTGCTCGATCATCTTACCCAACCAAAAAAACAAGCAAACCCAACACTTAACAACTAGACAAAAATTAACCATCTAAAGCGAACAAGTTCACATCCTTCGCACATAATAGAGATAACCCTCTCTGAGTCTAGGAAGGCTAGGTCCTAGGACTCCAAAGACTATTCTGATGTTACCCTGTGCATTTGGTCTACCAAACTGCTAAATCATGGGAAACTAACATAATGGCGATCACGGTGGGACTGAGTAAATAGTAGCCTAAGAAACTCTTATAGACTCATTTAAACCTCATTTAAACTTTGAAATCCTGTGATTTGTAACCACCTCATCACTATCACCAACAAAATGGTGATCATGATGATACCTCTGAGTCAGTGACAATCTAAGTATCCCTTAGGAATTCAGAAACCCTTGTCAAATCATAGAGAACTCAAGCTATTAGCCATAGAGTAGAATCTAGTTGTTTCACCATCCTAGCAAAATGATGAATCAGTTATAGGATGCTCTCACAAACCTTAGGGCTACTTAAGAGAGCTCAGAAAACCCCAAAACATTCCTATATTGGTTTTTTGTCAATTATTAGTGGTGGACCATATACATACATCCTTCAAACAACAAAAAATATCCACTTGGCGACTCCACTAGCCTCCAATAGGCCTAATACTCCACTAAGTTCTCATAGAACTCCATAGGAATGAATTAAGAAATCCTAATCATGTTGATGGTGGACAGAAAAGTTGAAATCCTACACCTGGTGACTCCCTAACTCTCAATAGACCTAAAGACTCCACTGGTAAAGAAATATAGACTAGTTGAAAAGAAACATTGACCCTTTATGATTTACAAACATGGATCCAAGGATACAAAGGAGATATGCCCCAATGAGTAGAGATCATATCCCTGGATTCACACACAAAATGCCTTAGATAAATTGGATAAAAAACCCGCCCCTTGTTACATCTCATCAAATTTCATATACATGTATGGAAGATAAAGGTTGAATGGCATGAGGATTGCCTCATGAAAATGTTTATGGAAACTTTAGAGGGTAAGGCAAGAGAATGGTATGAATGGTTAAAACCTGGTAGCTTTTTTTCCTTGAAATATTTCCACAAGGTGTTTTATGAACGTTATAAAGAATATTGTCCATGTTTATCATTAGCTGAAAATTGTTGTGATCAATTTGAAGATTTCATACAACACCTTGTAAACATTGATGAAGATTTAGGGAATTGCCATCCTGAAGATTTATTAGAAGAACTCCATACATTTCATACTCAAGATAGCTATCATGAAAGCCTAAGGGAGTTAGTTGAGGAAGAACCCAATCAAGAAATAGAATAAAACCCGTAGGATCTCTCTGAAGGCACACGTGATGATTCACCATCTCTTCTAGGTGAGGCTCAAGAAAATATTCAGCCTCAAAATTAGCCTTCACAAGAGAAAGAGAATTGTTGTACTTCTATCCAAATAAAGAGAAAAATTCCTCGTCTTTTGACTGAAGAGGAAATAAATTAGATGCTAAACATTCATACAACCTCTAAGCCTTCATGTGAACAAAAAATTTCTGTTCATTCTCCTGCTAATCCTGTCTACCATAAGTCAGAAAGTGAACTTGTAGAGCAATTCAAGGAAGAGAAAACTGGTAATCCAATATGTTTGATTGGTGAGATTATTTATGTTGATGATTCTCGAAATTTTGATCAGTTTGATGATGATGATGTTTTCCAAACAGAAGCTAATGTCGCAGAGCCATCAGCAGTTGATTTTTGGGATGAGTTTCACTATCATCAGATTGAAAGCTGTAATCAGCCAAGATAGGTCACCTATGACACTGATGAGGAAATCCTTGAAAGTTTAGAAGTAAGTGAAGAGTGTCTGACTCTTTTCTCTACTTCACTTTAGTCCATCAGAAATAACTTTCACATAATTGGAAATCAACAGTATTTCAATTTTGATGTTGAGGTTGAGGAGGATGATGAACTTCTTGAGAAATTTGTCAATGAGAAGCCTTCTCCTGAAATGGTTGAGGAAATCATTTATGACATAGAACTTTCCTCAGCTCCAGATGAGAAACCACCAAGTCCCATTGATTTTCCAATTGAAGATGAAGGCTTGGAAGTTGATAATCAGAGGAGAGTTGTTCAGCTGCCTTCTCAAGAGGATTTACTACCAAAGAGTATCCATTCTCATCAACATGATGACTTTCACACTGATTTCAGCCCACTCAATCAAAACATACCAAGTATGATAGAAGACAACATTGCAATCTATGATGATTCTACCAGTTTAGATGATCATGAGGAAGAGGAAGAGTTTATTTCCCAAAAGAGTCCTAAGCTCAGCCAAGTGGAGGAAGAAGCAGCCCTGGGTCAAGCTTATTTTCCAAATCTTTAGGTATTGTTTCATGATCCCCTTGATGATTTGTTAGATACTTTTGAAGAGGGAGTAAAACATGTCAAGAGCAGTTTGATGCAAGGTTTAAAGAAAATTTTAGGCACTAATGTTCAAACACAAGCGAGGTGGAAGTGGCCTTTCGATTTTTTCAAAACCCTCAAAGAGTTGAAACAAGATCCTTCATGGAATCATCTACTTGATTGGTTGTAATGGAAAAGAGGGTTCACCAGCTGAATGTATATCATGTATAGGTTAGATTAGGATATATAGGAAATAAAATAAGCTCAGCACCATGAGCATCTTTCTACATTTAGTTTTAGATTGTTTTGACCAAAAAGAGATAAAAAACTCAAAAACATAGAAAGAAGGAAAAAGAGGGCAGATTTGAAAAGAAGGTACAGCCCCATACCCAAAAAAATAGTGATACTGAAAGTGTGCAAGCCTAAATGCCACTACTTTTTCTAAAAGAAGGTCTTGTTCAGTCATCTAGCCTAATCATGGTTGAACATGTTTTAAATTTATTGTTGATAGGTTAGTGAAAGAATACTGGTCAAATCATTTAAGCTTGACCTGTCAAAAGAGAATAGATTAGGAATGAAAGATACCGGTTCCACATGCTTAAATCCCAACCAAAGAGAAGGATAGGGATGATTAACTAATGATGAAACACAACCCTTAATGCCTTCTAATTTTGTTTTTTATGAAATAATGTTTGTGTGCAGTTTGTTTCAAAACCACAACTTGTGATGAATCAGATTGTCTAATCCCGGTTCAAATCATGTTTTCAATTTCATGTCAATAGCTTAGAGAATGAATTCTATCATACTGCTTAATATTGATAGTCAAATAGTCTAGGTATAGAATAAGAAAAGTTCACTAGCATAATCTGAACTCTTGGAAGAAATAAGTGTAGAAGTAGATAGTTTGTTTTTTCTTTCAAAAGAAAAGGATGTCAAAGGTCTTCCAATTCAAGTGCAACCAAGGAAGAAAAAATGTTAGGACAATAGGTTGGGTAGATAACGATGAAGTTGAGCTAATCATGTTTTCAGATCATTAAGATCACAACTTCAAAGAAGCAGCAACAAATGAAAGAAGAAAAGTCTGCCCAATGGATAAGGCACTGGTCTTCATAAACCAAGAGAGCTGAAGTTCTGGACACCTCCTGAAAAGGAGTTGTCCTCCCCAAGTGGAGCCACTGTTAGTCATCAGTAAATTTTGTTTTTTGTAGATGACTAAATACTTATCCTAGATTTCTAAAAACAAAATTCATGAACATTGTGAGTTTTAGAAATCTCATTGCCTTCATTATCCTTAGGATAATTTTTTTCACTATTTCTCTATCCTCTCATGCCATGGTCGACCCACCATTCCCAGAATACCCATCATGGGCTTATGCCACTCATTGTAACTATTTTTTTCCACCTTTGGCCTCAACCCTTTATTTTGTTTTTCCTAACTCCTCCATTATCCATCTAGGGTTTTTGAGGGCATTTTTCTTGGTTTCATGACCTCCATGGTTATAACATCAACAAGGCTTGTATCCTATTGCTCTTACACCTCCTCTTATCCCTAATATACCTTCATAAACACTTCCCATCACTCTTATCGCTCAAACTCATCATTTTTCTACAAAACCTAGCCTATTGCTACAATTTGACACTTTTTGAGACTAGGCCTGTGTTCTGCCATTTTGGACCCCTTCCCCTCACTCAATTATTGAAATTACACTTTCCCCTACTCGCTAACATCTATCCCTATTTCCCAAAATTTCCCCAAGAATTTAGACAATCCTTAAACCCTTCATTCCCCTCCCTCTACAAGGCAGTCCTAAATTCCCTACACCAAACCCTAGTTTCCTCTTCCATCTAAGTTAGGTTTTTCTATGAAAAGGAGGCGTAGGAACAAAGGATTCATATGATATATCATGTCAGAAAACATAAATCCATACCAGCTCATAAAAATCAGGCCTCCATCATTTTCCAAGAATTCATTCCAAGGGCCGAGTCATTTGCCACACCTAGGGCCAGTTTTGTTTAAAAATATGTTTCTGACCACACAGAGATGAATTTGGAAAATTTGAGAGAGGTTTTTGTCCATCATAGGGCAAAGAAGAAAAAAATCCTTCCATTTTTACACAGGTATCAGTTTTTGGGAGAAATTTCAAAAATACAGGTGTCACGGGAGAATTTTTGCACTCTTGGAGTGACCTTGGAAAAATCAGGTTTTCTCATAGCTGGATTGTCCAAATGACTTGTTTAATGAGTCAAATGAAAAAAATAATTGAAGAAATTTCCAATGAGCTATCATGAGCTCCATTTGGAGTTATGGAAGGCCTCCAAAAGTTTTCTGCACTAGCACTCTACATTTCTGTACCATCACTTAACACTTTTTGACTAGTCTTGGGAAAATAAACTTTTGACAAGGAAAATCAACTTCAATAAGGAAAAAAAATGGCATATTTGGAAATTAGACAGGTTAAGATTTCCAACGCGCTATCATAGGACCAATTCTGACACCGGGAAGGCCTCCAAATGTCCTTTGCAAAACTGTGTTGCGCGCTTAGGAGTTGGTGCTGCGCTCCTGGCAATTTTTTCCCATATAAATTACACATGGTGCTGCGCTCCACGGAGGTGGTTTTGCGCCCTTGGCCAGGAGGGCTTCCTAAGAAAATTAACCCCTCAAACCACTTCAGAGCCCTTTTCAAGTTTCCTCCAAGTTTTTCTAAAGCTTTGATAGAGGTAATTGAATGCCCTAAACACATTTTTAAGCATTTTGTCATAATTTAGTGGAAAGAAGTTGATACCATAAGAAGAACCCTAGGCTTGGACTTGAAATCACTGCCTATATGATTACTTCATCTCCCTAGATAGAGTATCATTCAAACAGGATTCATTTCACTAATTGAAATTTGTCATTCATCTGAGCCTATTACCACATTTATTCCTTTCATTCATTCCTTCCTTTCACTTTCACAAGCTATCATTTCATTTACCTTCCCTCCACCTCATTGCACATCAATGCATAAAGTTTGTCAGAAACTGCTAATCAAAGAGGGAAAGGGTGAGGAGAAATCCATAATGATAGCAAAGGGAGAGTTTGAAAGAGTTGCTGTGTACAAGCATCAAAAGGCTGCCAAGATAAAAGGGGTTTTCACTACATCAAAGAGACAAATTGTAAAGAGTATCAGTATAAGGGAGCCTAAGCTTTCAAGTGCAACCTTGTCGACTGTGAGTATAGCCTTGCTGATTGTGCGTGCAGCCTTTCCGAATATGCATGTAGCATTGCTCACTGTGTGTGCAGCCTTGCCAACTATGCATGCATCCCTGCCGACTGTGCGTGCAACATTGCCAACTATGCGTGCAGCCTTGCCGACTGTGCGTGCAGCATTGCCGACTATGCGTGCAGCCTTGCCGACTGTGCGTGTAACATTACCAACTGTGCGTGCAGCCTTGCCAACTGTGCGTGTAGCATTTCCGACTGTGCTTGCAGCCTTGTTGACTGTGCGTGCAACCTTGCCGAATGTGCGTGCAACATTGCCAACTTTGCATGCAGCCTTGCTGACTGTGCGTGCAGCCTTGTCGACTATGCGTGCAGCCTTTCCGACTGTGTGTGTAGCCTTGCTGACTATGCGTGCAGCCTTGCCGACTGTGCGTGCAGCCTTGCCGATTGTGCGTTCAACCTTGCCGATTGTGCGTGTAGCCTTGCTGACTGTGCATGCAGCCATGCATGACACTATGCGTTCAGCCACCCGATTGGCCCAGTGTTGCGTGCTTGTAATTTTTCTTCTGCTAGGAGGAATAAGTGAGGAAGAATAAACACATGATGAAGCAGAAAATGAAAAGTCATGAAGAAGCAAATGATGAGGAGGATAACATTGGAGATACAGATACAGAGGTAGATTTTAAATATGAAAATAATGAGCTAGACAGTGGAGAAGATGACACAACAGAAAATGAAGAAGATCATGACAGTGATCAAGATGCAAGCTAGGATGAAGAGACAAATTCTAAAAACAAAGGAAGTGAGCTAGATGAAAAGGAAGAAACAAATGACAGCCAAGAAACAGAGGCAGATTTTGATGAACCAAGAAATGAAGACAATGGGCCAAGCAGTGAAAGGACTAATGGAAATCATGAAAGTAATCAAGAAAATATAATGACTAATAGTCCTAACAATAGTGACAGCAGTGATCCCATGAACTCAAAAGGCAGCCAAGAGGATGAAAATGCACCAAACAGTGATGAAGACACCTCTAACCATGACAACAAAGAAAATGACAATGTAAATGATAATGTTGCAAACATAGAGGATGACAATGCAGAAGACATGGAAGAGGATGACAATGATGAAGACCAGGGAAGTGATGCTAGCATGGGATAAAATGAAAGCGCCTCTCAGGAAGGCAGTCAAGAAAAAAATGAAGAAGACACACATGCATGGATCATTAATGAGGAGAAAAGTAGTCTTAAGGTCACCAATAATGATAAGAAAAGTAAAGGCAACACAAAGAGCAATCATAGTGATAGTAAAGAAAGTGCAAAGGATGATAATGAAAATGAAGACCATAGCCATGATAAATACACCAACAAGACTACCATCACACCTTTTTTCATTGGCATATCAAAGAGGCCCTCATTCAAATTCAAAAAATTAAAAAGAGGAAAAAACCAAGTAAACCTTGGAATCTTGCCTCAATATTTTCTACAGGTCTCCCAAACCCTATGAACGACTTATCCACCAAATTTGGGAGAATTTTGACAAGTTTTTTTTTTTTGCAAATTTTGAGGCTAGGAGCGCAACATACATGGTGGTACACTCTTTTTCAGGGCATCTTCAAGAGGAAAGGCTTGCATTTTTGGGTTCCTCATCACCCATATAACATACTCACAACGTTTCAGATCAATTGGAGTTGTTTTGGTCCTCCAAAAGGGTAAAAAACACCCACTTTTTCATCATTCTGCTACTTTTCACGACATGTACTGCGCTCCTACTAGTCTTGGAATTTTCAATTTTTGAATAGATTGTAGAGGTCAGATAAGAAAACCAAGGATATATCTGGAAATTATACTTCAAGATATTTCCAACGAGACATCACGGAGACTTTTCCAACATTGGGAAGGGCTTCAAAACACTGCTGTAAGAAGAACCATTTTTCCTATTCCTGTGCTGTGCTCCTGGCATGAAATTACATTTTAAAAACACAGTGATACAGTCCTGTGGTTGAAAAGTCAAAATGTGCATTTGGAAAGTTTTAGGAGGCTTGTCAGAGCCTAAAGGTCAATTTCTTTGCTACAAATGGCTGAAAAGATATTTATTTTAGATATTTTGTGCCTTGGGCCTTGCAAGGCCTCAAGGACAATAGAGACACTTTTGATTAGCCAATATACTTCTAGATACTCTATTAGGTTTTTCTCCTCCTTTCTTGTTATATAGAGCATGAGGATTCATTTTAAATGTGGGAATTTGATGAGTTTTAAGAGCAAGACATGGTTCTTTGAGGTTAAAGAGCAATTTGGTGTTGTGGAGCTTGTGGATGATTTGCCTTGATTAATGATGATGAAGGCTTGCTTGCAGGATCCCTGAGTTTAGTTAATGGTGATGTATCTCTAGATTTTTTCACATTTCCTTTTTTATCATTCTGTCCATCCCTCTATATTGCAATAGCTCATAAAATTATAGGTTGAGAAATGTTGTTTGAGGCACCTCAGTCCTCTTGTTTGCTATTGTCTTTATGTTTTCCTCTATTGGGGTAGATTAAGGAATTCTTAGTTGCTCCTTAGGCCCGCCTAAGCTTGTATATTTCATTATTGGATTAATATGCTAGTTTAGAAATATGATTCATGGTAAGCCCTGCTTGTTTGATGCTATCTAAACTCTATCTTGAAATCTCTCTTTGATGTATTGATTGTTAGGTTAAGGAAAAGAGGTCTTGTTTCGATCTTGCCCTTTGTACATGCTTATCAGTTTGCCTCAAAGTTCTTTATAGTTTGATAGATGATGTCTAGGAGTTCCCTCTTCATTTATTAAAGCTATTTGTCTTCTTATATGTTTTCAAATCTTGAAAGTAGAATCATTGAAGATATATGAGTTTTCTTGCTTCCTTTGTTCCACTAGATTGTTCATATTGAATGTTTATTTGTGTACAGTATTGTCATTGAGTAAATGGTGTTCCCTATATCATGATTAGTATCTTTGCTTGTCAGTATTTAAGACCTTATTGTTCATAGGTATTTGAAAAAGGATTCTTAACTGCCCTTTGCCCTACCTTATATTCCCAAACTTAATGTCCATCTCACCTCACACATAAACTTTAAAGATCCATTAACTACACTAGATTTGCCCTGTGATGTACCCCGATTCATTATTGAGATATCAATGACTTCATAGACTCCATAGCCCAATGTTTGATAACCTCTCATTCCACTTATCCTACTCGATCATCTTACCCAACCAAATAGACAAACAAACCCAACGCTTAACAACTAGCCTAAAATCAACCATCTAAAGAAAACAGGTTCACATCCTTCGCACATAATAGAGAGAGCCCTCTCTAAGTCCAGGAAGGCTAGGTACTAGGACTCCAAAGATTGGTCTGATGTTACCCTATGCATTTGGGCTACTAATCTGCTAAATCACTGGACACTAACACAGTAGACACCTACGCAGAATATACAAAGGGTCAAGGCGGAACCTTGAGATGAAGGACCAAGTGTTAATGTTATAACACGCAGCGGCATGGCCACTAGAGGAGCTACAGAGAAGGTTGAGGCAGAGCCTCTCATCCGTAAAGCAGCTGTTAAACAGAAGTTTTGGACTTATAGAGAGAAAAGGAAATCTTTGTCGCAGCTTGCCAAGATTTTGCTAAGGTTGAGGCACTTACTCCTCACGCCCCTGCGAATCCCAAAGTAGACGATGAGGTCAAACCATTCCTGTAGGCATGTATGAATTTTTTACGCAACCAAAGGGCCATAGAAAACCTCCAAGCCTTGATAGACAGTTGCGCAGAAAAAACAAGCCCAACTATGGAATTTAAGGATGTGCAAAAACTATATAAGCATAAGAGACGCACTGGTAGGGAGATGCGGTTAACTGCGTAGATTGGTGACTATGAGATGGATCAGGTTATTCTGGACCTGGGCTCATATGTGAATGTACTACCTAAGCAAATTTGGCAGTGAATGGGAGAACCTAAGTTAGAATGGTCCACTATCCAGCTGCGCATGGCTAATTAGCAGAAGATCATACCTTTGGGAAGATTATTAAAGATCGTGGTAGACATCACGAGGGTCAAATTTCATGCTGATTTTGAGGTCATTCAGATTTTAGAAGATGCAGTCCCCTATCCTCCACTCCTAGGATTGGACTGGGCCATTGATATGGGTGGTATTATCAATTTGTAGAAAAGAAGCATGGTGTTCGAAAGTGAAGGGACACGGGTGATTGTACCACTCGACCCTGCAGAAGGGGAAAGGTATATAGAACTAGTGCGTGAGGAAGAAGAGGTGGATCACATATATAAGTTAACTGCGCAAGACAAATAATGGATCAATACTACGACCGATGGTGTGCTTTGCTAGGAAAGAGATAGCGAGCACTTCTCCGACTTCGACGAGGAAACAAAAAATTGGCAAGATTGACTGCATGATGTCTCTGCACTTCGCTGCCTGTGAATTACAAGGGAATTCCGCTGCATATCTTCGGAGGTAAGAGAAGTTACCTAATATGATGGTTCTGGTTGTATAAAAGAGTTTTTGCAAACATTTGAAGCTAAGGTTCCCAAAGAATGAAGGTTATGAGCCCTTAATCTAGCCATGCGCGCAACACCTGCAAGATGGTGGGACATGCATAAGGTGTTGGGTATGTGTTATATTCTTTCCACGACTAAGCACGCGCAACGGGGGGCTCACAGGGTAGCGCCCCGACGAAAATTTTTGGTCCTTAATTTCTGGTGGGTAGTCCGCATCCATGGTTTTGTGCATGGTTTTGCACATGGTTTTGGGGTACGATGGTTTTCGGCCCCTGGTATTTTTTTAGATCCGGTCAAGGGAACTACGGTTATGTTCTAATCCAGGGTTTATGGATTGGGGTTTATGTATGCTTCAGCATGTATATATATGTGTTGTAACACTAAAAGGAATATAATGAAAAATAATCATGCCGGTCGTCCCGATTTGGGATCCAGGAAAATTTCCGTGTTTGTCTTTTGTTTTTTTGCTCTTTATGCTCTCGCTATTGTTTATTTTCTCGTTATAAGATTCGTGTGTAGATAATTTCTATTCATGGTTAGAACCTAAATTTGGTATCGCAGCCGTTTTCGGCTTCATGATGTCACGGGCCGAGAGCCAGTCGGGCCCGAGGTAGACCCCGTTCAGTGTTCAGTGGGAGATCTGCGGGATTGATTCTTGCGGTGAAAGAAGATGGCGAGCGGCGGAAAGATAGAGATCGAGAAATTTAATGGTCAGAGTTTTGAGTTGTGGAAGTTCAAGATGGAGGATCTGCTGGTGGATAAAGATCAGTGGATCGCGGTAGATCCAGGTACTAAACCAACGGCAATGTCAGATGAAGGCTGGAAGAAACTGGATCGGAAGGCTAAGAGCACAATACGGTTGTGTGTGTCAGATTCAGTATTGTTGAATGTATCTGGGGAAGCTACGGCGAAGAATTTGTGGGAAAAACTTGGGACTTTGTACCAATCTAAGTCTCTGGTGAATAAGTTTTTCCTGCGGAAAAAGTTGTATAACCTGAGGATGAAGGATGGAGACTCGGTGACAGAGCATCTGAATGCCTTCAATACTGTGGTAAGTCAGCTGTCATCTGTTGATATTAAAATCTCAGATGAAGATAAGTGCATCAGTTTGTTGTGTTCTCTACCAGACTCATGGGACAGTCTGGTTATTACAATAGGTAGCAATACAACTACCTTGAATTTTGATGACATTGTCTCAGCCTTGCTGTCGAAGGAAATGAGACAGAGAAATATGGAGGGTCAGAATGGAGATGCCTTATTTGTACGAGGAAGGTCCCAGAACAGAAACAAGAATAAGGTTTCGAGTGGGAGATCCAAATCTAGAGGGAGATCTAAATCTCCTAGAAAGTTTGTGAAGGTGTGCTGGAAATGCGGAAAGGAAGGGCACTACAAAAAGGACTGTAGATCTAAAGCTCCTGAGAAAGGAAAGGGATCTGATGATGCTCCTTCTGCAGAGGCAAAAACCACCTCGGATGAAGGTGGGGATGTGTATTTGGCTTCTTCTTCAAATACACATGTAGACCATGAGTCATGGTTGATTGACTCAGGTGCATCCTTTCACTTCACTCCCCATAGGGAGTGGTTCTGCGAGTATGAGAAATATGATGGTGATGTCTTCCTAGGGGATGATAGGAAGGCCAAAATCATCAGACGTGGAAAGGTCAAGTTGAAGCTGCAAGGTGGAAGGATTAGAACACTTCCTGGTGTTCTGCATATTCCTGCATTGGCCAGAAATCTGATTTCTGTAAGCAAGATGGATGATGCAGGTGTAAAAACAGTGTTCGAGAAAGATGCCCGCAAGATGGTTCGGGGAGCACTGGTATTAATGCGGGGAGTTCGGACTGGAACTCTGTACAAGCTACAAGGTAGTACTGTTATTGATGGGTGTAACAGTTCTGTGGTTCCTGAAAGTGGGACGAAAAGCCTAGTTGTCTCCGGAGAAAAGACCATGCTATGGCATCAAAGGCTTGGACATATTGGAGAGAAGGGCCTTCGGATACTGCATAGAGATGGTATGGTAGAAGGTATGTCTAATTGTTCTCTGGATTTCGATTTCTGTGAACATTGTGTATATGGGAAGCAGAATCGGGTGAGTTTTCCTTCTGGTGCTAAGAGGGCAAACAAGATATTAGAACTTGTGTACAGTGATGTGTTTGGGCCTGTGTCAGTTCCATCACTGGGAAAGTCTTTGTACTATGTTTCATTCATAGATGACTTCTCAAGGAATACATGGATATATTTCTTGAGGAAGAAATCTGAAGTCTTTGACAAATTTAAAGAATTTAAGGCTCTGGTGGAAAATCAGACAGAGAAGAAGATAAAGGCATTGAGGACAGATAATGGTGGGGAGTTCTGCAAGAAGGAATTTGAAGAGTTTTGTAAGAAGTGTGGTATAGCACGGCATAAGACTACTCCATACACACCTCAGCAAAATGGAGTTGCAGAAAGAATGAACAGAACACTGATGGAAAAGGAAAGAAGCATGCTCAGTGGTACCGGGTTAGGACAAGAATTCTGGGCAGAGGCAGTGGAGACTGCATGTTACTTAGTTAACATATCACCTTCATCAGCGTTGGAGGATAAGACTCCACATGAGGTATGGACTGGTAAGAAACCCTCTCTTTCACATCTGAAGGTATTTGGATGTGATGCATATGTACATGTTCCAAAGGAGAAAAGGACCAAGTTGGATAATAAATCTGAAAGGTGCATCTTTATTGGGTATAAGGATGGTTTAAAGGGTTACAAGCTTTGGAACCCAGAAACAAGGAAGGTTGTGTACAGCCGAGATGTGGTGTTTAGAGACGTGAAAGATGTTGTTAAACATGAAGTCCTACCAAAGGAACCTGAGAAGATAGAGTTTGAGCTAAAGGAGGATGAATCAGACTCTACAACAGAAGAAGACTCAGAAGATGAAGAGCCACAAACTCCAGCTTTGAGAAGATCAGTTCGGGAAAGAAGGCAACCAAAAAGGTATAGTCCATCTGCTTTCTGTTCAGGTTTTGCCTTAAATATAACTGATGATGAACCCAGAACTGTCAGGGAGGCAGTAGATTCAGAGGATGGAAAACTCTGGAAGGAGGCCATGGTTGATGAAATGGCATCCTTGCACAAAAACGATGCATGGGATCTGGTGGAGTTGCCGGCTGGAAGGAAGCCCATTGGGAGCAAATGGGTGTTTAAGAAGAAGATGAATGTAGAAGGCAAGGTGAAGAAATACAAAGCTCGGTTGGTAGCGAAAGGTTATTCCCAGGTGCCGGGAATTGATTTTGGTGATATTTTTTCTCCTGTTGCCAAGGTTACTTCTATTAGATTACTTTTATCTGTTGCTGCTGCATTTGATTTTGAGATAGAACAGATGGATTTGAAGACAACATTTCTTCATGGGGATCTAGAAGAGGAGATCTACATGAAGCAACCCGAAGGCTTTATGGTGAAGGGTAAGAAAGAACTAGTATGCAGGTTGAAGAAGTCTCTGTATGGGTTAAAACAGTCACCAAGGATGTGGTATCAGAAATTTGATACCTATATACGGGGACTTGGCTTCACTAGAAGCAAGGAGGATCACTGTGTTTATTTTAAATTAATTGGTGACCGTGTTATTTATTTTGTCTTGTATGTGGATGATATGTTGTTGATTGGAAATGACAAAGAAATTATCCAAGATTTGAAGACCCAACTGTTCTCCAAATTCGACATGAAGGATCTTGGTGTTGCAAACTATATTTTGGGCATGGAAATTAAGAGAGATCGGGCAAAGAGGAAGCTCCGGTTAAACCAGAGGAAGTATGTTGAGACTATATTGCAGAGGTTCAATATGCAGGATAGTAAACCAGTGAAGGTTCCTATTCCTGTAGGTGTAAAGCTGTCTGCTGAACAGTGTCCCAAGACACAAGAAGAAAAGGAGTATATGTCCCGTGTTCCATATGCAAGTGCAGTGGGTAGCTTGATGTATGCAATGGTCTGTACTAGACCAGACATTGCACATGCAGTGGGAGTATTGAGCAGTTTTATGTCAAACCCAGGGAAGGAGCATTGGACAACAGTGAAGCGGGTTTTCAGATATTTACGTGGCACTAGTGATTATGGCTTGTGCTACCAGGGAAGACCGGGATTGGAAAGAATGTTGGACATTCGTGGTTTTGTTGATGCAGACTGGGCTGGAGATCTGGACCAAAGAAGATCTACAAGTGGGTATGTGTTTAGCTTATTTGGAGGTGCAATCAGTTGGATGAGTAAAAGACAGTCTGTAGTGGCTCTTTCAACTACAGAGGCAGAATACATAGCAGCCACTCATGCAAGCAAGGAAGCAATTTGGTTATAGATATTGTGTTCAAGTATGGGGTTGGTACAGCAAGCTATAAGGATAGACTGTGATAGCCAAAGTGCAATTTTCTTGGCTAAGAACCCTGCTTATCATTCAAAGACAAAGCACATTGATGTTCAATATCACTTTGTTAGAGATATGGTTGAGGATAAAAGGGTGTTGCTGGTAAAGGTGGACACTTTGAAGAATGTTGCAGATGCATTAAAAAATTTTGTGAGCACTCAGAAGTTCTCTTGGTGTAGAGAAACAATGGGTGTTGAAGAATTGGGCCAATGACTAAGCTCTCTTGTGACCCCTGTGGAAAGAAAACAACAAGTGGGAGAATGTTGGGTATGTGTTATATTCTTTCCACGACTAAGCACACACATGTATATATATGTTGGTTTATGTATGCTTCGGCATGTATATATATGTGTTGTAACAATAAAAGGAATATAATGAAAAATCAAGCTGGTCGTCCCGATTTGGGATCCAGGGGAAAATCTCTGTGTTTATCTGTTTTATGTTTTATGCTCTCGCTATTGTTTATTTTCTGTTATAATATTCGAGTGTAGATAATTTTTGTTCAGGGTTAGAACCTACATAAGGGGGCATTCCAGGAGTGGGAGGAATGTCAGGATATGATGGTCCTACAATTTGAGCCTCCGGCCGACATGTGCTTCAAGACATTTCTTGTCCCAGGGGATCCGCGTGGACATTTGTCCGCCTAGATGGAGAAATGGTGTGATCGAACTATAGAAGACTGGGTTCACTTGTTTATTCATTCCTTGGGACCAATTGCCATTGCATGGTACCTAGATGCAGAGCTACATCAACGCTCCCACCAGTGGGAAGCCTTAAAAGACGAATTTTTAGGGACATTCCGGTTAACAGGAGGATCGGAGGTGCTTGATGAAGCTCTGCAGGATATTGATACCTTTGTATTTGGTGAATCTAGCCCCTATGCAGCGTATGTGATACCCACATGGGAAACGAAAGTGTGGGATATTGTCAATTTTCACAATATAACTATAAAAGTGTGCGACGAGGATCCGCACAATATCTCTATCCTAGAATTAGAGGGGTAGCACACAGTTGTGGGAACCCCATTACAGAATGTGGATGTGACGAAGCCTCTGAATCTGCGGGAAGTCAACATTGGCATGACAGAGAAACCTAAGTTGGCTACAGTTGGGGACTACTGGGATGATGACTCTATAAACAAAGTTGTTGAATTTCTCACAAAATATCAAGACTTATTCCCAACCAAGTTTTTGGATCTCAAAGGGATCACAGGAGACCTAGGGGTTATGCACCTCATGCTAAAACCAGATGCATGCCTTGAGAAGCAACGACCTTATCGATTGAACCCCAAGTATAAGCATAAGATTATGGAAGGAATCGATAAAAGTTTCCAATAAGGGTTGAGGGTGGATCTTGCGAAAGTGGTTGTTATCATCAATCTGACAATACCTACAACTGAGAAACAACTACGTTCGATCCTTGGACATACGGGTTACTACAGAAACTTCATTCAGGGATACGCACTACTCACAACACCTTTGGAAAAGTTGCTTAGGAAGGATGTTTCATTCCTTTAGGATGACGATTTCCAGAAGAGTTTTGAGCTACTCAAGGCAAAGATGGTATCTGCACCTATTCTTATTTTTCTTGATTGGGAAAAGGTATTTCATGTTCATGTTGATGCTTTGGGGATTGGCCTAGGAGTGGTCCTTATGCAACCTGACACTGATTACCCACTCGCATTTTCTAGTCAAAAACTCTTGAGTGGGGAGCGCAATTATGCCACCACAAAGAGGGAAGGGTTGGCGATGGTCTATGCCCTACAGAAGTATCGACACTATCTGTTAGGAGGACACTTTAAGATGTTTACAGATCATTCGGATTTCAAGTACCTAGTAAATAAGCTTTTGTTGGGGGGGGGGGGGGGGGAAGTTGTATAAGGCTGTTGATGTTTCAGGAATATGATCTTGAAGTCATAGTCAAGCCAGGGAAGTTGAATGTTGTGCCAGATTACTTGTCCCAATGTGAGATAGGCAAGGAACCCACTAACTTGGAGGAAGGATTTCCTGATGTGCAGTTGTTCGCCATTAAGGTCACTGATGCGCACTTCTCTAATATAATTTAGTTCCTGACTACAGGCATGGCACCTGTAGAATATTTGGTACAAAAAAATAAGGAGTTGGTTACCCGACCGAAGGATTTTACCATTATCGCTGGCCATTTATATAAACTAGGCGCTAATGACGTACCACGTAGATACATTCTGGGGCATGAAAGGCACGCTATCTTGGCAGACACTCATGAAGGCATAGAAGGAGGTCACTACGCAGGCAAGGCAATGACACAAAAGATCTTGTGGGTTGGGCTATGGCAATGTAGAATTACATTTGGAAGGAATAGGCTCAGACTACAGCCGGTGTGTTGGGAGCACAGAAGGTATGCTCAAAGAATAGGTGTGCGCTAGAAGCATAGGGGTACGCTGAGCGCACCTAGGGTGCGAAAACTAGCTATTGGAACAGTCAAATCGGGTAAAAAGAAAAAATTACCATTGGATGGGGCGGGCGGCTGGCGTTTAATGAGGTGATTTTTGGAGATTTTTTACCATTTACTTGATGGTAAGTTCCACGTAAAATCTATCCTACCATTGGGCGGTCGTCGAAGCTATAAAATAGGAGGGCTAGATCAAATAGGGGTTCTGTATCGCTTGAATAGCTCGTAATTGGCATGTTTGTCCTAGACGAATTTGTGTTGTAAGAATTTATGTGCCTATAGCATCTGTTTCATGTCTGAGCAAGCTGCTCCCTCTGACAATAGCAATCCTGAGATTGTCTTTCATGCCAGAATGACGGCTACAAATCCTGTTGAACCATCGAAACTAGTAATCTCGGCAGAACAAGGCAATCCTAAAGTGGTGGAGATTGAGTCTGAGGCTGAAGAATTTTTCTCTACCCCGGTCACAAAGAAGGGAAAGGAGAAAGAAGAAGGGTTAGGGAAGCCCCTGAAACCCACAAAATGGTTTGGGGGAAGCCTCGTACTTCCCTGCGAAACTTAAAATCCTCGAAGGCGATGCCCCAGGAACGTGCTGCTCAGGAGGAGGCCCACCCTGCCGATCCGATCAATTGGTTACCTCCCTTCATTCGGCCGCGTAGGACCTTGATGCACACACCGAAGAACCTCGACAACCTGATCACTTATTTGCAGATTTCATTGACCCCGGGAGAGGTCCTTATCATTGGTGAACTTGTTGGGAAGCTTCACGAGATCAAATTTGACGATCATGACTTGGCCAGTTTGGAGGCCTTCCCTAAACTGGCGCCTAAATTATACCTTGGCACAATTTAGGTAGATGATGGGATCAAAATTTCTCCTCAATGTTGGGTGCATGGATTGGCTGGGTTTGGGCTCCCGAACTTACTAAGGATGCCACACTTTGGTCACTACAACGTCACGAACCAGCTAGCCCGACAATTTCTTGCTCTAATTCATGATGGCTGCTTGTGGATCTAGGATAGGATCCCCATAAACGTTGTGCTGGTTCACAGAATTACTGGCCTTCCCATGAAAAGTCCCAACCCTTTAGAGCGCGTGGGTAAAAATTATGAGGCAGAAATTGATGAGTATTTGCGCAAGACCTACGATGTGGAGCGCATTACTAAATCTTTTATAATCAAGTATATTAGTAACCAAGGCACGCAATTGGGCACGATGTTGTTGGCGTGCAAAATGATGAGAAAATGTCAGGTCACCTTTGTCCCAACCTACGTAATTAAGTTAGCAGGACAATGCGGGAAAGGGGTATGTTTTAAATGGGCCCAGTATTTGTGTGATGATTTTCTCATTAATGTCTGCCAGTCCCAGGATCAGGGCCGCACCTTTTGTTATTCCTGGTTACTATTCCTTATAGTGTTGGTTGCCTGGGAAGCCCCTACGGAGTCAGTCCTCCCTAAGCTTACCTCAGACATGTGTGAAGGGGCTTGCTTTGCACACTTATGGGATTCTAAGGATCTGCAACGTCTTGAGGACAACCAAGTTTTCTGGGTCCTCTTTTAGAGTAGCTTGATCGTAGCCATTAACTCCTGACCACAGTTGTCCCCTGTCGTGTATGACAGATACAAAGGTATTGTGGCATTTCAGATCACTATGCACAATGTCCAAATCAGGGCACACCAGGATAAAGCCTGGACTTCGCTCCCTTATATGGTGGTGGATGACGAAATTGACAACGTCATTGTGCCCTGGCCTCCTAATTGGAAGATCGGCTTCAAAACTGGTGCGAAGGGCGTCAAAGGAACCAACACATCAAAATTCACCCCCCTGTTGGCAACAAGGATACCAGAGGTGCAACTAAGAGTACCAGACAAGATACGAGTGTGGCCGCACACAAGGATGTGCAATAGAAGTAGACCCTTGAGAAGGATGTTGAGGCAGAGACTCAGGTAGATTCGCAGCCAGACCTGGGCATAGAAGGACTGGAGGCAGGAGGACCTGCCTCCCACCACGGCACAAAGAGAACCAGCGAGGTTGTCAAAACGCCCCGCAAGAAGCAGTTCTCTCAATGGATGGGGTGAGACGAGACAGTCACATTGATTGACAGGGACCTTGAACAAATTGTCGATGCGGTCACTCTGGCCATGGAGAACAGGTGGGTAGCCTTAGAGGAGCAGCAAAAAGTTGCGGTTGACACAATTCAGGCTGAGATTTATGTGCTACAGTTGAAGACAGATACATTTTGGACCAGTGTAACTTAGGTACGCATGCCTTTAGCCACCGGTAGCGCAGCATTAGTTACAGACAAAAGCTGCCTCTACTCTCTACATGGCGAATCCCTTGTGATCATTCCTTCTGACCCGAGAATTCAAGTTCAGGCTAGTATCAAAGTCCAAATGAATTTAGCTAGGCTCCCTCATGAGGCCTTGCAGGGTCTCTGCACCTTTGTATTTCAGGAAATTCTTCATCGAGACCAACAGGTGCACCAACAGCTCGGCATGGTTGAACAGAAAATTGATGCAAAGAACGCTAAAGTGTTCCTCGCCACCACGAAGCACACGAAGCTTGAAAACATGATTCACCAACATTGTGCAGATGTTACCACAGATATCTCGGCCACAATCACCCCTCAGGTAAAGGTTGAAAGGTTGGTCGCAGCACTGAAGGCCTCTCGGGAGGAAGTTCAGATGGTCAAGGCACAAATGGAGCAGCAGATTGCCGACCTCCAAGCTAAGTTGCAACCTGAAACACCTCTAGAGGTACGGGCCCAGCGAACTACGCTGGTCACTATGGCTACGAACGCCATTACAAGGTAAATCGCTCAGGGTGCCCAATTATTAGAAACGGCCATGCAACTATGGATCAAGGTCCAGCATGACTCGATCCTGTGTGGCATCAACTAGGACCTGCGGAAGAAAGAAGAAGAGTTCGAGAAGTTGGAAGCCACCCAGCCCAATTTAGTTCCTTCTCAACATTTGACACGGCTGTGCACCAGCCACGCCCTCCAAGCTGATATTGATGAACTCCAGCAAAAGAAGAAGGCCCTCGGTGACCGCCCGAAGCCTTGGGCTGCTGAGGCTCTCAAGATTTCACAAGATGTTGACGTCACGGTTAAGCAGCTGAACCAAAATATCTAGAGTGTCACCGCCACGACGGAAGGCCCAATTTTAGAAAATTTGGTTGACATCACACAGAATTCCACCACTCAGAGTGAAGGCTTGCTGCCTCCATTAGCCGAGGCGATCAGATTATTGTAGGTGCAGGTGGAGACCCCACCACCATGGTGCCTCGGGACAAGTCACAAGATTGTGTTGGGGTACTGTTGGAGCAGGGTCTCCTACAACTATGAATTTTGTCCTTTTTTGTATAATTTTGTATATTTTTTTAATATTTAGTCTAACATAAGGGTTTTGGGGTGAGTTAAATCCCCTAACGCATTGTAATGGGTTAAGGGTAGACCAAGAGTCCGCAAACCACAGTTTGTGGACCATTGGATGCGTAGGTTAAATCGGTATAAATAGATGAACCTTTTTTAGTCTTAGGCAGAAGAATATAGAGATTGATGATAGTGGCGAATTGTTAGATCTTTTTGGGTTGCTAGGGTAAGGACTCCTACTAGCTATGTGCGCGGAGATCCTTAATCCTGCTATGTGTGGACCCTGTTGGCTGTGTGTGCAGGTTGTGTTGGATTTTATTGGGTTTTTAAGGCTAATATATGAGAATCCAGTGAGAGTACCTCTGATTTATCTGAGTTTATGTATGTAATATCCCCAAATTGGGATTGCTAGCAAGGCATGCCTGAAAAATTCATTTTTCAGGAATGTATGCTACATCAAACAAGATTAGCCCTTGTATCTCTTAGATATGATAATATAATATCCAAATCCAAGAGGAAATAAGAAACCAAGAAAACTAGGTGAGATAAACAAGCCTCTCACACCTAGAATGGCCAGAAAATGCCCAATAATGGGACTGCAGCAACATGTAAACACAATGTCAGAGTTGCAGAAATCTATTCATCCACGGAATGTGTCACAAAACACATTATCATTATTTTTTGTTACATCAACAACTTCTTCTTAATTTTAGGACCCAAAAAGTGGGGAAAAGCAGCAATTTAAGCACTAAAAAGGTTAATTTCAGAGATATGCATAAAAAAAGAGGAAAATGATGGTTGGATACCTTATAATATGTTATAGGGGACTCACATATAAAATTTCATAAAAAAAAAATCACTATAGCTATGTGAAACAGATCTCCCCATCTCGGTATGGCTCAAAAAGGCCCAAACCCCATGACTTAGCTAATGCAGAATTTGATGAAGCCTTCACATCATATTTTTTAGAGGGTTTATGATAAAATATTATGAAAAAATCCAATATTAAGTGTATTATATCATATCATGAAGAAAAATGGAGTATCAATCTCTTTTACACATTTTATAAGTGACCCGACAAGGGTTTCATGAGAGTACAAGTGTGAGAATGACAGATCTACAGAATATGGATTTGGAAAATGCAGTACACTGTAGCTTTATAATAAAATATCTAAATAATACATGAGAGAGAAGAAGAATGATGTACAATGCTTTTCCGAGAGAAGGGTTGGCCCTTCCTCCAAGGAACAGGCTCAAAAGCAAGGGTATAAATCCTGCTACTGCAACACTCAATAAAATAACGCAATCCCTGTAGCTAAATACACTGGAAGATATGGATAAAATGTTGGCCACATTCCAAGATCTGAATATCAGTCCAAAGTGATAATACACTCTTCTAGGAGGATAAAAGACTCACTCACTGAGAAGAGGCACTAGTATAATCTAGATCTGAGTAGATCTAGTCTCCACTTGCTGTAGCTCACTGAAACAAGTAAACCCCAATAGGATTTACGCTATATAAGGGAGATGGAGCTTGGCCATATGCCTGATAGTGGAAGAGAAGTACAATGCCCTCTAAGAGCTACTCAATGGAAGGAGAGATAATCCCTAAACAGGAAATCCTCACCAGTCTCTACTAAACAGCCAAGAGAACTCAAATTGCCTAAGAAGACATAAAAATAAATTATCATCAACAACATTCTCTTGAGCCTTCCCCTTCCTTTTATAATATGAGATCTTAAGAAACCCTAAACCACCTTCAAAACTCTAGCTCCTTTCACATGAAGACATTCCTTCTAGAACTACACTGATCAACAAGGAGGTTCAATGTATCTAGATAGTGCTATGATTTGGTCAAGGTTGACCTCTTCAATCTGCCTCATCCCTTTTCATACTCAAGTGCCTCCAATCCAGCTCTCAAATTTCTGTCTATGATGATCCTTGTTCACATTGAACTAGATATATTGCTGATATCTTCTTCTTCATGCATGCATGTTGACTTAGTCAAACTTGACTATGTCCTCATTCATTTTCCCCTGTTCACACACACCAGTGTAAAATCCATCTACTGTGATGATCTCCTTTCACATTATGATGGGTTTTATTCATGTTTTTATTGTGCATGGGCCTCCTTACCCATTTAGCCAAATATAAGGTGCTAAAATCAAAAATTAATATTCCCCTTAGCTACTTGCTAAAGTAGGAATATTATAGTCCTCCCCTCCCAAATGTTACTTGTCCTCAAGAAACTGCAAGGATAGAACTGAAAGGCTCCCTCCCAAGGCATGGAGTCTGAAAAGTGTTTGGGAACTATCATTCCCATGTAAAACCTCCACCCCCAAGCTATCATCCATACAAGATGAGTCACCCTTCGACATGGAAACTCATGAGAGATCTCTGCCACCCTTAGCTCCTGCAATGTGGGTGGGCTAAATAATTAAACATGGTAGAAAAAATGGCCTACCCCATTCTATCTTTCTCTCCACTTATAGAAAGTGTAGAGAACATGCTAATTTGTGGCTACAATCAGATTTCCCTCAAGTGGCAAGAAGGTAAATAGATCTCCAAAGACCCTCTCTCCCATATCATGGATCAAACTGGCCCAAATCATCCCATCCAAAAGGAATGGCACATCATCATCATTTGGCATCCAACTCAGAAACAAGCTGAAGGTTACATGATACCAATGGTTTATTAAGTGGATACGGCGCAGTTTTCCGAATTACTGCTTGAGAATATCATGTGGCAGTTTGGCCTTCAACAACGTACTAGCTGTGCATGAGTGCTCATCTCTATGTGGTAGTAAACAAAAATATATATCAGTTGTACATGATCTAAATAAAAATACAACGTGCCATACTCTCCTCCTAAAACATCATGATGAGTATGGAAAAATTTCAGCCCATACTCTTTCAACAATAGCCATAGCAACAAGGACTCTTGCTGCCTCCTTGCATTATCAAAATGCAGATCATGGAGCAATAATATAATGATGGACATGTGAGTTGTCTCATCAAAAAAT
Source organism: Pinus albicaulis (assembly GCA_034641835.2). Taxonomy (NCBI): domain Eukaryota; kingdom Viridiplantae; phylum Streptophyta; class Pinopsida; order Pinales; family Pinaceae; genus Pinus; species Pinus albicaulis. Next base: position 82,589,475 of record CM076581.1, on the reverse strand, counting down.
TTCAAACCAGCCCCCTCATACATCATGGGGGAGTTATCCTTCCTTCCAAAACAATGTACATACATGAAATACATCTCGAACATAAATACATGTGAGCCCATGAGATATATCTCAAACAAAGGAAAATATATGGACATAAGATTTGACATATGATGTCCAAACTCTCTTCTTAACAGCCACAACATCCATGCCTTCTTATTATGCATCCTATCAATGAGACTCAAGGCATGAGATAAAGAAATAGAAATTTTTGGGGAGTGACCAAACTCACCCAAAAACAAGCAGCGCAACCATGCTTCTTGCTGGCCTGTATCATAGATTTGCAAGGGGTTTGGAAACCTCTTGCTCCATACTGCCATCCACTCATCCCAATGTGGGTGATGGATCTAATTCTGCCATTGCCTGGTATCCTCCCAAGGTAGGACACCATGCTCCTCCAACCTTTGAAGAACTTTTCACCTCATGAAATGTAGAAGTGCACCTCCAATGGGATCTCCTGATGAGACCTCCTCCTCATGCACGATCTTCCAAAACAAGAGAGGCCTTGGATTTGTTGCAAGTAGAAGTCTCTCTTTGAGCTATGGCATGCTCATTGAGAGAGTGTCATCCAGAGAGGAGAAAGAATTTATCATCTCAAGATGTCTACCCTTTGACATCTCTTCCTCCATGACTTCATGAATGAAGCTGCCATGTGAATGCTCCCATAAGGCATGGGTCCTTTTTCCTTCATCACTGCCTTTGTACAGCGCAATGCAACTCTGTTGCTCTAAACCAACAGTATAAAAAGATGTGGATCCCTTCATAGGATTTGTTGGAATGACAAGAGATGGAAATGCAAGCATACCTTGGTGAGAGGTAGAAGCAAGAGCTCCTTCCTCAACTATATTGTCTTCCTCCACTACTGAACATGAAGGCTCCTCCTCCAAGGTTGTGGCAGCGTTAGTACAAGGCTCCTCAAGTGGTGGTGAGGACTCCTCCTTTTCTGATATCCTACTGTCAAACTTTTTGATCAGCTTTTGAGAAAAATCAACAAGAGTAGACACTCTTGCATGGCTCAAATGGATAAACCACCAAATGTTGGCTTCACCTTCTAGGTGCAGCGCTGAGAGCTCCATAGCTTCTTTTACCACTACAGGATGTAGTAGGTAAAATTATTCTAGCTTCATCACCCGCTTTCTTGTTGTAGATGACCCATCAAATGTAGACAACAGAAATATGTTGCCTTTGATCTCTCTTTTACTGCATGGTATCTTCTCTTACTTCACTTGGATGAATTGAGGAAAAGTTAGAGTCTCCTTGAAGGCTCTAGAGTGACACTTGTACTCTGTCAAGTATCTACTTAGAATCTCATGTTCTAAGTGATCTTCTTGCTCTTCACTCCCTCTATGAGAATAGGAAGTGCCTGGTCCTTCTTCTTCTTCTTGAAACCTTCTAGAGGTCTCACTGCAACTTTCTTCTTTCTTTTGTTTAACCTCTTTGGTGAGGCTCTTCTTAGATTTGAAAACTGATGAGATTAATCTCATCCTCTCCATCATTCTGAACTATACTCCTTCTCTTTAGTCTTATGATAGCTGTATCTCACAGGCTGAGCCAGAGATCATGGTTTGATACCGCTATAATATCCCCAAACTGGGATTGCTAGCAAGACATGCCTGAAAAATGAATTTTTTAGGAATGTATGCTACAAAAAACAATATTATCCCTTGTATATCTTATATCTAATAATCTAAGATCCAAATCCAAGAGGAAATAATAAACCAAGCAAACTAGGTGAGATAAACAAGCCTATCACACCTAGAATGGCCGGAAAATGCCCAATAATGGGACTGCAGCAATCTCTAAACACAATTATGGAGATAAAGCAAGCTATTCATCCATGGAATGTGTCAATAAACACATTTTCATAATTTTTTTTACAGCAGAAACTTCTTCTTCGTTTTAGGACCCAAAAAGTGGGGAAAAGCAATAATTTAAGCCCTAAAAAGGTTAGTTTCAGAGATCTGCGTAAAAAGAGAGGAAAATAACGGTTGGATCCATTATAATATGTTATATGGGACTCAAATATAAAATTTCATAAAAACAAAAGCACTCTACCTATGTTAAACAGATCTCCCCGTCCCGGTATGGCTCAAAAAGGCCCAAACCCCATGACTTAGCTAATGCAGAATTTGCTGAAGCCTTCACATTGTATTTTTCAGAGGGTTTATGATAAAATATTATGGAAACAACCAATATGGAGTGTATTATATCAGATCATGAAGAAAAATGGAGTATTAGTCTCTTTTACACATTTTATAAGTGACCCGACAAGGGTTTCGTGAGAGTACAAGTGTGAGAATGAAAAATCTGTAGAATATGGATCTGGAAAATGAAATAAACTGAAAATTTATAAGAAAATAGCTGAATAATACATGAGAGAGAATAATAATGATGTACAATGCTTTTCCGGGAGAAGGGTTGGCCCTTCCTCCAAGGAACAAGCTCAAAAGAAAGGGTATAAACCCTGCTACTGCAACATTGAATAAAATAATGCAGTCCCTGCAGCTAACTGTGCTAGAAGAGATGGAGAAAATTTTGGCCACATGCCAAGATCTGAATATCAGCCCAAAGTGCTAATACACTCTTCCAAGAGGATAAAAGACTCACTCACTAAGAAGAGGCACTAGTATAATCTAGATCTGAGTAGATCTAGTTTCCACTTGATGCAACTCACTGAAAAAAGTAAAACCCAATGGGATTTACGCTGTCTAAGGGAGATGGATCTTGGCCATATGCCTGATAGTGGAAGAGAAGTACAATGCCCTCCAAGAGCTACTCAATGGAAGGAGAGAGAATCCCTAGACATGAAATCCTCACTAGTCTCTGCTAAACAGCCATGAGAAATCGAATTGTATAAGCAGACATAGAAATAAATTATCATCAACAAGCTTCTCTTGAGCCTTCCCCTTCCTTTTATAAGATTATATCTTGAGAAACCCTAAACCACCTTCAAAACTCTAGCTCCTTTCACATGAAGACATTCCTTCTAGAACTGCGCTAATCAACAAGGAGGTTCAATGTATTTGGACAATACTGTGATTTGGTCAAGGTTGACCTCTTCAATCTGCCTCATCCATTTTCATACTCATGTTCCTCCAATCCAGCTCTCAAATGTATGTCTATCCTGATCCTTGTTCACACTGAACTAGATATATTGTTGATATCTTCTTCTTCATGCATGCACGTTGATTTAGTCAAACTTGACTATGTCCTCATTCATTTGCGCCTGTTCACACACACCAGTGTAAAATCCAGCTACTATGATGACCTCCTTTCACATTATGATGGGTTTTATTCATGTTTTTATTGTGCATGGGCCTCCTTACCCATTTATCCAATTGCAAGGTGCTAAAATAAAAAATTAATATTCCCCTTAGCTGCTTGCTAACGTAGGAATATTACAATGTAGTACTGTTGATGCGAACTATTGAATCTGTTACACGTAATATTGGTTTGTTGCTGCGGATCTGTCTTTATTATAACATAGAGTATTATTGTGATCTATTGTTCCTGTGTTTATGGTATTATATATGAAAGTGTTGATTAGATCTATGGCTGATAAGTAGCTCTATTAACTGTGGATTATACTAATTAGTGAACTTGTGAATAGCTCTGTTTTATAGCTACGAGAGTATCCTTGTTCTTGTTACATGAATATATGATCTGTTAATTACTGCAATTGTAGTTTTTGTACTGATATATTGGTATCACGCACGTGGATGCAAAGGTACTTAGTAGATATGAGCTCTGCGATATAGGTCTATAACTAGATCTGCTAGATACGAAGCTGATAAGCTGGGAACGTAGCTCTGATTGAGTTACCTGCTCTCTCTCAGGGTGTAGAAACCTGGTTCCAGCACCCTCCCATACTACTTCGGGTGAGACTTTGACCTGCACAAGCAGGTTACTGCTGAAAGGGCTAGTAGTATAGGGTTTTTTGGAAAACCTTAACCTCCGAACCTAGCTCAGGACCCCTCAAGCCAACACCATCATCCCTCAATTATCCTTACATGCGAGTGGTATCTTCCCCACCATAGGTTAATTATGTGGCAACATGTTCGATGTCTATGTCTAATGATGATCCATTCAGTGATATAGTGCATCATGTACTGGGGGCATTGGACCCTAATTTCCAAATTGTGGTTCTCCCATTTGATGAGAACCTCTTGGAAGACATGACCTCGTATGGTTCATGAGAAAAGTATTTAGAGCATATTTCTTTTTCTTGTGTCAAGCTCGTTAAAAAATGAAATAAGGTGCCAGAGAAAAGTTCCTTTTCTTATGTCAAGCTCCTAAAAAAAAATGAAACAAGGTGTCGGAGCAGAGTTCCTTTTCTTATGTCAAGCTCCTTAAACAAAAATGAAACAAATCCCCTTCTAATTTGAGTCTTTGACTAGATCTCATAAAATCCTAGTCAAGTCTTTCACTTTATCTCTTAAATGAACCTTCATTCCATCCACCTTTTAGTAACCAATAGTCTACTTAGGTGAATGAAATGAAGTTTAGGGGGCATGTACCTCGAATTGTGCCATTATGCTAGGGGAATGCAAACCAATTTCAAGCATAGTTTCTTATTTCAAGCTTGTGTAAAAATGAAACTATCTTCATTCTACCTCTCATGATTGCCCTTTTATATGCCTATTCTGCTAGATGAACCTTGGTTTTCTCATTCCATCGTCACCATCTGCTTGGCCAATCATACACTTTCACTTGGTTTTTAACTTTTCTTGGGGAACCACTGCGATGAGTGGTCTTGTTAGCTAGCCTCTTTACCTTTACTTGTTTTGAGAATTTCCATCATCACTGAAACCAATTGCTACCTTTTAAACCACTCATTCCTCCAGGTGGAGTCAAATTTAAGCTCTTTTCTGACTCTTGAATCATGAAAATATTTTTGGGCACTTGTCCTTTCAAGCTCATTAAATTAAATTAATTTACGTCATCTCAGTATAAGTTTACCTATTTTTTGGGCTGAGATTGACTAATTATGAAAAAGGAATACCTTGATCGAACATGGTTAAGAGGTTCTATCGAATATTGTTTTCTACCTTTCAGGATTCGAGGGACGATTTACGAAAAGGGACCTGATGGAGTTTTCTATTTTTTCTCTTTTTAAAACTCTCTAAACATGAAAAAGACACCAAGTTACTCTTCTGTCAGACTCGTAAAAATTAAATGTCGAAAGAATTGTCACCATGAAAAGACTAAGTTACTCCTTCCTATGGCTCATTAAACTTACCAGGATGGATTCATTAAAAGAATGAACTTATAATCTAAGAATATGCTATCCTCTTCACTCTTGCAATAAAAAATAAAGAGGTACTCATTAGTAATAATGGGGGAAAATCGAAAGTGAACCTTCCAATGTCTTTCGAGGTAGCATGTCGCTATTGAACATGACACTCGTCTGCATTTCATGTTAGGTTGGGGATATCCTTCATTCGTCACTTGCCTTCATGGGTTTGGGAAATCCATTTACCTCTCATTTGATTATTATCTGCCATCATGATGACATTTGATCCCATTTTTTAGTCAAATTTTTCCACACTCTGGAGTCGTGTCGATGATATGTTCAAGATAAGTCCTTTTTGTAAATGTCAAACATCCTCTACTTATTTGACCCTTTCTTCAAAAATCTTGAATCACTCCTATCATCTTGAGATATCCTTTGTTTCGTGTCAATGATGTGGGAATCATTATGTCCATCCTCCATCCTTCGATGGATCACTTCCTATCGACTTTATCTCATTATCCAAGAAGATGATTTAGAAAATGCTTTTTAGTACCTTGGAGCTTGCATGCTTCAATGTCCAATTCTTCGTGTTTGACGACAGGTTCACATCACTTGTCTTCGATCAGATGATTCTGTAGGAGTTTAACTTCAACTCATTTATTCACACTTGTATATTGTGTTGTCATACCTTGAGGGCCATATCCATCATTGGTGGTTTCTCTCATGCCTGTTAAAAATTTACATTATTAACTGGTAATTAGGTGGTTTCTACCATGTTCGACATCAATACATCTATTCACATGGTTAGATTCGTACAAGTAGATAGAGATAGAGACGAAGACCCTGGATCACATATGTTACTATTCAGGTTGCGTGGAGCCATTGATTATTCATGATTGTACATGTTGTTCCTTGAGAAACAATTTCTTGCTGTGAAAAGAAATCCGTGCTCAAGACATTAAAGTTTACGTCACAAAAAAAAGTATATTTGTCCCTGTTCTATAAACCTTCAAACATTAATTATATAATCTTCAAATATTAAACCCATGGAAGGTTCTGCAATGCCATATCCTCCTTATGTTGAAATGAAAGGATGGAAGAAACAAGAAAGAAAGGATTTTAATTTGATATGCTGCTTGAAATAGAATCTATCAGTGTAAAATCCTGAAGGAATGAGTAATGATAACGTTAAAATAGAGGAGCGCCCAATAAGGTTTATTTAACTCTTAAATACACATGTATCTAGAGACCTGCAGCTCAAATTACTCTATTTTACTCACAGATATGAAAAACATAATGAAAACTGAGAAACTATTCAGCATAAACAGAATGAAGGAAACTTGCAAAACTTTTCATTAATTCAGTATTCTTCAGTACAAAATTTTAGCTTCAAGGTCCAAAAATCGGAACCTTCATCTTTATTCAAATTGTCTTTTTATACATTATCACAAAACAATTTCCAATAATGAAACTGATTCTAACTATTCTAACTAACTCTAACTGCCTAAACTATTAACTGTTATAGAGGTACATGCCTCGAAAAAGTCTTATTACATTTTCATAATCCTGAGAAATGACATAATGAGAATTTTTATAACTTCTAATCTAAAGGAACAACTGGTCCTGAAGTGGCTGCAGAATCAATGTCTACTTTTGATTTATCCGTTGGGATCTTTTTTGCTGTGTCAATGGAGAAGATTTTGCATTTTTTCCGAAGTTCACTTTGAGTTGTAGGAGCATTCCTGTTGGATGTGACAGAGCCATCCTAAATTGATCCTTTTCAAGATCCATTACAGTCAATAATCTGGTCTGATCAGCAGCTATGTGATGTTCTACTTGCACTCCTACATTGGTTTTAATCCTCTGGTTTCTTTCTTCAATCTGTGAAAATATTTGTTTTACTACGACATCTTTTCTGAATAAAGTTCATGTCCTCTAGGAGAAGAGGGGACATTTTTTTCTTCATTGACATGGAGAGTAAAACCTGGCGAATTGGAAGAGTGATCTTCTGCTAATTTGGTTCTCTTTTCCTCTCTAGGCTCCTCATCATCTATTTCAACAACATTTTCTCTACCTCTTTTGCTTGTCTTTTCCATAATAACAAGCGTTTGAATGCTGGTTTTTGATGCACTTGTTTCACCTGGATTTGCAAGCTTCTCTTGATCAGGTTTGCTTACATGGGAAAATGCAGCGTATCCATTTTCAATTCTTCTCTGAGAGATTATTTCATGCGGATCATAAGACCATTTTTCTCCTAGCAGCAACTGTGTCTCCTCCAGCATTTTAGAAACTTCATCAAAAGCTTGTCTCGAATTGACCACAAAAGGCCCCACACTCATAGGCAATTTATAAATAACACCTTTCTTCATGGGACGAAAGTGTATATGATCCACATTAAGGCTCTGTCTTATGAATTCCAATGCGAAAAGCCACATGGGTACAAAAGTTGGGAGCCTATAGGGCTCAATGCTAGCTCCATACAACCTTATCTCTGAATACTCTTCAAATAAAAACCAATCTCCAAATCTGCAATTAGGTCCTAGCTGTAGGAAATCCTGGGCTTTTGGTAAGAAGCATGGAGGAAGAACTCCATTCAAGACTTTATAAGCAATAGTCATGAAATGGCTAGCAAACTCAAACAGTCCTGCTTCATTTTCTTCTTTTCTTATCATGTCGGTCCAGAACAGAACTGTTTGTTTATGTTTATTAACATCAACTATATTCAATCCCAAACTCATAAATTATTCGACATTCTGATATAAAAACAAGTAAACAATCAATGACGGGAATTTGAAAAAACCTGTGAGAGGGAGGGCCATCAATTGAGAATTTACGATTTCCTGCCAGAAAGATGGAATGTCGAGAACCACCCCTGGTTTCATCATCAGCGCGAACATCCCCAAGACTGATTTATCAACTGTCTGGTCATTGTATTTACCCAAAATCTCCGCAATGCAACTAAGAACTATTCTATACTCAACATTGAACGTTTCCAGGCTAAATTCTTCTCCTTCTAACTAAGCCTCCTTTGAATTTGGTTTCAAGTATGACATGTACAGACTGAATTCTTCATTTGAAAGGTCTTCAAAATAACGAGCCAGTGAATCTTGAAAAAATTGCAGTGATGACTCATTTTCGGGAAAGCACAATGCTTGACGGATCAATCGCGTTGATACCTGCATAACGTTTTCTCCCTGCGAATTCATTATGAAACATTTACCAGGGTACATTGAGGAGACAAGCCAGGAGATGAACTTAGGAAACAAGTGGGTTTTTGGAATACAGGCGGACAAAACACCGGAACTCTTCATGGCCGAAAAAACTGGAGATTCCTCAGTGTTTAGGGTCACTTGGTGATACAGCAAGGGATGATTGACAAATGACAAGGTATCGTGAATGTCCCTTTCACTGTCCATGAGAGAACTGAAGCTTGATGAACCGGATAAAGAGGCTCATTTTTCCATGGCTGACAGACGATGAAAACAATACGGGGGTATTGGGTAATGAAAAGGTGGCGGGAGCACGACTCAAAGGGAAAAAGAACCACAATCAAACGAGAATGGGACAAAGAACAATTTAATAGCTAAGAAAAACCATAATAAATGCCGAAATGACGTCACTACGGGGGGTCCAGCAGTACGGCGGAAGACATCGACCTATACCCTCCGTAATGAATCTCAGCCATTGATCACGGCTCGCCCAAGATTTTGACCAGTCAACTACGGGGGTCCAATTTTGATAATTAACGGGCTATTTTCCCCACCGTAATAACTAATCCGGAACCACTCTCCCACGATCACCACTTCCGCTCGGGAAGTGGTTTGAACTTTAAGCTCGAAATAAAACATGTATTTCAATAAAGTTTAATAATCATCGAGCTTTGAAACGCTTCTTTTAATTAGATAGTATAAAAACCTTATGCTATAACATATGTTTTTCTGATTTTCTATTTTTTTTGTATTTTTGATATTCAAAATAAAGATTGAAAAGGATATGCGGATATGATCCACAACAGTACACATGATCCTTTCTATATGGATGGTTGCGACCATACCATGGACCCATTTTCATGATCTCTTTTAGATGGATGGTTGTGACCATTCCGTGGGTTCATGTGTTGTTTGATGTCTATTCAGATATATGTTATTAGGCATGTTTATATCAGAGATGTCACATATTGTATTGTGCTTAATTTGGTAGGTCTCTTGGCTATATTCTGAGTCCTTGCCTTGGTTCGTAAAGAATTTTCCCCCATCACTCCATGTTCTACCTTCATGCTTTAGGGGTCATCTATTACACAATAATTTGTCACCTGGTTCACTTCCCATCCCTGATCCTGAAGTGCCATAAGATGACAACTGTGCATTATATTCACCATGGAAAATACATCAAGATATCCCTTGAAGATCAACAGAAAGATTCCTTGAATATTTTCTGAAGAAGCTCAACTTAAAACCTAAAGTTATGGGCCAAAGCTTTTTGTTATTTTCATGTCTGTGCTGATGGTATGTTGCAACAATTTTACCTAGCGCCCCCAATTCTCTTTTGATAGGAAAAATCACATTGAACCTCTTCTGGCGGCGTTTTATCAAATGGAGAAGAAGCTTTGTGCACTAGAAGCTTCCAAAACGGTGAGATGGATATGGTTTGATGTATATATGCTCAAACTATCTCATTTGGATCTCTCTATCTTATCATTAGAGAATTTTCCCTTGAGAAGTGGGCCTCCCTCCTTCTTTTATGGATCCCTAACTCCCTCTCCCTATCTATAAATTGAATCCCATCCTTCCACTACTGGTTGGTCTTACCTGATCATTAATCCTTTACATCCCTATACAGTGATTATGCTCAATCTACCACTTGGGAGAAGTATTGCTTGAAGAGCCTCAGTTTGGACTTGGAAATCACCAAATGGAGGTCTCCAACATCAAGGCCATGGTTTTATGCTTCCTCTTTCTATAATTAATAATACATCTGATGTTTCACTTTCCATATTTTTCTAGATATTTATGCAAGTAGCCTAATGCTCCTTGATCTATTAGGTAGTTTATATTCAATGTATGTTATGTATCTTGTCACATTTCTTGTTGTTTTCTCTTGATATCTTACAGGTATTCAAACACTACAAGCAGCGAGGAGAGAACTTGAAGGACTATGGAATTAGAGTCTTCATCAATGGATTGGACGAAAGAATCAGGAAGAGGTAGGTTCTTCTTCTTCCGCTTTGAATACAAGCTATGAAAGGGTTCATTAGTTAGTCTTGTGCATTGCTAGAGCCACTCTAGTGCTAGAGAGTTTGCCTCTGTCCATAGAGGGGATTGTCTTCACAACAATCTCATATAAGAATAATAATGATACCAACTTAACGAGAACTTTACCGAGTTATTATTTTTTGGAGGTCACATCAAATCATCACTTTCATGCTCATTTTGAAAATTTGTTATGCAACATCACCCCTTTTTAATTTCAAGGTTATAATTCCAATATTTTTTAACCATGACATTCAAAACCAAATATCATGATTATGAAAGATATGAAAAACCACTTTGAAATTGAAATTTGGTGATGAAGCATCACCTATTTTCTTTACTTTGTTGTTTTCAAGGTTGAAATTCAAATATTTTTCAATCATGGCATTAAAGACCAAATATCACGATTACGAAAAACATGGAAAACAAGTTGAAATAAAAAAGTGGTGATGCAACATCAACCTTTTTTTTAGTGTTAAAATTAAAACATTTTCAACCATAACATAAAAAAACAATGAGAACAATAAATATTTCCCTTATGTTGCTTTAAGTAATATATGTTTACACATGAAATAATTTTAATTAATTTAAACAATTAATTTCATTCTTAAAACATTGCATATCAATGAATGATATTCCTTTTCAATTTAATAGTTTTTCAATAATTTCATCATATTCATTAAACAATAAATTGTATGGAGAATGAATATATCTATGTGAAATTTATTTTATTTTATCTTTGAATGTGGTCAAACCTATTATAACTCAATTCTGAAGTAATAGTGAAGTCATTGGCTCATATCCATGATGTGGTGTCGACTTATCATTATTATTCAAGGAAAATCATGTCACCTAAAAAATCTACTAGTGGCTCGTAAGGGGTAGAATTTAACTCCTGTAATATGCCTTTTTGCCTAGTGTTATAGGTCAATTTGGGAACCATTCCCAATGACCTGGTTAACTAGGCATCATCTCCAGGACTGATGATCAAGGGTCTATCATTCCCTATCATCTCAGTTGCTATATGCCCTAAGACAGGAAACAACATGAATCAAACAAAATTTTCATCAAGCAAGGATTTTCCATGGTTTGAAGCTTATTATTAAACATGTGGGAGCTCACTAGCGCAGGCTCTAAGGGGCCTAAGTGCATTGCATATGCAGGTAGCCCCATTCAAGGATGCTCTGCAAAGAACCTTCCGACATTCAAAGGTGCGTTGGTCACATTGGGAGTGAAATTCTCATTGTTCCAGAATCTCCTCTTGTCCAGTGTCTTCTAGAAGGGTTCACATGTGTTAAGCTTTAGATCCAAGTGTCCATTTGACATCTACATGAAAGGAAACATGTCTTGCATATTTTTGGAATGTTATTGATTACAAAACAACCTATAGTTCATCTATAAATTGAACATAGATCATTGTGTTTGGAAGGAAGAATTTGAGTAGGGAAATGCTGGAGAATTTTCAATAGAGAGTTTGATTTGTGGAGCTGCTGCTGGAGAGACTTATGCTGTGATGAGACTTGGGAACTTTGCTGGAAGGTCACTAAAAATTAGTCACTAGGTTGTAACCTCTCCTTCTATCATCAATAAAGAGTAATTCTTGTTTTTCCCTACATGCATCCATGTTTACTTTGATTTTCCATATTGCAAAATCTTGGTTGATGAATGTATTTTATGCTTAACTGATTTAGCTAACTAGCTTGAATAGATATCTATATTATTGCATCTTCTGTTGTTTTAGTGTTCTTTCTTATAGGAAGCATTCATCTATTTGAAACCGCTTGAATTTGAAACTGTAGTGGAAGTGACAGAAAGGAGCCATTTGGAAGCGACTGAAACAAGTAAACATCCAATCCTCTCTGTGTATCTGTTCTGAGTTAGGAGAAGCATTAGTATAGTCTTTCACCTGTTGTTCTAGACTATGCACCGGGCTAGGGAAGCGTATTTTATCCATAGATTACAATTCTGGCCCAACAAACCAGCGACTCCGCTGGGGAGAACTTCTCTTGTTTCTAGGTGTTTTAGTCGTTGATATGCTTTCTAAATCTACCCAGTAGTTTTTTCGCATAAAGATTAGACTTTTTCAGAGCTTAATTTGCAAATTTGGTGAGCCAAACAATAGCTTTTTCTTTGTTTACTGCGCCCAACGCACCCTTAGTCAGGGAACAGTGCTTTGCAGAGCACTTTCTCCCTTCTCAGCCTGCATTGCAGAGCACTGTCTCCCCTTGGAGATTGCGTTAGCTCCTGAAAGGACCAAATCCCCTTGAATCTGTTTGTACTTTGCTTCAGTTCTGTTTGCTGATTTGTTCTGAAAATTTTGATGCTCTATTGACTAGTAACTCTATATATTTATTCTCCTTTGACTGAAAATTTGTTCAATGTTGTTTTAAAAAAGTTTTTCATTATCATTGACAAGTTGATTTCAAAGTAATTTTTATGGTTGCATTAAGAATCGTTTGCTTTTGAAATAGGAAATTGTCGTAAAATCTTCATTTCCTTGATAGGAGAAATTGTTGTTGAAATCTTCGTTTTTCCTTCAAAAGAGAAATTGATTGTTTGTATTCTTCGTTTCTCGAAAGTAAAAAGCATTTCAATTATTGATCTAGTGCACCTAGTTTCTTTTCTGCATTCATAACATTAAGGAAACTGAAAAGAAAAACTTGCATTTGCATGTATAATTGTGTGTTTTTTGCAAAAGGAACATTAGGAAATATGCATTTAGTTTGAGATTCATTGATTTGTTTTTTTCATTGATTTTTTTGCTCTCTTCCCTTGGTAGCTAGGTCTTTCATTGAAAAAGTTGAAAGTGAAAGTTTGTTTATCATTCTTAGCTTGCATTTTAGGAATTTCATATACATCATCGTGGTGAACTTGAAAGGAAAATTGTTAAGAAAGATCAACATAAAATAAATCTCAATTTACTTAAGAATGCATTGGAACCATAATGATAAAATCTAGAAGGTCTAGGCTAGAGATGTGTTCTAGCGTCATAAAACATAGTAGTTGTCGTTAACTTGTCTGTGATACATTCGGAGTGTGATAACTCACTCCACGTACGTAAGTATATCGTAGCTCGTCCACGTACTTTCGGGTATATCGGGCGGTGTTATAGTACGATAAGTATAAAGGGGTGCTCTCACTGTGCGGTTTCGCACCAGAAAATGCTAATACGGACTTGGGCCTCCATGTACCTTCGATTATATTTGGGAGGACAAATTTTAGGTGCTATCCATCCATAGTGAACTGAGTCGGCTGCCCTGAAATTGTGATACACCAAACAAAACATTTAGGGAGATTACCTGCCCATACTTCTTGGTTCGCTAGGAGGTATTTTGTAGTTCACAGTTTCTTGGTAAACCCTTTTCCTAGCATAACCCTTTTATTTTATTTATTTATTTTTGGTTAAAATAAATTAGTCATCATGGAAGAACAAAATCCTTTCCCTCGTCATTCGCGTAAACATCGTTCTACTGAAACTAGTACCATCAGTACCTCTGGTGAAGCATTATCTTCCCATATACCAGAGTTGGAACAAGTTGTTTCTACAACTCCTGGTTTGTCTACTATTGTCGAGATAGAGTCCTCATAGCTACTCGTGGTCACAATCCATCCAATATTTGAGACCATACCTCCCGAACCCGACGTTGTTTAACTGGAAGTTGATCCAGATCCCATTGTGCTTTAGGGGGCAACTGTTATTGGTCAAACTAGACATTATCCCTAGGACCAATTAAATAGGGTCTATCATCCCCTTATATTTCTGTTGCTATATTCCCTAAGTGGAGAAAATATTGATCCCGAAGTCGAACAACCAGAAGTTGTTCCTGAATTGGTCATCCCACAATCCATGTAGTCATTGAGTCTCCCATATCGTGCAGTCAGCCACCTGAAATATACTTTGGGCCTGATGGTGAATTTCTTCCACCTGGTTTGATTTTGATTGAAGAAATATCACAAGATGAGACACCTTTAACTCCAACTCATTTTCGGTAGGAGATTTACTTGTATGAGTCTTTTCCTCAATCACCTTCCTCTGCTTTTGTTGATCATGTTTCACTTTTAGTTTCTGTAGATTCTATAGGGTATACACTGGGTCATTTGACCATGGCTGAGATAACATCCCAGACTGAACCATATGTTTCAGTTGCGACAAAATATATTGTTGCTTCATCTTCTATGTTTTGTCCATTGACTTCACCCATGTCATTATCTGGAATCCTATCTAGTTCCTCTCCTTGGTGGCTGCTGATACCACATATGTTACCCTTAGAAATTACAAAATTCAATGAAAACCTTGGAGAAGACCCTTCAATGCATGTTATAACTTATCATTTATGGTGCTCATCAAACTCCTTAAATGATGATTATGTTAGACTATGTCTTTTCCAGCACACACTCACTACTCCAACTGCATTATGAGGATGGTTCTTTTTTTGTGTCAACCTCATTAAAAAATGAAATAAAGTCACGAGGATAGTTATTTTTTCTTGTGTCAACCTCGTTTAAAAAATGAAACAATTACCTTGAGGATACTTATTTTTTCTTGTGTCAACCTCGTTAAAAAAATGAAACAAGTGCCTTTGAGGAAAGTTCTTTTACTGTGTCAACCTCGTTAAAAAATGAAACAGGCCATGAGCATAGTTCTTTTCCTGTGTCAAGCTCGTTAAAAAATGAAATGAATCCTCTTCTAATTATGATGAGACTTCCATTTGATCTCGTAAATGAACCTTCATTCCATCCAACTATTAGTAACCAGTAATCTACTCAGGTGAATGAAATGAAGCTTGGGGGGCACCTACTCTTGCAGGGGGCATTCGACATGTGCTCTAGCAGGGGGCATTCAAAACATTCTTACCAATTACACGCAATCGACCACTAAAGTTTGGGGGAAAAATCAGGTTCAGAGCTCCAAAATGCAAATGGTAACTAGGGAATGGTAAAAATGAATAATGAAACTACTTTATATAGTCATTTAATTGTTTGCAAGTTAAATTTATTTGCTATGAATATAGTTTTATTATTTTTTTATCATGAAATAGGTATTTTTAATCCATTTTATTTTTTTCTGAAAAGGAAATACAACTGATGAACAGATTTGTCTTGCAGATTTATTCAAAGAATGACTTGACCACAACATACTTTTTCTCCTTATTTTTCGAGCTTTGATAAAGACGAAAAAGGATTTGAAGCGCACTTTTATCTCTTTTTTGAGCTTCGATAACAGTGAAAAAGGAACCCCTGGAGTCTTCTTTCATCTATTTTCAGACTCTGATAATGTGAAAATATTGCCGAGAACTTGTCATTTCAAGCTCGTTAAAGTAAATGAATTGATATCTACTCAGTATAAGTTTAACCCTTTTCCGGACTGAGATGGATTATTTACGAAAAACGAATACCTTGGTTAAACATGACCAAAAAGGTTCTTTTAGATATCATTTTACACTTTTTCGGATCTGAGAGACAAATTTACGAAAAAGTACTTTTGGAGTCCTCTTTCGTCCTCTTTTTCAGACTCTCTAAACATGAAAAAGGATCGGGTTATCATTGTCGTTAAGCTCGTTAAAACATAAAATAGCGATGGGCTTGTCAATCATGGCAAGAATTGAGTTTCATTCATCGCTAGACTCATTAAATTATTAAATAGCGATACTTTATTTGCCCGAAGGGTTGAATTATAGATCAAGCAAATGTTATCCTCCTCAAGCTTGTTAAAAAATAAAGAGGTACTAGTCGAAAAATGACCGGGGAAAATTTGGGAAAAGCAAGTAAAGTTTCTTTTTGGTAGAAAGTTGTTCTTGAACATGACACTTCTTTCACTCCATGTCCATGACTATTTGGGTTGGGTAATCATCTTGATGGTTCATTCACATCTATGGTTCATAATACCTTCACTTTGGTTTTGGGTCAATGCTGCCAACTCATCACAGTGTCGCCGATATGTTCAAGAGAAGTCATCCAGTGATTAAGAACTCATCCATCTGAAATACTCATAAACCTTCATTTTCATGACCGTCATCCCTGAAAATTTCTATATCAAGTCATACCCTTGTCTCCGAAATTAGTAACTCTAATTTTTCAATAAGGTGACTTCCTGTTGACTACAAATAAATATCCAGGAAGATCACTTAGAAACATCGGATTCCAATACCACGAGGCTTGTTACAACATCGACAAGATCCTTGCTTCTGGACCTTTGAACGAAAGATTTTTTTTGGCGTTCGACATCAAATCATCTATTCACGCCTTACGAAATGTACTGCAGTACCTTGAGGGCCATTGAAATTAATGATGGTTCTCTCGCGTTTGTTAACAACTCACATTATTGGCTGGTAATCAAGCGATGTCTTTCCATGTTCGACGACAAATCATATATTTGCATGGCTAGAATTCTACCCGAAAGATCGAGTGAATGAGATAAGAAGACCCCAGATCTAGTTTTAGCCATCTGAGTTGCGATTTCAGGATTGTTGTACACATCATCTGTACAGTGACCTTACATACAGATTTTCATCCAAACATGGGTCTATATCTGTAGGCGTGTCTACATCTGGGCAAAATTCCAATGTAGACGACTTTCTGAATTATGTACATGTTATTAGATTGTTTTATGTGCTGACTATGGGAATGCCTACCCTAAGAAATTATGATCAATAGAGGATATATCATGATGTAATGTATTTTAAGATTGATGCAGTGACCATTCCGCTTTGTTTCCAGGCTCATCACAGTGTAAAGCATCTCAATCAAATGTTCTTATTATTTGGATCTCATGCTTTAGGGGGCAATTGTTATAGGTCGATTTGGGAACCATTCCCAATGACCTGGTTAACTAAGCATCATCTCCAGGACTGATGATCAAGGGTCTATCATTCCCTATCATATCAGTTTCTATATGACCTAAGATAGGAAACAACATGAATCAAACAAGATTTTCATCAAGCAAGGATTTTCCATGGTTTGAAGCTTATTATTAAACATGTGGGAGCTCATCAGCGCAGGCTCTAAGGGGCCTAAGTGCGTTGCATATGCAGGTAGCCCCATTCAAGGCTGCTCTACAAAGTACTTTCCGACATTCAAAGGTGCGTTGGTCACATTGGGAGCAGAATTCTCATTGTTCTAGAATCTCCACTTGCACAGTGTCTTCTAGAAGGGGTCACATGTGCCAAGCTTTGGATCCAAGTGTCCATTTGACATATACATGAATGGAAAAATGTCTTACCTATTTTTGGAATGTTATAGATTACAAAAAAACCTACAGTTCATCTATAAATTGAACACAGATCATTGTGTATGGAAGGAATAATTTGATTAGGGAAATGCTAGAGAATTTTCAATAGAGAGTTTGATTTGTGGAGCTATTGCTGGAGAGACTTATGCTGTGACGAGACTTGGGAACTTTGCTGGAAGGTCACTACAAATCATTCACTAGGTTGTAACCTCTCCTTCTATCATCAATAAATAGTACTTCTTGTTTTTCCCTACATGCATCCATGTTTACTCTGATTTTCCATATTGCAAAATCTTGGTTGATGAATGTAGTTTATGCTTAACTGATTTAGCTAACTAGCTTGAATAGATATCTATATTATTGCATCTTCTATTTTTTCAGTATTCTTTCTTGCAGGAAGCATTCAGCTATTTGAAACCGCTTGAATTTGAAGCTGTAGTGGAAGTGACAGAAAGGAGCCATTTGGAAGCGACTGAAACAAGTAAGTATCCAATCCTCTCTGTGTATCTGATTTGAGTTAGGAGAAACATTAGTGTAGTCTTTTACCTGTTGTTCTAGACTAGAGACTGGTCTAGGGAACCGTAGTTTATCCATAGATTACAATTTTGGCCCAACACCTTGGGTAATTAACCTATTTCCTTAAGCCTAATAAAATTTTGGTTTTTGGTCAATCAAAAACATTATTAAGTATTACTCTAGGATCAAAAAGAAATTTAAACCTAAACACTATATTTAAAAAAAACTAGTGCCCATTTTAATCATTGCTAATGCTACCTATAACAAAGTCATGTACATTCGAATAACATTAACACTTTATTTTATATATAAATCTAAATATAGATTAATTACAATTTAATATAACTCCATATTATTAAAATAGTGAATTATCTAATAACTTCTAAATCTTTTTGGATTTATTTCATGTTTATAATCCCATCATTGATAAACACAAATAAAATATTATCAAAATCAATCATTTTTATTTATTTTATTTATTTATTTTTATTTAGTATAGCCTTTATTTAATCAACCAAAAACAATTTACATAATTTCAACGAAATTGAACATATCAATGTGTTAGAGCTTGGATATGCACCACTATCTAGTCAAGAAAAGGAATCTAGAGCTTACTTTTAATGCACCAAGGAGCATTGAATCTCACTTCAACCCTTCCTTCTCTATCCACTTATATTGCAATAACCCCTTCACCAGAAAATACAATTTTTTGATACATGCCAAGAATTATAGAAATTATTGGATGTAGGTTTCATTTACCCCATCTGGGATAGAAAATGGGTGTCCGTTGGTTATTGTTCCCAAAAAGAATGTTAAATGGCAGATATACGTGTAGAAATTTGATAACTGATATGTTATAAACCGAGATTCTCCTGATCACACACTATTTTAACTTCATGCACAATGCAAAATCTCTTCTACCATTGATCATTAATTGCGGAAATAAAAACAATTGCATGCGCACATTAAAACCATAAACAATCACACATATGAACACAGTATTTTATGGGAAAGCTTAAAGCTGAAAACCTCCAACTATCTGTATATTATATTTCATAGAGATCATGCAACACTCATCATACAAAGCTCCTCACAAGCTCTCAGTATAATCTCCAATTGCTACACACTAATCAAGCCCGATCTAGCAAATCACATGCTCCAATCTCTGCCACCTGATAGCCTGCCTCTACTGCGCAATCACTACTGAAGAATGGCTCTTAATTAACTTTGAACCACCTCCGTTTATACTGCTTTAACTTTCATCAGCCTCTCCATCAATGTGTGTGGTGCAAAAATCAACCATTTATATAGTCAGCAACTGATAGTCAGCAATGCTCTTTCACCTACCTCTTCAATGTCTCCACCGAAACTGTCCATGCACCTAAGTTAACTTATGTATCTTTGTTGATTAATGAGTTTATAATTAGTGAATTAATTAATAATTAATTCACATCACTTTCACTAGTATCAACTCGCCAAATTTGTATAAAAATAGGCTCAAATCACTATGCTTTAACTTAATATAACGAACACAACTCCATTAACTTCTCAATCAACTCCACCAAACTCTCTCACATGAGTTCTAACTGAAGTATCCATGCAATAGCTCCACTTAACCCTTAGGAATAGCGTAATTCCTTCTGTCAGCTCCTGTGCCACATCCGTGCACTTAACTGAAGTGCTCCAAGAGAATAAGATAATGTTTATAGTCCAAATATTATTAAGAGCTAATAATATTCGACATATCTATTTTTAGACTGGCAATCTAAAAATAGATTCCGCTCAATATGTCTAAAAATAGAAGTCCATCTATTTTTCCAACTTGACCAACCATCCACAAATAGCATCCTGCAACTCATAGAATATGATCGACATGTCTAAAAATAGATATAGTCTAAAAATAGACTTTGCGCCAAAAATAGCCTGCGGGCCCACTTAGTGAAGGTGACTTCTTTCCACTAAGTTGATCATCTTGTTGCAATCTCAACAGTACGTAGATTATAGGGAGCTAAACAAGGCAACTTAAAAAGACCATTTCCCTTTGCCATTCATTAACCAAGTCCTGGACACCTTGGCTGGGAAGAAGTTCTTTTCCTTCCTAGATGGGTTTAGTGGAATAACCAGATCCAAATAGCCTCGAAAGACCAAGATAAAAAAACTTTCACATGCCCATGGGGGACTTTTGCATACAGGTTCCTCCCATTTGGCCTGTGTAATGCACCTACAACCTTCCAGAGGGAAATTCTGGGAATTTTTTCTGATTTAGTTGATGACAGCGTTGAAATCTATATGGATGATTTTACTCCATATGGAAACTCATTTTAAGAAGGGTTGGAAAATATAGAAAAAATACTCAAAATATGTAAGCAAATAAATTTAGAAAAGGTAGTGGTGGAAGAGGATGAGAAATAAATTTGGATGTTCAACCTATTTGTTCCTTTATATTGTTGTCCTTGATGATAATACCCAAGAGCAGGCGGAACATTGTGAAAGTGGTCATTGGTGGCAGGGATAGAAGAGGAGTCTTGAATCTCAAAATCGTCATACCCACTCTCTTTCATGGCTTGTAATATTTCCCTCTTCCTTGCAATTTATTCTTGGATATCCTTCTCCCTAGCCTTATTCTCTTGAAACTTCTCAAACTTGGCAAGGTATTTTTCCCTAACAGGGCCTAACATTTCCTTTGGTGCTTCACATGGGCTTACTTGGCCTCTTATCCTAGCCAAGTGTTGTTTCAACCTGAGAATACCCCCACCTCCAAAAAATTTAATGAAAAATTTGCATATAATTTTCCCATCAATCACATCACAATGAGCTGATGTAGTGTCCTTGGCTTTTGGAGCCATGGTGACTAGAAATAATTGAAATTGTCAAAGAAATATGCTAATAAAAAAAAATTGCAGCTAAGAAAAATGTAGAACCTAAGATAAATTTTGCTGGGCGTGTGTTATATTATTTCCATGAATAGTCGCATGCATGGGGGGTCACAAGTGGGTGCAGCCCCCCCTATTGGAGGGTTTGTAGGGGGATGGTAGCCCCCCTACACAGGGTCTGAGGCAACGCACTGGGAATTTTTTTTTTTGAACCCTATAATAGGCGGGAATACCTACACATGGTTTTGTGAATGGGTTTTTCACATGGTTTTGGGCATGATGGTTTTCTGCCCATTGTATTTTGTAGATTTGGTCGAGGGAATTTTTGGGTACCAAATTTGTATACTTTTCTCTCCCATTTTCTCCCACCTTTCTATCTCTTTGTATCATTAATTGTTCTGAAACACATGAGGTAAATCCCTTCCCACTGTCTTATATGGAATATTTGGTTAATGAATTAATAGTCATGGAGGTTTTACCTTTGCAATTATTAACTCTGTTATTTTCACAGATTCGAGAAATTAAAGGGAATTACATTTGCAATCCATGAAGCAACTCCGAATTCTCAACGCTATCTTAGCATGCTGCAACAGCGCAACAGATTCCAACTTACCCCAGCTCTATTTCAGGCTTTTCGTGGTTTCCTTTCAAAAACTAGTTTGTTGTTGTAACAAATGTATAATTGTAGATATTTAGTTGTTAGAGGGAGATTACAGTTCCCTGAACATTTTTATGAAAATGGCCTAAGGGCTGTGAATCGGGGTTAAGCAGAAAGAGACAGATATTGTAATAGAAGTATTTTTAATCAATTGAATGCACACTGTTTTGTTGTTCCATTTGTGAGCTGTGAGTTTGCCGTAGCTTTGATCAGAGAGTTGGGCCCACTCTTCTGATTAGGTGTTGTGTTATTTTCCTTTATGTTGATTTAGCATTTATGTTTATTATTGTAACTATTGTTCCAGTATGATTCTGTAATTGTTATGAATACCTTTATAATTCTGCAATCCATCTTTAATTGCTATTACAATAGTTTGCTTACTTTTATTGATTAAGCCTATGATTCAATAGAAGATTATGTTATTGCTCTTGCATATATTGTGCAAGTTAGTCTTGCAATAACCAAAGCACCCAGATTGATAATTAATGTGGAAAAAGGGTTTGAATATTGTTCACATTTGGACATCAACATTTTGGCGTCGTTGTCGGGGAGACTAACAAGGTGAAAGAACATGATATGCAATTTATCTAAGGGTAAATCTCTCATCTTGGGGAGGGAATTTATTGCACTGCTCCAAGTCTTGAGCGTAGTGTTATGTTCTCTCGCTTTTCATTTCTTTTTTTAGAACTAATCTCTCATCTTGGGGAGGGTATTTGTCACCCTCCTCTGAGTCCTGAGCATACTATTCTGTTTTCTTTGTTTCTCCATTGTTTTTTTAGGAACTGATCTCTCGTCTTGGGGAGGGAATTCATTACCCTGCTCTAAGTCCTGAACGTAGTGTGATGTTTTATTTTTTATTTTTCATTATAAACAATCTCTCATCTTGGGGACAAAATTTTTTACCCTGCTCCAAGTCTAGAGCGTAGTATTCTTCTTTTTCTGATTTTTGATTATTTTTTAAAGTGCCAAATTCTCGTCATGGCGAGAGTATTTGATCACCCTACTTCAGGTCCTGAACTTTGATTTTCTTTTAGTATTTGATTTTATTTTTGAACCTGCTCTCTCGTTGCAGGGAGGAAACTATCCGTCCTGCTTCGGGTCCCAAGCGCTTATGTTATTTTAATGAATTATTCCCACTAATTGTATGACCGAATATTCTGAATAAGAGGGGAAGAGGAAGACCCCCAAAGAAAGGAAGGGATCTGGGAAGGAAGATGTATATCCAGGAGATCATCGAAAATGCTGAATCTGAACCATATTCTTGTGTTGTTTTCAAGGTAAGGGTTCAGACGAAGTCCAACGGGTAGTCGGTTGAGTAGCCAATGCCATCCACAGTACCAGAGGAAATTCTTTCGACAATGGAAGAAGTAATAAATAAGGTATTGGTGGAGGAGATACCCTTGATTCCAGTAGAAGGGGAAGAAATAGCAAGAAGAGGGTCAGAATAATTGAGCAATTCAAATTGGGAAGAAGAACCGTCGAAGGGGTTTACGTCACCACGAGACCAAGGGAGTGATGTGAAACCTCCTGCAGTTGAATTGAGCGATTAAAATTGGAAAGAAGAGCTCCTGAAGGATTTCGCATCACCACGAGACCAAGGGAGTGCTATGAAACCTCCTACAGTTGAATCACCCCAAGTACCAATTGCAGAACCAGTTGAAATCCCAGGTGATTATTGGAGGATATTCATGGCACCTAAAATTTCTTCTATTGAATTTCCAATTGGAAACATTATAGGTGATGAACCTGTGAAGCCCATTCCTTTAACAACTCTGCCTAATTTTCATGGGCTTTCTTCTTAAGAACTCAATACATACCTCTTTGAATTCGACATTTTCTGTCAAGGGTATGATTATATCGTCGATTCTCAGAAGCTAAAAATACTTCCTTCTACCTTAAAAGGGACATCCCTGCGATGGTTCATGGGTTTAGGAGGAAAGACTATTTCGTCATGGGATGCGATGAAGCAAGTATTTTTGGAGAAATACTAATATTACTGTAAATCCCGTGACATCAAGGAGGAAATTTTTAAGTTTGTACGTAAAGAGGACAAGAACATGGAAGATTGTGTGGAACGATTAAAATATATACTGCAGAGATTGGGCCATAGTGATTTGGATAAAGATATTTTGAAGATCATCCTTCTACAGGCACTTAGGGAAGACTCCCTGCAACTTTTGAACATAGTAGGAAAGGGGGACGTTTCGAAAGAAGACTTCAATGCTATCTGTGAGTTGAGCATTCAGTGTTCACGAGGAGCTGCAAGAAGTGGACAAGGAATTCGATCATTAAAGACTTCTCGTGGAGGGGCTACAAAGGCAGAAATCAGAAACCTACTGGATAACCTAAGGACTGATATCCTAAGCACATTATCTGCCTAGATGGACACTCTGCAAGTGAAACAGAAACAAATAGAGTTGGATAAGAATCTGGCTATCTTCTGCCCATAGTGCAAAAAGAAGCATCCATTGAAAAAATGCCCATTAAACAAAGAGGAATCCTGCACAATTTGTGAATAGACCCATGCGACCAGCTCGTGCCTTTCCTTTCCAGGACTGATGGTTGTTTTCCAAGGGGCAAGTGAAGAAAATGTGGTAGATCAACTGTACTTTATGGGACTGAAAAAGCCATGGAAACCTCAAATACCAGCTATGAATCTGGGTATGCCTCAAGACCCATCTCATTATTTTAATATGGGTCCCTAATCTGTACCTTTCTCACATATGTGGTCTCAATATCAATATCCCCCCTGGCAACAATGGGTTCCCCAAACAAGTTCAAATCCTTCATGGAATCAGAACTGGCGTGGACCCTCTCCTACTGGGAAATTTCCCCAATCTATGCCTGAACAACAATTTTAGTTGCCCTCCAATGTACCTCCAGGAAACCCATTCCTTCAACTGCAACTTCCTATCTAGCCCAATCCGAATCCTAATAATAAAGGGGTCCAACAAACAGACACTCTTAACCTTGCATCATATAGCATTTCTACTATAGGACTTAATGAGATAAACTTATGATCTAGGCAGGTAGTAAATGCTCTGACTTCACCTATTATCATAGAACATATTGATACATATAGAGCCATAATAGAGGATAGTTGGGGATAAACTAGACCAAAACATGATAAACTCCAACACCCCCCCAACCTATTCTTAACCAAGGTTGTCCAATTACTCCATTATATCTCGAAAGATTGACCCCCGAATAAAAACTGGTAAGCAGAGTTTGACTTCTTGGGGGAATTGCAAAATATTTTTGTCAAAATACCCCTGATCCAAGCTATGAGGGATGTACATATATATGCAAAAAATATCAAGGATTATTACTCTAAGAAACCTGGGAAGAAACCAAGGGATCAATTAACCATTCATGTGATGGGTAGATTGTCCGACATCATGCTAGGAAAGATCATGCCTGTAAAATATGGGGACCCAGTGAACCTAATTCTAATAGTACAAATCAATGGGGTTGAAATCCTAAATGTACTGGTAGATTTGGATGATGCCATCAATATCATTACCTCCGAAACAATGAATGCATTAGGTCTCGAAAAAATTAAGACAACCCCTACTATCTTGGAATTAGCAGATAGGTCTACAATTAAACCTGTAGGGAAGTTGGAAGATGTGACTATTTCGGTGGATTCATGGCACTATCCCATGGACCTCCTTGTATTACAGACATAATACTCAGTTGGTGGTCATCCATTGATATTGGGAAGACCTTGGATTGCAACCACAAACACCTATATTAGGTGTCGATCTGGAGATACGATTATATCAAATGGGACGGTTACAAAGAACCTTACTCTCTACCCCCTGCTGAACCTAGCCCATCTGAAAAACTATTAGCCAGTTAGAAATATCTACCAGTAGAAGAGCCTGAACCTGAAAATGAAGAAGTTAGACCAATCCTCACCATTGGGCAGGCCTTTCAATTCAAAACAGAAACTGAGGATGATACCATTAACACTTTTATTAATGATCTCGGTTATGCTTCCAATTCATCTCGTCAAATTTTAGAGTCTAATATGAGCTGTGAGATACAGGAAAACATCAAACCAGAAGATGAAATTGAAGCTTCATCCCATGATATTATTCCAATTGAAATTGAACCAGGGAAGACACTCAATATCAACCCAAATCTATCATAATCCTAGACAAAGCAGCTTTTAAAAGTCCTTCAAGACCATGAGGAAAATTTTTCCTGGGATTATACTGACATGAAGGGGATCCTTGCTAATTTATGTACTCATCATATTTATATTAAGGAAGATTTCCGCCCTGTGAGACAGCACCAAAGGAGAATGAATCCTGCTCTAAAGAAAATTGTCAAGGAAGAATTATAGAAATTATTGGATGTAGGTTTCATTTACCCCATCTGGGATAGAAAATGGGTGTCCGTTGGTTATTGTTCCCAAAAAGAATGTTAAATGGCAGATATACGTGTAGAAATTTGATAACTGATATGTTATAAACCGAGATTCTCCTGATCACACACTATTTTAACTTCATGCACAATGAAAAATCTCTTCTACCATTGATCATTAATTGCGGAAATAAAAACAATCGCATGCGCACATTAAAACCATAAACAATCACACATATGAACACAATATTTTATGGGAAAGCTTAAAGCTGAAAACCTCCAACTATCTATATATTATATGTCATAGAGATCATGCAACAATCATCATACAAAGCTCCTCACAAGCTCTCAGTATAATCTCCAATTGCTACACACTAATGAAGCCCGATCTAGCAAATCACATGCTCCAATCTCTGCCACCTGATAGCCTGCCTCTACTGCGCAATCACTGCTGAAGAACGGCTCTTAATTAACTTTGAACCACCTGGATTGTACTGCGCAATCCTCATTGGCCTCTCCATCAATGTGTGGTGCAAACTCATCCATTTATATAGTCACAACTGATAGTCACAATGCTCTTTCACCTACCTCTTCACTGGTCTCCACTGAAATTATCCATGCACTGAAGTTAACTGATGTATTCTTTAGTTGATTAATGAGTTTATAATTAGTGAATTAATTAATAATTAATTCACACCACTCTTCACTAGTGCATTAATCAGTTAGACTAAATACAACTAGCTCAACTATGTTTAGATTAGTTAAACTAAACACAACTCCATTAACTCCTCAATCAACTCCACAAAACTCTCTCACATGAGTTCTAACTGAAGTCTCCATGCAATAGCTCCACTTGACCCTTAGGAATAGCGTAATTCCTTCTGTCAGCTCCTGTGCCACATTTGTGCACTTAACTGAAGTGCTCCAAGAGAATAAGATAATGTTTATAGTCCAAATATTATTAAGAGCTAATAATATTTGACATATCTATTTTTAGACTAGCAATCTAAAAATAGATTCCGCCCAATATGTCTAAAACTAGAAGTCCATATATTTTTTCCAACTTGACCAACCATCCACAAATAACATCCTGCAAGTCATAGAATATGATCTACATGTCTAAAAATAGATATAGTCTAAAAATAGACTTTGCGCCAAAAATAGCCTGCGGGCCCACTTAGCGAAGGTGACTTCTTTCCACTAAGTTGATCTTCTTGTTGCAATCTCAACAGTACGTAGATTATAGGGAGCTAAACAAGGCAACTCAAAAAGACCATTTCTCTTTGCCATTCATTGACCAAGTCCTGGACACCTTGGCTGGGAAGAAGTTCTTTTCCTTTCTAGATGGGTTTAGTGGAATAACCAGATCCAAATAGCCTCGAAAGACCAAGATAAAAAAAGTTTCACATGCCCATGGGGGACTTTTTCATACAGGGTCCTCCCATTTGGCCTGTGTAATGCACCTACAACCTTCCAGAGGGAAATTCTGGGAATTTTTTCTGATTTAGTTGATGACAGCGTTGAAATCTATATGGATGATTTTACTCCATATGGAAACTCATTTGAAGAAGGGTTGGAAAATATAGAAAAAATACTCAAAATATGTAAGCAAATAAATTTAGAAAAGGTAGTGGTGGAAGAGGATGAGAAATAAATTTGGATGTTCAACCTATTTATTACTTTATATTGTTGTCCTTGATGATAATACCCAAGAGCAGGCGGAACATCGTGAAAGTGGTCATTGGTGGCAGGGATAGAAGAGGAGTCTTGAATCTCAAAATCGTCATACCCACTCTCTTTCATGGCTTGTAATATTTCCCTCTTCCTTGCAATTTATTCTTGGATATCCTTCTCCCTAGCCTTATTCTCTTGAAACTTCTCAAACTTGGCAAGGTATTTTTCCCTAACAGGGCCTAACATTTCCTTTGGTGCTTCACATGGGCTTACTTGGCCTCTTATCCTAGCCAAGTGTTGTTTCAACCTGAGAATACCCCCACCTCCAACAAATTTAATGAAAAATTTGCATATAATTTTCCCATCAATCACATCACAATGAGCTGATGTAGTGTCCTTGGCTTTTGGAGCCATGGTGACTAGAAATAATTGAAATTGTCAAAGAAATATGCTAATAAAAAAAATTTGCAGCTAAGAAAAATGGAGAACCTAAGATAAATTTTGTTGGGCGTGTGTTAGATTATTTCCATGAATAGTCGCATGCATGGGGGGTCACAAGTGGGTGTAGCCCCCCCTATTGGAGGGTTTGTAGGGGGACGGTAGCCCCCCTACACAGGGTCTGAGGCAGCGCACTGGGAAATTTTTTTTTGAACCCTATAATAGGCGGGAATACCTACACATGGTTTTGTGAATGGGTTTTTCACATGGTTTTGGGCATGATGGTTTTCTGCCCATTGTATTTTGTAGATTTGGTCGAGGGAATTTTTGGGTACCAAATTTGTATACTTTTCTCTCCCATTTTCTCCCACCTTTCTATCTCTTTGTATCATTAATTGTTCTAAAACACATGAGGTAAATCCCTTACCACTGTCTTATATGGAATATTTGGTTAATGAATTAATAGTCATGGAGGTTTTACCTTTGCAATTATTAACTCTGTTATTTTCACAGATTCGAAAAATTAAAGGGAATTACATTTGCAAGCCATGAAGCAACTCTGAATTCTCAACGCTATCTCAGCATGCTACAACAGCGCAACAGATTCCAACTTACCCCAGCTCTATTTCAGGATTTTCATGGTTTCCTTTCGAAAGCTAGTTTGTTGTTGTAACAAATGTATAATTGTAGATATTTAGTTGTTAGAGGGAGATTACAGTTCCCTGAACATTTTTATGAAAATGGCCTAAGGGCTGTGAATCGGGGTTAAGCAGAAAGAGACAGATATTGTAATAGAAGTATTTTTAATCAATTCAATGCACACTATTTTGTTGTTCCATTTGTGAGCTGTGAGTTTGCCACAGCTTTGATCAGAGAGTTGGGCCCACTCTTCTGATTAGGTGTTGTGTTATTTTCCTTTATGTTGATTTAGCATTTATGTTTATTATTGTAACTGTTGTTCCAGTATGATTCTGTAATTGTTATGAATACCTTTATAATTCTGCAATCCATCTTTAATTGCTATTACAATAGTTTGCTTACTTTTATTGATTAAGCCTATGATTCAATAGAAGATTATGTTATTGCTCTTGCATATATTGTGCGCGTTAGTCTTGCAATAACCAACGCACCCAGATTGATAATTAATGTGGAAAAAGGGTTTGAATATTGTTCACATTTGGACATCAACATTTTGGCGTCGTTGTCGGGGAGACTAACAAGGTGAAAGAACATGATATGCAATTTATCTAAGGGTAAATCTCTCATCTTGGGGAGGGAATTTATTGCCCTGCTCCAAGTCCTGAGCGTAGTGTTCTGTTCTCTCACTTTTCATTTCTTTTTTTAGAACTAATCTCTCATCTTGGGGAGGGTATTTGTCACCCTCCTCTGAGTCCTGAGCATACTATTCTGTTTTCTTTGTTTCTCCATTGTTTTTTTAGGAACTGATCTCTCGTCTTGGGGAGGGAATTCATTACCGTGCTCTAAGTCCTGAACGTAGTGTGATGTTTTATTTTTTATTTTTCATTATAAACAATCTCTCATCTTGGGGACAACATTTTTTACCCTGCTCCAAGTCTAGAGCATAGTATTCTTCTTTTTCTTATTTTTTATTATTTTTTAAAGGGCCAACTTCTCGTCATGGGGAGAGTATTTGATCACCCTACTTCAGGTCCTGAACTTTGATTTTCTTTTAGTATTTGATTTTATTTTTGAACCTGCTCTCTCGTTGCAGGGAGGAAACTATCCGTTCTGCTCCGGGTCCCAAGCGCTTATGTTATTTTAATGAATTATTCCCACTAATTGTATGACTGAATATTCTGAATAAGAGGGGAAGAGGAAGACCCCCAAAGAAAGGAAGGGAAATGGGAAGGAAGACGTATATCCAGGAGATCATCGAAAATGCTGAATCTGAACCATATTCTTGTGTTGTTGTCAAGGTAAGGGTTCAGACGAAGTCCAACAGGTAGTCGGTTGAGTAGCCAATTCCATCCACGGTACCAGAGGAAATTCTTTCGACAATGGAAGAAGTAATAAATAAGGTATTGGTGGAGGAGATACCCTTGATTCCAGTAGAAGGGGAAGAAATAGCAAGAAGAGGTTCAGAATAATTGAGCAATTCAAATTGGGAAGAAGAACCGTCGAAGGGGTTTGCGTCACCACGAGACCAAGGGAGTGATGTGAAACCTCCTGCAGTTGAATTGAGCGATTAAAATTAGGAACAAGAGCTCCTGAAGGATTTCGCATCACCACGAGACCAAGGGAGTGCTGTGAAACCACCTACAGTTGAATCACCCCAAGTACCAATTGCAGAACCAGTTGAAATCCCAGGTGATTATTGGAGGATATTCATGGCACCTACAATTTATTCTATTGAATTTCCAATTGGAAACATTATAGGTGATGAACCTGTGAAGCCCATTCCTTTAAAAACTCTGCCTAATTTTCATGGGCTTTCTTCTTAAGACCTCAATACATACCTCTTTGAATTCGACATTGTCTGTCAAGGGTATGATTATATCGTCGATTCTCAGAAGCTAAAAATACTTCCTTCTACCTTAAAAGGGACATCCCTGCGATGGTTCATGGGGTTAGGAGGAAAGACTATTTCGTCATGGGATGCGATGAAGCAAGTATTTTTGGAGAAATACTAATATTACTGTAAATCCCGTGACATCAAGGAGGAAATTTTTAAGTTTGTACGCAAAGAGGACAAGAACATGGAAGACTATGTGGAACGATTAAAATATATATTGCAGAGATTGGGCCATAGTGATTTGGATAAAGATATTTTGAAGATCATCCTTCTACAGGCACTTAGGGAAGACTCCCTGCAACTTTTGAACATAGTAGGAAAGGGGGACATTTCGAAAGAAGACTTCAATGCTATCTGTGAGTTGAGCATTCAGTGTTCACGAGGAGCTGCAAGAAGTGGACAAGGAATTTGATCATTAAAGACTTCTCGTGGAGGGGCTACAAAGGCAGAAATCAGAAACCTACTGGATAACCTAAGGACTGATATCCTAAGCACATTATCTGCCTAGATGGACACTCTGCAAGTGAAACAGAAACAAATAGAGTTGGAGAAGACTCTGGCTATCTTCTGCCCATAGTGCAAAAAGAAGCATCCATTGAAAAAATTCCCATTAAACAAAGAGGAATCCTGCACAATTTGCGAACAGACCCATGCGACCAGCTCGTGCCTTTCCTTTCCAGGACTGATGGCTGTTTTCCAAGGGGCAAGTGAAGAAAATGCGGTAGATCAACTGTACTTTATGGGACTGAAAAAGCCATGGAAACCTCAAACACCAGCTATGAATCTGGGTATGGCTCAAGACCCATCTCATTATTTTAATATCGGTCCCTAATCTGTACCTTTCTCACATATGTGGTCTCAATATCAATATCCCCCCTGGCAACAATGGGTTCCCCAAACAAGTTCAAATCCTTCATGGAATCAGAACTAGCGTGGACCCTCTCCTACTGGGAAATTTCCCCAATCTATGCCTGAACAAAAATTTTAGTTGCCCTCCAATGTATCTCCAGGAAACCCATTGCTTCAACTGCAACTTCCTATCCAGCCCAATCTGAATCCTAATAATAAATTGGTCCAACAAACAGACACTCTTACCCTTGCATCATATAGCATTTCTACTATAGGACTTAATGAGATAAACTTATGATCTAGGCAGGTAGTAAATGCTCTGACTTCACCTATTATCATAGAACATATTGATAGTGAAGTTATAGAACCATAATAGAGGATAGTTGGGGATAAACTAGACCAAAACATGATAAACCTAACACCCCCCCAACCTATTCTTAACCAAGGTTGTCCAATTACTCCATTATTTCTTGAAAGATTGACCCTGAATAAAAAAACCCTCAAGCAGAGTTTGACTTCTTGGGGGAATTGCAAAATATTTTTGTCAAAATACCCCTGATCCAAGCTATGAGGGATGTACATATATATGCAAAAAATATCAAGGATTATTACTCTAAGAAACCTGGGAAGAAACCAAGGGATCAATTAACCATTCATGTGATGGGTAGATTGTCCGACATCATGCTAGGAAAGATCATGCCTGTAAAATATGGGGACCCAGTGAACCTAATTCTAATAGTACAAATCAATGGGGTTGAAATCCTAAATGTACTGGTAGATTTGGGTGATGCCATCAATATCATTACCTTCGAAACAATGAATGCATTAGGTCTCGAAAAAATTAAGACAACCCCTACTATCTTGGAATTAGCAGATAGGTCTACAATTAAACCTGTAGGGAAGTTGGAAGATGTGACTATTTCGGTGGATTCATGGCACTATCCCATGGACCTCCTTGTATTATAGACACAATACTCAGTTGGTGGTCATCCATTGATATTGGGAAGACCTTGGATTGCAACCGCAAACGCCTATATTAGGTGTCGATCTGGAGATACGATTATATCAAATGGGACGGTTACAAAGAACCTTACTCTCTACCCCCTGCTGAACCTAGCCCATCTGAAAAACTATTAGCCAGTTAGAAATATCTACCAGTAGAAGAGCCTGAACCTGAAAATGAAGAAGTTAGACCAATCCTCACCATTGGGCAGGCCTTTCAATTCAAAACAGAAACTGAGGATGATACCATTAACACTTTTATTAATGATCTCGGTTATGGTTCCAATTCATCTCGTCAAATTTTAGAGTCTACTATGAGCTGTGAGATACACGAAAACATCAAACCAGAAGATGAAATTGAAGCTTCATCCCATGATATTATTCCGATTGAAATTGAACCAGGGAAGACACTCAATATCAACCCAAATCTATCATAATCCTAGACAAAGAAGCTTTTAAAAGTCCTTCAAGACCATGAGGAAAATTTTTCCTGGGATTATACTGACATGAAGGGGATCCTTGCTAATTTATGTACTCATCATATTTATATTAAGGAATATTGCCGCTCTGTGAGACAACCCCAAAGGAGAATGAATCCTGCTCTAAAGAAAATTGTCAAGGAAGAATTATAGAAATTATTGGATGTAGGTTTCATTTACCCCATCTGGGATAGAAAATGGGTGTCCGTTGGTTATTGTTCCCAAAAAGAATGTTAAATGGCAGATATACCTGTAGAAATTTGATAACTGATATGTTATAAACCGAGATTCTCCTGATCACACACTATTTTAACTTCATGCACAATGCAAAATCTCTTCTACCATTGATCATTAATTGCGGAAATAAAAACAATCGCATGCGCACATTAAAACCATAAACAATCACACATATGAACACAGTATTTTATGGGAAAGCTTAAAGCTGAAAACCCCCAACTATCTGTATATTATATGTCATAGAGATCATGTAACAATCATCATATAAAGCTCCTCACAAGATCTCAGTACAATCTCCAATTGCTACACACTAATCAAGCCCGATCTAGCAAATCACATGCTCCAATCTCTGCCACCTGATAACCTGCCTCTACTGCGCAATCCTTGCTGAAGAATGGATCCTAATTAACTTCGAACCACCTGGATTGTACTGCGCAATCCTCATTGGCCTCTCCATCAATGTGTGGTGCAAACTCATGCACCAGTATAGTCACAACTGATAGTCACACTGCTCTTTCACCTACCTCTTCACTGGTCTCCACTGAAACTGTCCATGCACTGAAGTTAACTGATGTATTCTTTAGTTGATTAATGAGTTTACAATTAGTGAATTAATTAATAATTAATTCACACCACTCTCACTAGTGTATCAATCAGTTAGACTAGATACAACTAGCTCAACTATGTTTAACTTAGTTAAACTGAACACAACTCCATTAACTTCCTCAATCAACTCCACCAAACTCTCTCACATGAGTTCTAACTGAAGTATCCATGCAATAGCTCCACTTAACCCTTAGGAATAGCGTAATTCCTTCTGTCAGCTCCTGTGCCACATCCGTGCACTTAACTGAAGTGCTCCAAGAGAATAAGATAATGTTTAGAGTCCAAATATTATTAAGAGCTAATAATATTCGACATATCTATTTTTAGACTGGCAATCTAAAAATAGATTCCGCCAAATATGTCTAAAAATAGAAGTCCATCTATTTTTCCAACTTGACCAACCATCCACAAATAACATCCTGCAACTCATAGAATATGATCGACATGTCTAAAAATAGATATAGTCTAAAAATAGACTTTGCGCCAAAAATAGCCTGCGGGCCCACTTAGTGAAGGTGACTTCTTTCCACTAAGTTGATCATCTTGTTGCAATCTCAACAGTACGTAGATTATAGGGAGATAAACAAGGCAACTCAAAAAGACCATTTCCCTTTGCCATTCATTGACCAAGTCCTGGACACCTTGGCTGGGAAGAAGTTCTTTTCCTTCCTAGATGGGTTTAGTGGAATAACCAGATCCAAATAGCCTCGAAAGACCAAGATAGAAAAACTTTCACATGCCCATGGGGGACTTTTGCATACAGGGTCCTCCCATTTGGCCTGTGTAATGCACCTACAACCTTCTAGAGGGAAATTCTGGGAATTTTTTCTGATTTAGTTGATGACAGCGTTGAAATATATATGGATGATTTTAATCCATATGGAAACTCATTTGAAGAAGGGTTGGAAAATATAGAAAAAATACTCAAAATATGTAAGCAAATCCATGTATCTTTGAGTACAGTAAAATGCCAAATGATGAGGGAAGAAGGAATAGTATTGGGACATTTGCTCTGAGCTGCTGGAATTCAAGTTGATCCGTCCAAAGTAGAGGTAATATTTCACTTCCTGGTACCCAAGACACCCACACAGGTACGTATATTTATTGGTTGTGTTGGTTATTATAGATGCTTTGTATAAAACTTTGCTAAAATAACACATTCAGTTTTTCAATTGCTAACAAAAGATGCATAATTATCGTGGACTGAAGAATGTGAAGCAACTTTCATGAAAATCAAGGGACTGGTTTGCAAAGCTCCAATCCTTCGAGGACCCGATTGGGCATTTTAATTTCACGTACCTTCCGATGCCTATCAGACAGCAGTAGGAGCAGTCTTAGGACAGTAGGTAGACAAAACACCCTATGTAGTTTACTATGTTAGCAAGAATTTAATTCCTGCTAAATTGAATTACACGGTGTCTGAAAAAGAATTCTTGGTCGTCATCTATGATATCACCAAGTTCCAGCACTACATCACCTGGTATCCTACTTTTGTACATATTGATCATGCAACAATAAGGTATTTGATGAATAAAACTATCACTCTTGGTCGCATTACAAGATGGTTTCTATTGCTTCAAGAATTTGATATACAATAGTAGATAAACCAGGAAAAGATAATGTAGTTGTTGAATTTCTATCTAGGATGGCTAACAATGATGAATGCACACCTATAGAAGATAACTTTCCTGATGAGCATCTTTTTGCAATTTCTACTAACTCCCCATGGTATGAATATATTTCTAACTATCTTGGTACAGGGAAGGTGCCTCATCATTTGTCATACAGGGAACATTGAAAAATTGTTCATCACAGTGCCCGATATTCCTGGATGGCAGGGTACCTCTTTCATACAGGAGCCGATAAGTAGATTCAACGCTGTGTATCTAAGGATGATATTTATGAAGTACTGAAGGCTGCCCATGATGGCCCTTGTGGGGGGCATTTTGCAGACAAAAGAACAGGCCATAAGGTGCTACAAATGGGATATTATTGGCCTTCTATCTTTCGAGATGCGCAAAATTATGTCTAGAGGTGTGATAGTTGCCAGCGCATGGGGCATCCTAGTCGAGCTGATTAAATTCCTTTGCAACCATAGGTAGTTCTTGAACCTTTTGAGAAATGGGTTATCAATTTAGTTGGACCCTTCAACCCACCCTCCCAGCGAAAGGTTCAAATTTTGGTCTACACTGATTACGTGACAAAGTGGGTAGAAGCCAAAGTTGTTGCAAGAGCAACAAAACAGGTGGTTTCAGATTTTATATTTGAAGAAATGTTTGCTTGTTACGATACTCCAAGGGAGATTGTTTCAAACGGAGGAGCACAATTTACATCACACATGATAGCAAATCTTATGCAGAAATATGGGGTCAAGCATAGGGTGACATCTCCATACCACCCCCAAGCGAATGGACAAGTGGAAAGCACAAATAAGACATTGGAAAATATATTGACAAACACTGTGGCATACCATTGTCAGGATTCAGATCAAAATTTGCCTGAAGCTCTTTGGGCATACAAAACAACATGGTGGAACACAAATGGGTTTTGACCATTTGAGTTGGTTTATGGGAAATCCCCATTGTTTCCAATATAATTTGAAATCAGTACGCTCAGAACAGATCTTGAAGTTTGTTTGTATCTTTCAAATGCCTAGAAACAACGATTGGCTCAGCTTAATGAACTAGATGAAATCATTTCAATGACTATCCAGAGGACTACTGCTATTCAACAACAGAGGATGAAATGGAACAATAATTTTATCAAAAACAAGGTGTTTCATATGGGAGACCGGGCATTAAGTTATAACTCCCGTTTTAAATAATTTAAAGGAAAGCTTTTCACTCACTGGATGGGACCTTACGAGGTGAATGCTGTATTTGATAATGGAACAGTCAGACTAGTTAGAATTGATGATACACATGCTTCTTTCATAGAAAATGGACATCAGTTGAGATTATACCACCACCCAGCCTCTAAGGATGCTTTCATTAAACATCTCTCCGAGAAATATGGTTTGAAGGTTATCAAAGCATAGAACTCTTCCTCTGCATCCTCGGTATAAAAAAAAAAAATGATTATATATATATATATATATTGTTACCATTTATTTTTTGTCTTTTTGCAGGAGTTACTACTAAGGAGTAATTTTTCAGAGCTTAATTTTTTTTTCTAAGTATCGATGTTGTTACTCCTTGGTTGCCACCGTTATCACCCAAAAAATTTCTAAACTTCATTGTGTCAACTCTTTTTTTGGTCATGATTTCAAGTAGGTCTAAAATTCATTTTAAGTCTTGGTAAATGGTAGGTCATAGTTTTATAAGTTTTAAAGGTCATATTTCAAGTTCAAATAAAGTATTTTAGGTCCATTCCATGATCAAAGATCCATAATTTCCATTTGTGAGTCATTTCATAAAGCTTCATGTCAAAAATTGTCAAATTAGCCAAGAAACCTTACTTTCGTAGCACGACTAGTTCAAAAAAGCTAATTTGCACTACGAAACTGTTGAAAGTCATGAAGAAAAAACTCTGTTTTCTGGTTTTAGTAGTCAACTTCCAAGGGGGTTTATGGGAAAATGAAAATGAATTTTTGAAAACAGAACGAGGTTTTTCTTCCTAACATACCTAAATACAAAAAAATCTATCAGTTTCCTCACAAGTGTTATCAGTTGGGAGAGACAAGGCTTTCTTGGAAGCCCTAGTTTCAGAAAACAGAGTTTTCCTGTTTTACACATGTTTTTCAAAGACAGTTTTTGGACAGCAGGAGAGGTATTTCAAAAACCAAAGAGAGATTTTTACTCAAGACAGAATGGCCTACAAAAAAATCCTTCAGTTTCTCAAAATACATTGTGGATGAAGAGATATAGGCTCTGTACCAAGACCTAATTTTCAGAAGAAGAAAAAACAGGAATAATTTGCAAATGGAAAGCTTTTTCGCCCTTTCCTTATCAATTTTTGAAGAGAATTTTTGTGTGTTTTGAACTGAAACTTCTAGTAAAGCAATGTCAAGTGAATATGAAAACCATCCTGAAGTAAATAAACCAAAACATTGAAGGAAAATGAGTTAAAACGCTATGCTCTGAAAAGCGCTATGAAATTGTGCTACTTTCGTAGCGCAGGTCTGTTTTCAATCTTGTACATAATTCAAAGTTAAATCTTGTATAGCTGGCACAAGGAGATGATTTAAGACATATGGTTGAGTATTTGACAGTAAATGGCATCTAAAAATAATTCATAAATGGTCAGGATGTACTAAGGAGTTAAAGGAATCAAAGGCCTAAAATCAGGGTTACAGTTTCCTAGGTTTCAGGAGAACAACATCATCAGCTTCATGGTCACAACAAGTTGAAGGTCATCCTTAGAATTGGACCACATGGAAATGAAAGAGACATGTGATGTAATTAATGTTTAGATAAGGTTTTTAGGAGTTAATTCAAATATTTTTAGTCCTATTTGAAATAAGACTTCTCATTAGGTTTGCAGCTGTCATTTGTCATAAAGACCATGTTTATGGGTGGAAAAGGTGTCAAACAATAGGATTTTGAGGTGTCTAGTGGAGGATAAGCTTATCCTATATTGTAAATCATCTATAAAAGTGAAGAGGTCGAAATACAAATGGTTGGACCTTTTTATTAGCAAAGACTATTTTTTATGTAATGGTTTTTTCATCTTATTACAAAGTTCTGTTTAGACAACTCAAGATTCATGAGAAGTTCTTGTCTATTATTGTTCTAATGACATTCTTCAATATTTCTATCTGCAGTGGTTTTTTTTAATGATACTTAGAATTCATTCATAATGCTCTAACTTCCTTCATATACAAACTGACTGTGTTTCACTGTTCTATATGTTTTACTCCCTGATTTGAACTCCAAATGCCTTGACTTCCATGCTAGATAGATTGTGATGGTTTTGTTGAAGTTAACTTGACTCCATAGCCCAATGAATGTTTGCTAATGTGATTTACAACTAGTTATATATTCTGTTTGTTTTACCTTAGAGTTATCCATCTAATTATTTATCAAAAATCATAAACTTTTGAGAGAGCCCTCTCAGGTTGAGGAGGCTAAGCCTCAACTAAAAGATTGGTATGAAACAATTACACAGGTTTTACTTGATGAGCAGCCTATCAGGTCAGATTTTGTGATAACAACTGCTACTCATGATGCTGTTACTCCTTAGTTGCTGCTACTCATGATGTTGTTTCTCCGGATGCTGCTACTCGTGATGTTGTTATTCCAGATGTTGTTACTCCAGATGTTGATACTTGTGTTGCTGCCGCTCGATGCTGTTACCCTAGATGCTGCTACTTGTGATGTTGTTACTCCAAATTTTGTTACTTCGGATGCTGCTACTTGATGTTGTTACTCCATATGCTGCTACTTTGGATGTTGCTACTTGCAATGTTGTTACTCCAGATGTTGCTGCTCCTCGATGCTATTACTCCATCCGCATCATTGCTGCGCCATTATTCTACCAACCGTCACTTCCTCTAGGTAGGCTTCTAGGCATGTCTCCATTTGAATCTTATGGATTTAATTAAATATTCCATGCAAAATATATTGATGCTGTGGATGACTAATTTTAATTTTAGTTAAAATAAGCCAAAACCTCATAGCCTAACTCAGGCAACAACTACTGAAGCAAGGAATGCATTATTCTATTGAGTTTTTATGTATAAAATGATGGAATAAGACTGATATATAGCTTATATTAATCAGTCAATAGAGAAATTGAGGTTCAACCTCTTATACAACAGAAAAAAACACCCAGCAAGGGTTTCCGGCAAAATGCATAAATAACAAGCAGCACTGCAGAAATAACGTGGTTACTGCATATCTGTATTATAAATGGCTGAATATGACATAAAATATCTGAAAAATACATAAATATGGCCCTAGGATATCTTCTTAGAACTCCCGAAGGGAAATGAGCACCTCCTCCTCAAAGACTAGCATAAAATCAAAGGGTGCAACCCTGCTACTGCTGCCCCTGCATGAAAGACACATTTTTCTAAAGGAGACTGTGTTGTGGCTGATTATGGATGAATGGCCCCAAGCCAAATACTGAAATGAAGCTCAAATCACTCCCCTTTGATACCTTAAGAAAGTTGATCTAAAGAGAGGATGGAATTCCCGCACAGGAATTCCTTGCACTAAGCAGTGCAACAACTCCGACTAAATAGTTGAAGCATGCAAGTGCTCTCAAGACCAAAATAAATGAATACATGAATGAATCCCATTTGATGCTATTCCTTCCTTTTATCTTTGGTGAGCCTCCTCACCCTGAACCCCATACAATGTTGAGGTGACTTCTTCATGAAGCTTCCTCTTTCAAAACTGCGCTGCTCTAGCTAGCTCCCCTCCTCTTTGTGACAACGCTGTTGACTTGGTAAACTATAACCAATCCACCTACAATGCCTCTGTTCACACCACGGGATCTTCAATATGGTTCTCATATGTGTGTTTAGGCTAATCCTTGTTCACATTGAACTAGTTTACTTGAGTGTTTCCTCCTCCTCAAGAATGGATGTTGACTTAGTCAAACTTGACTATGTCTCCATCCAATTTGTCCTTGTTCACACTTGGAAGTGTAAAACCAGATCCTAAGGTGATATCCTCCCTTACTAAGGTGGAATTTATTCATAATTTTATTTTTCATGGGCCTCCTTACCCATTTATTCCTTTCCTAGGTGAAAGTAGCAAAATCTAATATTCCAAATTGTTGTGTGTAAATTTTGGAATATTACAGTAATGATGATTCCAAAAGTCATTATTACAACTTCGTGTGATGGTACACCCTACGATCCTTACCATATTATGTATAATCATTAAGGATGTATTGGGATTCGCAACACACATATGATATGAATCAATTAGTCCTTTCCACCTTGTTAACACTGGAAAATCGTACAAGCAGAAGATGACATATTTAATGTCAAGAAGAAGGATTTACAGGGTTGGAAGACATTACAGAATCTAGAAATTATTTAAAAATATCTAAGGTCTGAGGAAAAATCAAATTTGAACAAGTCCTAAATGCTTTTGTACGCATTATCCTTCGTGAACAGTGCCTTTGCGCGCCTTATGGCCCGAAATGCGTGCAATACTAGGAGTGGCGAAATGTCACTTTATAGGACCACATAAAGCATAGGACAAGTGATTCCTCACCTGAAGCCGCCTAAGGACAGCCACCAATGCCTCCTTAGACATCAAGTGAGCACACAATGGAATATTTGGAGCACACAAAGGAATCATACCCCTCTCTTGGGTCACCATCCACAATGTACAAGAGAGGGAAGGATGATTTGAAATATCCTATATAAGGCCACCATGAGATGAAGAATGGGTGAACACATTGTTATGTTGGCCAGAATTGCCGAAGAAATACTAACAATGTGTGATCCAGAGCCGAAGATAGAGGGGACTCAATTGTTGGCCATTTAACAAGTTCAGTCCACCACAGTAGAGAGAGAGGGAGACTGCACCGAGGCAAGCTTGGGATAAAAAAATGCTTGCATCGAGACTTAGAACCCATGTTCGTGTGGCCTTTTGGAAAGAGGGTAAATTTTCACTCTTATTCCTACCAGTGCTCAATAAGAGGGGCCTAGAGCCACCGTTTGTATTATTGTTATTGTTTGTCTCTTTTCAGAGCTCGTGTTTATTTGTTTTAGTTTTTAGTTTAGTTTTAGTTTATATATGCATGTTATTTATCTATATAGTATGCTTATCATTCTAGCTTGTTCCACTAACTTACTTGACTCTGCTTCTTTTTCTGCCCGTTACCAATAACTTAAGTGGGTAGACCACACCCCTTAA
Source organism: Pinus albicaulis (assembly GCA_034641835.2). NCBI lineage: Eukaryota > Viridiplantae > Streptophyta > Pinopsida > Pinales > Pinaceae > Pinus > Pinus albicaulis. The sequence goes on along the minus strand of CM076581.1, from coordinate 82,547,673 downwards.
GTTGGTGTGATTTCATACATACGTGCACCAAACACACTTCAATAGGATTGGCGACTTCACTAACGTTTATTACCAAGTTTATATCGTTGTGATTTTTTTGCAGAGACCTCTGTCTTTACTGTGGAGTGGAGTTGAATTTCCCTTTATTTCTATTACAGTCCCTAAGTCACCCCAAGTGATAGACTGAAGCAGAACAACTCCAAAATTTACTTGTAGGAATTTGCGTGCTTTGTCTTCCCACAGACGTGCCCAGGGCACGCGTTCAGAGCTAACCCACGTGCATACATTGCACCTGTTTCAGCCTTTTGCGCGCAAAATACAGAAAGAGAAAATTCTCCCTTATTTCTATCTTTTCCTGCTTGTAAAGTGCTTGGAAGCCCCTAATACACCTGCCAACACTAGTTGTGGTACCCTGCAGCTTGCCAAATCTCACTCTTAGCTACTTTTTGTAGGCTTAGTGTCAGTTTTATTTCAACTTGATTTTTGCAAAGTTCACACATAGTTTAAGTAGGGGGAAAATTAACTTTCATTCTAAAAAAAATTTATGTTTTGCAAATTTTGGTACTAACACACCTAGATAACTAGCCAAAGTAAGTGGCCCAAGACCACGCATGCATAGCTAGTTTCTTTTTTCTAGTGTAAAAGTTATTAGTTTAGTTCAATTTTTGAACAAGGATTTTCGGGACTAAGATTGAATTGTTGATAAGAGAGCACGTAATCTCTGATACCTTTGCACCCTCTGGTGATCCTAGGTAAGCATATGAACACTCTCGATTCACAACTCGCCATCTCCCTATAGTTGATCACATAGATTAACTAGGAAAAATAGAAAGCAGCCCATATCCACACATGTTTTCTTTTGAGCAAGGAACAATACAACATAGTTTAAATAGGGGATTTTGAAAAGGATCATTGAATATCCACACGTTCAAACTATGTGCTTGTCCACTTTGTGCTCACACACATTCACTCACTAAGTGAAGAAAAGACACCTAAAACACAGGGGCCACAAAAGAATTTAAAGCTTAAGTTAGGATCAAGGGGGTAGGCATCCAATAAGCCACCTTGATCATTATTCATCTTGAAACATAGAATTTGACTATTTAGGGAGCTTCAAATCCATCTATCAGCCCATAGAAAATAAAACCCGAGTGCGGAAAAGACCCATTTCAGAGGGGGTTAGGCTTAGGCGCAGTGCGGGCAGGTATTAGTCAGGGTTACCTGACTTGGTTGATACTTGGTACTATTAGCTGACTTACCAAGAAGCCCAAGACTCGAAAACTCACGTTGGACGGTGGTACTTAGTAACGAAAACTAGGGTATCCTTTCCCTATAGGTGAAAGTGCAGGCAATTGCCAGACCCTCTACCCTTACCTTGGTGGATTTTCTTCGACTGACTGGGGACATCGTCAGCACTCATAGGACATTGTACCAACACTCGCAAGATATCTTCTCAAGGCCTAGTTAAATTTGAGTGCATGAGGATGAATAGGTCTTCTAGGATTTTGAGTATCCTGTGCAAACAAACAAAAACCACTTTTTTTATTGCTTGATCACATAGAATTAAATTAAAGGGAAAATTTATTTTATTTTTGCTTTGTTTAATATATGTGACCAAAATTTTTCTTTGATCATAGACTCTATCCTCTCAATTTTTTCCAAAACCAAGCCTAGTTAACACTAGAATGGACCCAATGGGACCTCGTCAATCTAGGCATCTTTTGGACCTCCCCCCATTACTGGGAGGGGTTCTAGGTCTTTCTTTGTTTAGGCATCAAATATGGAATGATGTCACCATTATTGTTTCATCCTTTATTGGGGCATCCTTAGTTGGGAACCCTAGTCAGTCTCGCAACACCACACAACACACCAATCCTCCCACGACCCCTAGGAGGAAGAGAAGTGCGTCCCATTCAGGAAGCCAACTGAATAAATAGCAGGGTACGTCATAGATCAACCCTCTTCCTAACCAGAACTTTGTGTTTTCGTACATTGCAATGGCGTCAACCTCCTAGTCACCTTTCTTAGCTTTGTTGAATCTACCCGATTTAACCAAGCTAACAAATGACCCCATTGCACACAACCCTACATGGCCTCCCATGCCCACGAAACTCCCTTCGGATATAACAAAGTTTGAAGGAAAGCAAGTGGAAGACCCAGGTAATCATGTCATGACTTTCCACCTATGGTGCTCATCGAACATTATCATTGTTGACACTATTTGATTGAGACTATTTCAACACACTCTAACTAGAGTTGTTGCAAAGTGGTATGTGGAGCAACCCTTAGCTTCACATGGAACCTTTGGCGCCCTTACGTTCCTAACATATTTTCAGTTACCCATTCACCATGATTCTGGAATGGAATTACTGACACATTTTAGAAAAACCCCCACCGTCCACATCTCGGACCATCTCCACGAATGGAGGCAGTGTCGTAGTTTATGTAAAGCTAAACTCGACGACCGGGTTCTTTTAGATTTGTTCCTGAAAAATCTCACAGCTTATATTTCAAAGGATGTGGCGCAGCAAAGGTCCACATCTGAAGAGGACGCCATCAGCAAAGCCCAACAGCTTGAGCTGATTTATAAGCAGTCAGGATACATTTACAACATCCTGCCTAATGCCTCGTGCCTGCAAACCTATCAAGAATTGGCAGGCACATTGAAATTTACAGAGAGAATAATTGGGTCATTGACCCAGGGTTACCTAGGAAGCAATAATAAAAACCCTAGTTACACATACAGTTCTACCCAGAACATACCTCAACCTAGTTTTCAAAGTCATCATATGCCTTAGAAAAATTTGACCAATAGGGCTCCAGCGTATCACTAGGGAGGACCTTTTCCTCTGGCTCAGGGAACCCAGTACGCAGAAAGAAACACTGATGGAAGAGCTCCCCTCCAACAGCCAGGCGCAAACCAAGGACCGTGTTATGCTTAGTCCCTAGCACAAGAACCACTTATGCAGACCAATGCATAGGTGAACTTTATGCAGCCGTCCCAAAACCAACCACGCCAATACAACCAGGAGAACTACCCTCCTAACATGGTGAAGAAAAAATAAAAAAACAAGCCAAAAGGGAACCCTGGACAAGGGGGAAACAACCATCAATGCCCACCATGATCCTAGGTTGGAGGCAACTCCAACCGGAATCAGAGCTAGGAGCCAAGCAATGCCCAAGGGCAGAGAAAAAGGCCACCTCTTTGAACAAACCATTCTTGTTCGATATGTGGTGAGTATGGCCACTATACTCACCACTGTCCCAATCTCCTTGAGTTGAAGAAGCTACCGAATAACTGAGGACAAGGAGGATCTTCCCAACAACTAGCTGTGATGCAAGAACCTTTCCCCCATCAAGGGACGGTCATCACTCAATAGCAAGATATAGACGAATCCAGGAAAAGTAGCCATGAAATCTACATGACTGGCAAAGAGATGTTTTTCCAAACACGGAATCGCAATTATGACACCCCACCAGACACCAATGTGTCAGGGGAAAGTACCAGTGCACCGATAGTACCTTTGACCATTTCAAAGATGCCTATCGAACTATTGCAAAAAATGGCGAAGGGAACCAATAGGCGAGCAGGAAACCACTCCAAAGCGGCCCATAATTATAGTATCATAGATGATTTAACACAATCTCCCACTGCTATGTCAACTTTGGAAGTATTGCAGTCATGCCCAAAACAATGGAAAGCCCTACTTTCCACACTATGCGCTATCGAACCTGTCGATACACGCCTAATGGATTTTGACTTAGACAAAGCCACCCCTAGGCTTCCTTCCATGGTCACCTTCCAGATACCAGTGTCAATCCAGAATATCACAATTCACCAATGTGTCATAGATGAGGGTGCATCATGTCCAAAAATGTTTGGCAGAAGTTAGGGTCTCCCAAACTAAAACCCTTAGTCATTACTCTTAGAGCATATGGCGGTCGTCCTTCAACCCCCGTCCACTACAAGGAAAAGACCCTCTAGCAGATGTTTTTGAGGAACCCCTTATAAAAATAACCCATACATCCATTTCTAGCCAAGGTTACTAGAGGAGGTTGGCATGCGGAGGGTTTTGCAGATGTTTTCCACTCGATGCGCTTATCATTCAACATCGCACCGATGCTCCTTACAAGCGAAAGCACCAATGTGCACAAAACATTGGAACAATGGAAATTGTGTGCTCCGTATACACCTGCTTGGCGTGTCGTATTAATGTAGAGTATCAGTGCTTCAAAACTTTTCCGCGTCGGTGCCTCATAAAACACCATGCCAAAACTGAAAAAACCCGGTGTGGTATTAAGAAACCACACCGGTGCATCATAAAACGACGTGCCAAAACAAAAATTGACCAGTGCATTTGTAAGAAATAGCACTGGTGCACCTATAAAGCACACGCATTGGAAAATGGTAAAAAAAAAATTACGGAAAAAAAAAAAGAAAAAAAAAGAAAAAAGAAGAAGGATTTTTCACTTTTTTCAATGCTTAAGAGCTCTCAATTACTGGTGTGCTCTACAAGAGAAGGCACTAGTGCATACTGTTATTCAGCCATAATTTTCACTATCCAAAGATGACTAAGTATCAATTCTAGATTTCTAGAAACAAATTTCATGAACATTGTGAGTTCTAGAAATCTCACTGCCTTCATTATCCTTAGGGTAAATTTTCACTATTTCCTCATCCCATCATGGGCTCATACCACTCGTTATGGGCTCATACCACTCGTTATCACTACTCCCAAAGGACCCATCATGGGCTCATACCACTCGTTATCACTATGTGTTGCCACCTTTGGCCTCAACCCTCTATTTTGTTTTGCCTAACTCCTCCATTGTCCATCTAGGGGTTTCAAGGGCATTTTTCTTGGTTTCATGACCTACATGGTTAAACATTAGCAAGGCTTGTATCTTTATGCTCTTACACCTCCTCCTATCCTTAATATACCTTTATAAACACTTCCCATCACTCCTATCTCTCAAATTCATCATTTTTCTACAAAACCTAGTCTATTGCCACAATTTGACACTTTTTAAGACTAGGCCTGTGTTTTGTGCCTTTGGACCCCTTCCCCTCACTCAATCCTTGAAATTCCACTTTCCGCTACTCCTTAACATCTATCCTTATCCTTGAAAATTTACTCAAGAATTTAGAGAACCCTTAACCCCTTCATTCCCCTCCCTCTACAAGGCAGTCCTAAATCCCCTACACCAAACACTAATTTCCTCTTCCAACTAAGCTAGGGTTTGATATGAAAAGGAGGCACAAGAGAAAAGGATTCATTTTATATATCATTTCAGTGAGCATAATTCCATACCCACTCATAAACATCATGCCTCCATCATTTTCCAAAAATTCATTCCAAGAGAGAAGCCATGTGTCACACCTAGGGCCAGTTTTGCTTCAAACCATGTTTCTGACAAAACCAAGATGAATTTGACAAAAGTGTGAGTTTTTTTTGTCCAATATAGTCTCAATAAGAAAAACCTCCTTTAGTGTTTACATAGGTATCATGGTTTTGGAGCAATGTCAAAAATACAAGTATCATGGGAGAATTTCTGCACTTTTGCAGGGACCTTGGGAAAATAATTTTTTCTCATAGCTCGAGTGTCCAAATGACTTTCTCAATGAGAAAAATGACAACTAGACTTGAATCTATTTCCAATGAGCTATCGCGGGCCCAAATCCAACATCAGGAAGGTCATCAAAACTTGGATGCAAGTTGACCCATTTTTTGTTGAGGTGGCGATGCGGAAATGACTGGTGTTGCGCTAATAGACCACTGGTGCTACGCAAATGGGGTTTTTTATAGTGAATTTTTTCACTACGCTATGCAAAAAGAGGGTGGCGCTACGCTAATATCTGGTGCTATGAAAATTCCTGGAAAGTGCCAAGGTCAAAAGCCTTTGCCCTAAATCAAATTTTCACTCTCCAAGCTGCCTCCAAGATTTGTGAAAAGGCTAAGAATTGGTAAGTGATGCCCTTTCCTTGTCTCCAATAAAGTTTTTAAATTGATTTTGGTCTCTATGGCTTTGAATTCTAAAACCCTAGGTATGTAAACCCTAGTCCCTATATGTAAACAAACCTATGTGCTTAAATGACCTCTTGCAAATAGTTCGATATCATATAAGTGTGGGTGAGTTAAGGTGCCTACAAACTCAGTTGAGAAGGGCCTCCTTAAGAGCTCCAAAGCCACTAAAACCCAAACCTCCATACCCCTCATTCACCAAAGTTGAACTCATCATATTTTTCACTTTGTCTCCATGAAACCCCAATTTTCCCCCTTCTATTGATACATCAAATGAAGAGGATGACGGTGATAATAATGAACAAGAGGGTGACAATGGCAGTACAGAGAAAGAAAATAACAGGGGAAATGAAGAAGACAATGGGGCTAACAAAGAAATCCATGAAGAGGAGCAAGAAGGAAATGAAGCAAAGGATGAGGGAAAAGAGCACAACAATAGTGAAGACAAGGAAAGTGACAAATCGAGGGGAGGCAATGATGGTAAAAATACAAGTGAGTCATCCCAAGATGCATAAATGGTTGGTAATAATGAACAAGGTGATGACCAAGGTGAAAGTGATGAGGGTCATGATGGGGCAGAATACATAGGCACAAATGATAAACAGAATGTTGGAAAACAAAAAGAAGAAATCAGTGAGGCAGAAACAGAGTTTGATGAAGAAGACACTAATGAGGAACAAAGTCAAAATAAGGTAAGTACAGAGGCTGATGATAATATTAAAGACCAAAGTGACAATATTGAAGGCAGTGAGGAAGATAATTTTGATGATGGTTCTAAAGGTCAGAAAAGCAGTGATCAAATGGAACACGAGGTAACTGATAGTGACTAAAGAGGAAATAAAGAATCTGGTGACAACACCAAGGGTCACAGCCATGATGAAAACATTTCTAGAAACGCCATCTCTCCTCTCACATACACATACCACAGAGGGCCAAGAAAAGTGTTTTCTGCCTCCGAAAGGCAAGGGACCTTTCCAACTGCATCAACTCCAAGGCTTGAGAGGGCAAGTATACACCTAGAGGCCAAGTTGATGAAGGCAAATGAAGGCTTAGGGCTGCAAAGAAAAATGACAAATTATTATGCCAAGAAACACAAGCTTCCTTGTGCCAAACTGAAGGAAGCCCTCCTTGAAGTCCAAAACATAAAAAGGGAAAAAAGGCATAACAACATTGGAGTTTTGGCTAAGGATTCTCAGCAGTTGATTTGAACCCCTTAGAGAATATCTCCACCAAATTTGAGAAGATTTGGAGAAAATTTTGTTTTTTTGAAATTTTTTGGTCTCATTTGTGCAGCACCACTGTTGCTATGCAAACACATGGAACATCCCCAGGAGAAAAAAATTTCATTTTTGGATTTCTCTCAGCGTGCACATCATGCTCACCAAATTTCAAAAGTTTTGGAGCAAGTTTGACCCCTCAAAAGGTCAAAAAACATCATTTTTTGACCTTTCTGCCTTTGTTTTGGGACTGGTGCTGCGCAAATGACCAGTCTAGGGATTTTGCATTTTTTACTAGGTTACAGGAGCTGGATCAGAAAAATATAAGAATTTTTGGAAAGTAGACTCTTCAGGATTTCCAACGCGCCGTCACGGGGCCAAATCCGACATCGAGAAGTGGTCCAAAACTTCGTTTCAAAACAGCCTATTTTTTGCAAAAGTGGCACTGCACAAATGGACTGTCTTTTGCCAAAAAGTCAACAAAACACAAAAATTAATGGAAAAATATTTTTTTAATATTTTCTTGGGAAAATCACTCCATATTTTATTGAGAATTTATATTATGTTATTTTTCATTTATTAGCTTAGATATTATGTGTCATGGGCCTTGCATGGTCATTAAGCACATAGATGAAATTTATGACAGAATTAGGGTTTCTGGAAGCCTCTTATGGTTTCCGCCTCCTCACTTGATCCATAAATAGAGCATGAGGCTCTTATGTATTGGGTGGGATTTTGATGACTGATTCTGAAGTAATACATAGTCCCTTGGAATTTGAAAAGAACTTGATGTCTTGGAGTTTATGAATGCCTTCTTTTGTTTGTTGATGGACGAAGACTGGTTGTGTTGGGGTCCTGTGATTTAGCAGATTGGAATACTAAATGACAAGGCAACATTAGAACCACTTTGGAATCCTAGGATCTAGCCCTCCTAGATTCAGAGAGGGATCTCTCTATATGTGTCTTCAAAGGATATGTCTTTTAGGCTTAAGGTATGATATTAGGCTAGTTCTGGAGCACAAGGGAGTTTGTTTGTTTTTGGTTTGGAATCATTAAAAGAGAAGGTCATGTGAAGTGAAGAAGGAAATCAGTGGAGGGATATTTCAGCATGGGAAGATAGGTCAAAAAACAATGCTAAACCATTGGGATATGGAGTCATAAAAGGGTTTACTTGCACCATGTTGGAGTTCTCATGTTTTGGCCAAGTTGACAAGACCAAAAGATGAGACAACATAGAACCAATTACAGACCTTAGGATCTAGCCCTCCTAGGTCCGGAGAGGGATCTCTCTATATAAGTCAAAGGATATGTCTTTGAAGCTCCAATTTATGATTTTAGGCTAGTTGTAGGCTCAGGGTTGTTTGTTTGGTTGTTTATGCTTGGTTGTTGGGAATCAGGAAAAGAAGGTCCAATATAAGACAAGGGAGGGCAGAGAGGAAAATTAGGCGAAGGTAAATAACCCAGATAACATCAAATCCATTGGGCTATGGAGTCAAGAAAGGATTTATTTGTGTTCAATGTGCAAGCTTTCAGTTGGGCTAGTCATCTAGAGCATTTGGATCTTAAAGATGATATTTGGAATGGGACATTAAGGATGAAAAATGAAAGGGGAAGAACCATTCAGCTCTGTCTATAGATCAGGCCAGAGGTCATTTAACTCCAGGCCTGCTTGGACAGAATTAGAGGCAATACAAGGGATCCTGGAAAGGCCTAATTAAGGTGGAAAGATCCTAGTGAGGCAGATACGGGATTGTAGACCTCACAGTGTTCTCAACACCTCCAACTAAATCTTAACAAGAACATCTAAATATGGAATTCGTTAATTCATACATTAGAGAGTAGGAAATATCATCCACTACACTGGTTAAATCAATTGAAATCAACATTCAGATACACATATAAGCAGAAAACATAAAGGGTTGGGAGAGCAGCAACATAAGGTACCTATCAAGGGTAAATCTTTTTCCAAAATTCTGATGCGTGTTGAACCCTTAGTTAAACTGAGAGGGGGGGGGGGGTGAATCAGTTTAACACATACATGGACTTTTAAAACTTTTCTTTTAAATCTTATTTACACCTTAATTTCATGGTCAACTTAATATGTGAGCAACAAGTATTACTATCAAGCAGATTTGTTAATGTAATAGCAGATTGAATATGAGAGCAGCAAGTATTAAGCAGATGAGATAAATCACATCAACACATAAACATCATGCACAGAGACACCAGATATAAGTGGAAACCCATAAAAGGAGAAAACCACATCTTATTATTGTTGTGATGCAAAGGCAAGCTCCAACTCCCTCTCACCACTGATTTTCTGTAGGCACCAACCTACAGGAGGCTCCTACCTCAATTCTGCAAGCTACAACTTGCAAGGAAGCTCAAACTCCCATCAATTTTCTGCAGGCACCAACCTACAGGAGGCTCCAACCTCAGTCAGCTACAACTGACATTTTATCAAGCTACAACTTGATGTGGAAGCACCAACTCCCATCTATTTTCTGCAGGCACCAACCTACAGGAGGCTCCTACCTCAGTCAGCTACAACTGACATCTATCAAGCTACAACTTGATAGGGAAGCTCCAACTTCCTTACTCTTTCAAAAGAAAAACACTTGCTGATTTACCTTGGATATCAGCTCTGTTTTGTACCTTCTTCTCTACTGTTCATCAACTCTTATATCAGACTTGCATCATCTCTGCTCAGCCCCTTCTTCTTCTTTGCTCAGCTCCTCCTTATTCACATTCTTCTTGCAGCTTGCTTATTTTCTTCAACTCTCTTTAATTCTGATGCATACTCTCTTCTTCTCTCACTCCTTTTTCGTCAACACTCTCCCCTTAGATATTACCCTGTTTTATACAAAAATAGTTTCATGACTGTTTGTATTCCACTAGGAATTCGAAATGGACAGCCATGTCTCTTTGCCTTCTACCTTCTCATCTCTTTTCAGCTCACTCAGAAAAATGTAACTGTAGATGCTTATTTTAATATTACAGTGGGATATTTGCTCTCTTCCGAAGACTTGCCAATGCATCACAACAATATAAATTTAAATAAAACATTTACATTCAGATTTAAATGAGAACTCCAGCTCACTCTTTTTGTCTCTTGGCTTGCTGCGCATTTGTATTTTCTGTGACTGTGTTTTGACTCTTTTCTGCTCTGTATGCTTTTCTGTCCTCTGCTGTGGTGTAATTGCTTCATACGTGTAACAGTGCTTTTATATCAGTGCCTCTTAGAAAGATACGTGACTGTTGACTTGCAGCAAGTGTCTTGTTGACGTGGAACTTTCCGCAAGAGGAACGGACATATATCACAGTCATTGTATATTAAGAATCGCCCTCCCGTTAAGCTGAGGCCCGTGGGTCTACAGACCACATGGCTTATCGTAACAGCGTTATATATATATATAACAACGCCTTTTCATATATATATATAAGTAATTTCAACACTCGGCATACATACAAACTTCCTTTTAAAAAGACTTAAATCAATTCTCGGCATTATATAATAAAAACTCTTTAAACAAATAAGAACTCCTTTCGAGCTCACTCGCCGATCTTTTCCGATGCAATGTATCACTCCTCAGCCTCTTCCGATTGCGATTATTCTCTGTTATGGCGAAACTTCAAACATATATCAGTCTTGTCTTATAAACCCATTGGGTCCGGCTCTCAATCGCAATCGCAACTTTCTGTTGTGATGTTCCGATGCTCCACTTTACCTCCGATGCGATTGACCATGGAACTGAAACATTTGTTAGTCATAATTTATAAGCCCATCGAGTCCGGGCTTCAATCGCAATCGCAAGTCTTTAACATATGTTCCGATTGACTAGTGCCGATGTGATTTGACCGTAACTCAAATATGTATTAACCACCGTTTATACACCCATCGGGTCCAGAACTTCAAACAAATGCAATCGGGGTGCATAATAGAAAAGTTACGATTGCGATCAGAACACGGATGCGATTTGCATCTATTAACTCCTGCTTATAATAGGATCGGGTCCACCATTTCAATTGCAGTGTTTTACAAAAGACATGCGATTGGGAACTCGGATGCGATTAGCAATTAACTGTGGTATATAACTCGATCGGGTCTGGCATTTCAATCGCAGCATTTTACAAAAGACATGCGATTGGGAACTCAGATGTGATTAGCAATTAACTGTGGTATATAACTCGATCGGGTCTGGCATTTCAATCGCAGCATTTTACAAAAGACATGCGATTGGGAACTCAGATGTGATTAGCAATTAACTGTGGTATATAACTCGATCGGGTCCGGCCTTCGAATCGCAACTTTCTGTTGCGATGTTCCGCTGCCCTTGCGATCTCCGATTGCGATTGGGGAGAGGTCCCACCATCTAAAAATTCATTTTGTGCGCTCCATAATATAACAGACATATATGTATACTTTTCCAAAGGGTTAAGTGATTCCCGGAATATGGTTTATATGTTATATGTAACGCCCATCAGGTAATGATTCTCAGAATTATACATACGACTGTATCTGCCGGCTTGGGCGATTCTCGGAATTTTATATCTGTCCTCCGAGTTGGGCGATTCTCGAAATTATAACAGCTCTACCTATGCCTATGTCTCTGCTGCTCCTGTCGCTTTGCCTCTGCCTCTGCCTCTGCTGCAGTGATAACGACTCTGCCTCTATTATATTCGCTTCATCAGCCTTCATTTGCTGCCTCCATTGTAATCACTGCTTCCTTTTTCTGTCTTTGTTTCAGCGCTGCCTCCTTTGCCTATCTGTGATTCAGCGCTGCCTTCTTTGCCTGAGTGCTGCCTCCTTTGCTACCTCTGTTACTTCTTTGTCTCTTCCTTTCTGCTATATCTGCTGTCTTAGTTTCTTTAGCAGTTCTTCCTCTCTTTCATCTATAGAATCCAATCCAATTCGTTATACTTGTAGCAAAACTTATGAGGCTCCGATCTTCTATGTCTTATTGAATAATTGTGAAAACACAAATTAGCTTCTACTAGATTGTTCACACAATCTTCCCACTTGAATAATTGTTCTCTATCACTCTATCTCATTCCTCACTATTAAATGGCCCTTTCTACCTGCCCCCACTACTTTGGCAAAGACCCTCATCTCGACTTCGTTGCCTTTTTGTTTCTTCTATGCTCTACTTGTCTTATGCTCTCTTGTTTCATCTACCTCAGCCCGATGCTACCCCACCCTCCTCCAGCTGCCTCTGCTTTAAATGACCCCGTCTCTCCGCTGCTTGACCCTCTCTACATCTTGTCGCTATGTCGCTTCTCTTGTCTTGTTGTCGCCTTGTGTTCTTCCTTTGCCATCTCCTTTGCCTTGTTGCTGCCTCAGGTGTTCTTCCTTTGCCATCTCCTTTGCCTTGTTGTTGCCTCAGGTGTTCTTCCTTTGCCATCTCCTTTGCCATCAATGACAACATTTCCAACAGTCTCCCCCTTTGGCATTGATGGCAACACATCCACCAATAATCCAATTCTTCCTCCAAGTCTTCCTCTATCTAGCTTCTTTTAGAAGACCCTTTCTTCTATTACTTGCTTTTCCTCCCCCTTTGACATCAATGGCAAAGGGTTGCACATTTCTTAGTGTAGATTCTATCTTTTCATTTTCTCTCTCTGAGATGTGTTTAGGCATTCTTCTTCTGACTTTGTACCATGCTGCTCTATACTGGTGTAAAATATTTGTTGAGAGAACACTTTTGAGAATATTGAACTTGAATAAACATACAATCTCTTTCTGATGTAGTGTGCTAATACATTTCTGTTGAGGAATATTGTAGATGGAATATGTCTTCTTCTACAATACTCATCTGCAGTCTAGCATTTGTTCAATTATGATGAAGCCAATATATCCTTTATTCCTGCGGTACACCTTTCCTGCCTATTGGTGATGATATGAGCTAGGATGTTGACATTATCCTTAATAGCTGAAGGTTCTTGTTACAGATGTGATCAATGAATTAACCAGAATTTGATCTAAGAGATCAAATGCCTTTACTACTTGCATAATGAACTTTCAAAACAAAACCTTGAGGTAGGATGCATTCAATGTATTGGTCGATCTCACTTATCAACCATGCACTTTTCTTTATGACGTAAGGGGGTATGTATGTCAATGATCAATCTCTCTTTAAAGGTGGATTACCAGTAAATCCTTTGTGCTGAAGTAGGATTTAGATGATTTTAAAACTTTTGGGCTTCAGATGGTAATCACTGCTAGTCCTTTATTCTTCAGATACTATGATTCAAGTGTAAACACAATACTGATCCTTTAGCTCTGCTACTGACCTTCTCAAACTGAATGCAGAATCCAGATAACGCTGGGAATACTACCTTGATGTACGTTTTCCATAATACTTTTGATCCTGAGGACCTGTTTTATCCTTACCTAGCTGGTTGATCTCCCCCTAGAATGATATTCTATTGATAGATATGCTACCTGTACCTAGTACCAATTGATATTACCTTGATAAACCATGCAGAGATTTCATTTTAGCTTGCACATGAACCCATAGTTTCCACTATTGATCTTTCCACTGTTCACACCAACAATCATCAATATACTGAATCTGATCTTGGCATCATTAACCTGCTACTTATTCTGTCATCTTGATTTGAAAGAATGTCACTGCAGTTTATTTTCTATGACAGTTCCAGAATCACTACTGCTTTATACACTGCTTTATATGCCAATTCAACTGTTATCATGGCTTCTTGATGCCTTTTTAATAATCGCAACCAGACCTCATAACAAACCTTTGAAGATTTGAATATACCGCTCGCTTTATAGTTCGTCACCCGACCTTGTATTAATACTCCATGCTTTGAAAAACAAACTTTATAATAAGACTTTCGGACTGGCCCACCTATGCACCTTACATAACCTTTGCAGAGTTCCACATTATCAAACATTCTTCTTTCTGAATATACAGGAATATTCTTAGCTTGATTTACTGGGTTCGACTTCACAGGGTTTTAGTCTTCAATCAAAGCCTATGCCACTCAATTAATGAATAATTGCTCAATAATTCATCTATAAACTGCATTACACCCCTAATTCATGAATAAACCTATTTTGCTTCAATTCTTCTGTTTCTTCTGCAGAGTGCACACACAGACACTCATTCACAGAGAGTATGGTTCATTAGTCTTCTGAGTGGAACAGGAAATTCGCACAAACCGATGCTACAAGGTTCTTCACCATAGAATTGCCACACAATCAATCTAATTTCCATACCCTGCTTATTGGACTCGGCTCAATTACATAGGATCATTCATCAAGAACTCATGTGTTCACACAAGATTTAACTAGTCAAATGCCTTTGCTGCCTTTGTTCTCCTTCTAACAATTTTGCTGGCTATTGTGAGTTTTATATGGTCTTCTTCCTCCATAGATCTTTGTTAGAGGAACTTCCTTTCCCTCACTGATCTCATAGCTGTTATCATTCCAAGGAGCTCTTCTTAGACTAATTTCATGGGGTCTATATATGAACTGCTCTCCCCCTAGGATGCTGCTTCATATCTATAACTGGTTAGATATTTGCTTTGTTTCGTAGAGCAGCTCCCCCTGAGACTATGCTAGATTCATTATGTTATGGAGATAGTAGGCTCCCCCTTTCTCTTTTCCTTCCAAACTTTATTGAGGTTCTTCATAATGTTTGCACTTCTTTTAAATTCATAGTTTTGTTTGATTTGCTTTGATCCCATCATCTGTCTAGAGTTCTTTAATGTATATGGCAGATTACAGTCTTTAGCTTTGTGACCACGCTTGAGGCATACATAACATCTTATTTGACCAAGGTGCATTTGAGCTGATGTATAATATCTCATTCCCCTTTTTGAACATAATTTACAATCAACATATTTATGTCCAAATTCATTGCATGCATAACAGTAGCCATAGAAATGATTTGTGTACCTGGTGGAAGATTGTCTTTTCCCTTTGCTTGCTTGAGGGGTTCTTCTCTTTTGCTGCATCCTTTGCTGGTTGGACTAGATTGGCTTTGTCTTACAATATGCTGCATTATGTCCTGGTTTATGACAAGATAAACATGTGCTAATTTTCATAGGAGGGAGGAACCTCCTTTGACATCTTCCGAATTTGTTCAATTCATCCCTAGGAGCATATGAGCCTTTAGTAGATGATTGTTTCATCCTCTCATTCTCTGCTCTTTCATGTTGCTGCTTGATTATGTTTGTTTCTTTACAACTCATGTTCCTGCTGGTTTCTGCTTTTGTAGGAATTTGCTGAGCTGTTTCACAGTTCTTTACAGTTTTTACAAAAATGATTTTCTTGTTATCTTCAACCTTGGACTTACTGGTTTCACCTTCATATCCTATCCCAGCCTTTATGAGAGGTGACCTTTGAGCCTTTAGAATCTGGTCCAACTGTCTGAAGCTTTTCATTTGAGGAGTATTCATTAATAAATCTCTTTGGGCCTTTTCTAATTTCTTTCTTAGGTTCACTACTTATTCTTCCAATTTTTCACATTCCAGATTTTTCTCTCTCATTTGTTGCAGCAAAGTGTCTTCTATTTTCCTTGCTTCTTCAAGGTGTGTCTTCAGGCCAACAATTTCTTTCTTATCTTCATATTCTCTCTCATCACATATTTGCACCACTGTCTTAAGGTCTTTGTTTTCATTTTTCAAATTTTCTATTTCAGTCAAAGCAGTGTCAAGCTTGGCTTTTTCTTCAGCTGTAATTTCTTCATGGTTCTTATCTCCATTCACACTAGCAGGTACTTCATTTGATTGAATATTTTACTGTTGACATGAATTTTTCTTCTTCTTAATTCTCTTATCCTTCTTGTCAGTGCCGTCCTTAGTGTTTACTCCATGCATGAAGTGCAATCTATCCCAGATTTCTTTTGCAGAGGTTAAATCCATTATCAACTCAAGGTCCTTGTTATGAAGACTATTATATATTACACATTTTGCCTTAACATTCCTCTGTTGTTCTTTCACTGTGGGTGAGTCTGTGCAGTAACCATCACAAACAAGCTTCCATACCTCTGGATCATCAGCCATAAATCCTGTCTTAACCTTATCTCTCTATTCAGGAAAGTTAGTTGTATTTAGCACAGGTACATTTTGATAGTCCATGACTCAACCAGATCTCCTTCAAGATATTAAGATTACACCAAAGAACCTGGCTCTGATACCAATTGTTGAACCCTTAGTTAAACTGAGAGGGGGGGGGGGGGTGAATCAGTTTAACACATACATGGACTTTTAAAATTTTTCTTTTAAATCTTATTTACACCTTCATTTCATGGTCAACTTAATATGTGAGCAACAAGTATTACTATCAAACAGATTTGTTAATGTAATAGCAGATTGAATATGAGAGCAGCAAGTATTAAGCAAATGAGATAAATCACATCAACACATAAACATCATGCACAGAGACACCAAATATAAGTGGAAACCCATAAAGGGAGAAAACCACATCTTATTATTGTTGTGATGCAAAGGCAAGCTCCAACTCCCTCTCACCACTGTTTTCTGCAGGCACCAACCTACAGGAGGCTCTATCTTCAATTCTGCAAGCTACAACTTGCAAGGAAGCTCCAACTCCCATCAATTTTCTGCAGGCACCAACCTACAGGAGGCTCCAACCTCAGTCAGCTACAACTGACATTTAATCAAGCTACAACTTGATGTGGAAGCACCAACTCCCATCTATTTTCTGCAGGCACCAACCTACAGGAGGCTCCTACCTCAGTCAGCTACAACTGACATCTATCAAGCTACAACTTGATAGGGAAGCTCCAACTTCCTTACTTTTTCAAAAGAAAAACACTTGCTGATTTACCTTGGATATCAGCTCTGTTTTGTACCTTCTTCTCTGCTGTTCATCAACTCTTATATCAGACCTGCATCATCTCTTCTCAGCCCCTTCTTCTTCTTTGCTCAGCTCCTCCTTATTCACATTCTTCTTGCAGCTTGCTTATTCTCTTCAACTCTCTTTAATTCTGCTGCATACTCTCTTCTTCTCTCACTCCTTTTTCGTCAACACTCTCCCCTTGGATATTACCCTGTTTTATACAAAAATAGTTTCATGACTGTTTGTATTCCACTGGGAATTCGAAATGGACAGCCATGTCTCTTTGCCTTCTGCCTTCTCATCTCTTTTCAGCTCACTCAGAAAAATGTAACTGTAGGTGCTTATTTTAATATTACAGTGGGATATTTGCTCTCTTCCGGAGACTTGCCAATGCATCACAAAAATATAAATTTAAATAAAACATTTACATTCAGATTTAAATGAGAACTCCAGCTCACTCGTTTTGTCTCTTGGCTTGCTGCGCATTTGTATTTTCTGTGACTGTGTTTTGACTCTTTTCTGCTCTGTATGCTTTTCTGTCCTCTGCTGTGGTGTAATTGCTACATACGTGTAATAGTGCTTTATATCAGTGCCTCTTAGAAAGATACGTGACTGCTGACTTGCAGCAAGTGTCTTGTTGATGTGGAACTTTCCGCAAGCGGAACAGACATATATCATAGTCATTGTATATTAAGAATCGCCCTCCCGTTAAGCTGAGGCCCGTGGGTCTACAGACCACATGGCTTATCGCAACAGTGTTATATATATATATAACAATGCCTTTTCATATATATATAAGTAATTTCAACACTCGGCATACATGCAAACTTCCTTTTAAAAAGACTTAAATCAATTCTCGGCATTATATAATAAAAACTTTTTAAACAAATAAGAACTCCTTTCGAGCTCACTCGCTGATCTTTTCCGATGCGATGTATCACTCCTCAGCCTCTTCCGATTGCGATTATTCACTGTTATGGCGAAACTTCAAACATATATCAGTCTTGGCTTATAAACCCATCGGGTCCGGCTCTCAATCGCAATCACAACTTTCTGTTGTGATGTTCCGATGCTCCACTTTACCTCCGATGCGATTGACCATGGAACTGAAACATTTGTTAGTCATAATTTATAAGCCCATCGGGTCCGGGCTTCAATCGCAATCGCAAGTCTTTAACATATGTTCCGATTGACCAGTGCCGATGCGATTTGACTGTAACTCAAATATGTATTAACCACCGTTTATACACCCATCGGGTCCGGAACTTCAAACAAATGCAATCGGGGCGCATAATAGAAAAGTTCCGATTGCGATCAGAACACGGATGTGATTTGCATCTATTAACTCCTGCTTATAACAGGATTGGGTCCGCCATTTCAATCGCAGCGTTTTACAAAAGACATGCGATTGGGAACTCGGATGCGATTAGCAATTAACTGTGGTATATAACTCGATCGGGTCTGGCATTTCAATCGCAGTGTTTTACAAAAGACATGCGATTGGGAACTCGGATGCGATTAGCAATTAACTGTGGTATATAACTCAATCGGGTCCGGCATTTCAATCGCAGCGTTTTACAGAAGACATGCGATTGGGAACTCGGATGCGATTAGCAATTAATTGTGGTATATAACTCGATCGGGTCCGGCCTTCGATCGCAATCGCAACTTTCTGTTGCGATGTTCCGCTGCCCTTGCGATCTCCGATTGCGGTTGGGGAGAGGTCCCACCATCTAAAACTTCGTTTTGTGTGCTCCATAATATAACAGACATATATGTATACTTTGCCAAAGGGTTAAGCGATTCCCGGAATATGGTTTATATGTTATATGTAACGCCCATCGGGTAATGATTCTCGGAATTATACATATGACTGTATCTGCCGGCTTGGGCGATTCTCGGAATTTTATATCTGTCCTCCGGGTTGGGTGATTCTCGGAATTATAACAGCTCTACCTCTGCCTCTGTCTCTACTGCTCCTGTCGCTTTGCCTCTGCCTCTGCCTCTGCTGCAGTGATAACGACTCTGCCTCTGTTATATTCGCTTCCTCTGCCTTCATTTGCTGCCTCCATTGTATTCACTGCTTCCTTTTTCTGTCTTTGTTTCAGTGCTGCCCCCTTTGCCTGTCTGTGATTCAGCACTGCCTTCTTTGCCTGAGTGCTGCCTCCTTTGCTGCCTCTGTTACTTCTTTGTCTCTTCCTTTCTACTATATCTGCTGTCTTAGTTTCTTTGTGCTCCTTCCTCTGTTTCATCTATAGAATCCACTCCACCTTTTATACTTGTAGCAAATCCTATGAGGCTCCGATCTTCTATGCCTTCAATTGAATAATTGTGAAAAAAACACAAATTAGCTTCTACTAGATTGTCTACACAATCTTCCCACTTGAATAATTGTTCCTCATCACTCTGTCTCATTCCTCAGCTATTAAATGGCCCTCTTCTATTGTCCTCACTACTTTGCAGCACCTCATCTGACTCCTGCTGCCTTTGTTTCTTCTATGCTCTACTTGTCTTATGCTCTCTTTGTTTCATCTGCTCCTAGACTGATGCTACTCCTTAATTCTCCTTTTACTGCCTCTGCTTCTTTAAATGACCCTATCTCTGCTGCTTGACCCTCTCTACATCTTGCTGCTATGCTGCTCTCTTTGTCTTGTTGCTGCCTCAGGTGTTCTTCCTTTGCCATCTCCTTTGCCTTGTTGCTGCCTCAGGTGTTCTTCCTTTGCCATCAATGACAACATTTCCAAAAATGCGAGCTTGAAGAAACGTAATGAAATGAAAGCAAGTCAATCACAAATACAAAGAAAGGAAAACATCACCAGCTGCTTTAGATTAGGATCCAAAGAAACATGCTTGTCATATTAAAAATAACACCAATCAGGTATGTCATAGCCCATAGCTTGAACATTCAGTCTGAAGACATCTAATCTCAGCCTATCTTACAATATTACACAGAGAACTTGTCTCAAGAGGGAAATGCTTGCGTTTCACTGATATCTCATCAACAACCATTACAATAGTTTCCTTCTGTGCTTTATAACAGAAGAGACACAGGAGATCGACTGAGGGGGCAGGTGAAAATTAAATGTATCATTAAACACAGAGTAGAGAAATAGGCTCGAGGCCCATTCTATTTGAATACTGAGTATTTAATGTTTGTCACCTCTATATGCAGGGATGATGTTCTTCATATTTTCCTTTACGCCAGACATGACTTTGCTGCGTTTTGGTGGCCATACTTTGTTGTACTTGTGGGGAATAAACAAATGGTGAACAACTGCTGAGAAGTCTGCTTCATAAATGTCTGACCGTTTTTGAACTGTAGTTAGGGTGGAAATTATTTCAGGGACATTCTGCATAATAAGAGCTGTATGGGTACCCTGTACATGATGGAGAAAAGCATTCTGCTGATGAATAAACCCAGATGGTACCTGCTACTGTGCTCAGGATCCTTTGGATCGATCCTCGGGGTCTTCAAACTGCTGCTTCATTTTGCCTCTGACAGGTTAGCTCGGGCTCTTAATGGTGCTGAAAGGTTTTCAATGTTCGAAATCTGCTTTTCCTTGATGCAAATCCTGTCAGCCACTTTCTTTGACTACCTTATGGTAGTACCAGCCTTCGGACTTAATTTTGCCTGCACAACTTGCCATGTAGAGTCATGGCGGTCTTCTACCTTTAGAAACCCTACAAATCAACAAACCTGTGAGAAAAACCATGGACAGGGATGATGAAGGCGGCGAGGGCAACGAGCATGGTTATGCTGACGATGAAATGGAGGGAAGAATTTGCAGTGGAAATGATAAAAATTTCTCTGGTGGGGAAATGGTGAAACACAGAGCAGAAACACATAATAATGAATGGAAACCTTAAAAAACACAACAAAACCAATGATATGGTGATGGAAACGGGGAATGTACGGGGCGTGCACGTGGAGGTGACGTGGCTAGGCGGGAGACCGTGGAATATTCAACAGTGGGCAGACGAATCAGGACCGTCGATCGTGGCAGAGATCAACGACGGGTGGCGACAGAAGGTGGGCCAACGGGTACGATGAGCGGGGTTAAACAGCATGCAACTTTGATAGATGATGACCGTCGGACGGACGATCGAGATCTAACAGCCGACAATGATTCCACTGGATGCCCTGTACCGAAGGTTAACGCGCGGGAGAAAAGTGGTTTTAGAATTGTACAAGGGACAGGTGGCGCGCATTGTATGGAATCACTGGGTTTTGGACAAATACCGCCCACTGCGCATAAGCGGTGCGGAATATACTGGCGGTTTTTGAGCGAACGCGCTGGTGGGGACCACATGGAAAGGAAAGATCCGCGCCGTTGATCTGTCGAGTGATGGACGGTTCAGATGAGATCACCGGTAATGAATGGGTTCAACGGTATTTTCTGCGGGGGTGGCGATCGCCCTTCATTTGGTGAGATCAACGGCTAGGACCGCGCCCAACGAGACTTTGTGGTAAACGCCTTTTGGACTTCGCGGATGGTTCCGGCATGGGATCACATGGAAGAAAGGGTGTGGGGCTAACGCAGAAGGGGGCTAAGGCCTCATATAGTGAAATTCATCATTTTGTTTCAATTTTAATGCATTTTCAGGCCCGAAGGAGGTAACGATAGGTGGGTGAAGTGGAAATTTGGGGAAATAAAAGGTGACGGTGGGGTCGAGATAGGATTTAGGGGGAATTTAAGGGGATAATGGGGGGAATAAAGGGAAACTTTGGCAAGGGGAGCACAAGGGCTGAGATAGGGAATTTTGCAAGGATATGAAGGGTAAAATAGGCCCTTTGAAGAATGGATCATCAGAGAGGCTTTATAATGAGGCACAGTAAAAAGAGACTTCAAGGAGGATGGGTTTTCAGGGGAAAGGAATTTCTTGAAGGCTCCCAAACAATCTAGCCCCCAGCTTGCTTGTTAAGATCTCCATAGGGGGGCTAACACACCACACTATACAAGGTTTTTCAAAGGGAGATTCATCTATATCAGAAGATCTTTTAGGTTGATTTGATGGTGTAAAACATTAAGGAGTGAGGTGAAAGAAACAAAATGTAAGAAAACAAAGCGTAACCTAAGATCGGGTAAGGAATTTTAACCTATCCTACTTTTGACATACTCTTAGGGACATAAAAAATATAATAAAACGAAGGGAAATCTAAGATCAGGTAAGGACTTTTAACCTGGCCTGCTTTTGACATGCACTCAAGGGAAAAAACATGTAAGATAAACATAAAAATAAACCTAAGATTAGGTAAGGACCTTTAACCAAGCCTACTTTTGGCACACTTGTAAGGGAAATCTTCAGAACAACTGTTTAAGACTAAACAAGGGACAAGGCTAGCCATAAAGTTCCTTGATTAAGACTCAACTTAGCCTGCAGTGAAACTATCATTCAAGAATAATAACTCAAGTTCTACTCAGCCAGACATGGGCTCACCAACGTTCCTTGACTCGTTATACTCTATTGAAATCATTCGCAAATACAAATTTAGCAGAAAACATAAAGATAAATATTTTCAGTGAGAGTTAGGGTACTTTGCAGTATATCCTACTCTATATTTGTTGTTCTTTATCATAGAATATGAACACAATGGAAACATAAAGAAAATAACAATTACAATGAGAAGAACATCACCAATGATTTAGATCAGGATCTAGTGAATCTGCTTGTCTATTGATGTGCAAAACCAGTTACATACTTTGAGTCCAATAGCTCTTTACAATCCAATGCTTTTATTCCCAACCTACTATATTACAACTACTCAGAAACTCTTACTCAATAACAGTTTAGACAATTAAAAATTTTCCAACCTTTTACAATGAGTTTTCTGTAGATACTTATAGGCGAAAGAGGAAGAGTGCTGGTAGAAATGGCAATAAAGATGAATTAAGACAGAGTGGGGAAGTGTTCGAATGCCCATTCTGCTCAATAAACATAGCATTGACTGCTTGTACCATTTTGGTAGTTTTTCCTATTTTTATGCATATCTGGTAGGTGGGTAATAACTCTGAAGTGTATTCTTTGAGACAAACCATGGCATGAAGTACTCTGTTTGACATTTACGACAAGTAAACTGTCGTTTTTTGGTTCTGAAGCCCCACGTTTTCTTAATAACTGCTCTGACATTTTTTAATGAAGTCCCTGTCATAAGGATGGTTGTCATAGTGTCTTTGAAAAGAAAAGCAGGTCGCAGGTGTCCTTTTGGTGGAGTAATAGCTGTTGTAGATGTGGCATTCAAGGCCTTTTTAAGCTGATTTGTCACGCTTTATGGCCTTAAACAATAATTTTGGCTTCGTTTGTGCTTTAGAACCTCTCTAATCATATCACTGTTTAATTCACCACGCTGATTGGTTTAGCTTTAATTAATTTATCTCCAACTGCGCCGTTAACTTCTAATCTTCAGACTAAGCCTTAAAATCTTCAGGTTTTATGCCTTTAATACTTTAAACACCATGAAACCTGCACAAAATGACCCAAAAGTTATATGAAATCTTGCGTTTGGGTTTAACTGCTCTAGAGGGTTCAGCGGAGGGTGAGAGAGCAGTGCAGAGGAGGTGAAATGCAACGAGGTAAGCTTTCATGGCGAAAAACAGACCCAGAAGGTTTGAACGAGATTTATGGCATGGGACATGAAAATTCGGTTTCAGAAAATTGGCATCAGTTTTCGTGTGAGAGATGGGCGTTAAGTGGTTTGGGACAGATCGAATGCGATACGGTCTAATGGCTGATACGTATACCTTTGAAGACCACCCATTTTGCATTGAAATAGATTGATCAGATTTATTTGGGAAATGAACATGAAAAAGGTTCCTGACCATCCGATCTTGGGGGGCCCAAATCTACGACTGCAAGCGGGCACGAAAAATGAACAAGATGTGCAGGAGAAACAGATGATGGGGCCAGGTGACGTAAGCTCTTTTGTCACATAACGAGAAGGCTTGAGGTTGGGAAAACCATAGGCGCCATGGTTTTATAGTGTTAGAGTGGAATAATACATATATGGGCGCTTATATGAAGGAGAATCAAAGGTGAAGTGGGAGGGCGATTCTGGGTCGTCAAATCTAGGAGTAAAATAGATCAACGGTGGAGATCACGGGAAAACACAGTGGGAAGGCTCCGCATGGTCAAGTGGGACTAGCAGGAAATATGGAAAATATAAAGAGAATACATATAGCAGGGCACTTTGGGATGTGGAAAGGTTTGTGAACCCGGTGCTTCCATAATGAATCCTGGTTGTTGGATCAAGATCAAAATGGACGGCTCAGATCCAATCGCAAGATCGACCATCGACGGGGTAAAGGGTCTAGGCACCAGAAAATAGGATCGTTGATGAGCCGATGAGCGATGAGAGGAGCAAGGGCGATGAATGGAGGGTCATTGGATCTAGAAGCAGATCGACGATTAGGATTTTATCGGGGGATCACATCGGCGGAAAAAGAAGACAGAAGCGGGAGCTTTGGATTGCACCGATGCGATGGAGCGGGAAGTGCGATTGCGCTGATGCGATGGGTGCTAGGACTTGGCCATAGGACCGGGTTATATGTCGAAAAAGGGATGAGGCTTGCACGAAAGGCGCTTAAAGCCTAAAGGTTTAAAATGAGCGGAAAATAGGCCGAGATAGAGCTTTTTAGGCTTTTTTGAAGGTTTCGGTAGAGTAAAGGAAGGGTTGTAAAGCCAAATAAAGGGGATTTACATGGTTTTAAAGGGATTTTTTAGGAATTCGAGGGATAATGAAGGGAAAGGGGGGATCTTTAGGAGGGATGAAGGATAAGAAAAAGGGGAAAGTAAGTGATATGGGGATAGTTGTGGAGATGCGATGGGGGCAATAAAATGATGGAAATGGGGCCTTAGAAAACAGTTATTTTTCATGACAACAGCAGGGCTTTATGAATATGGATCCCCTGGACAAATGGGCATAGCAAGGCTTCAAGAATTCATATATTTTGCATGAAATTTGTTTCTTGAAGACTAAAATACCCTTTTTAGCCATCTTTTCATATGTCAAATTATGGATGGCTAACAACGGCTCCAACTTGGGGATGGTAGCTCCTTGGAGGTGTCAAGAACCTCAGAAAATCATCTCTAGAATGTAGATCTATGCTTTATCCTTGACAACCTTTCTTTTGTGATCATGTTGCTCCAAAAATATGATTAGTACTTTGTATCAGCAATCAGATTTCTTTCCCAAACAACTACCTATACAACCTACTTTCCTAACATTTTTTATTCATTAGGTGCACTTGGACTTGCAAACCTTTGATATCAACATTTTATTCTTTTGAAATCATGAAAAACTAATCTAAATCTACCCTTATTTCTCCATGAGTCCAGATTAAACAGTTGAACTCATAGCTTCTCTACGTAATCTACTATCTGCCAGGATTAAACTGTCTGACAGATTTCATTCTCTATATTCTAAAACATAAATTGAAACACAACCAAACCAGGATTGAACTATCTGATTTGTTGTAGTGTCCATGGAAAAAGAGGCCAGCTGCTCATAGATTTTTTTGCAGAAAATTTGAAACAAAATGTGAAGGCTTGAGATTTGAAAATTACAAGCATCCTTCATTCTTTCTTTCAGCTCTAGTTTTGATCCTTTTGAGCTGTCTTCTCTTCTTTATCTGGTTCAAGTTTTCAGCAGGTTAGAACCAATCTTTTCCTTTCTTTGGCTCAGGTTTTAATCTTGTTAGAGCCATCTTTTTTATTATATTCTTGGTTCATATTTTGAGCATGATTAGAACCAATTCTTTTCCTATCCTAATCTATTCTACTAATAAGCCAAGATTAAATTGTTTGGAAAATTTGATTCACTAACCTATCAATAGTAATTGAAATCTATCTAGCCATGATTAGGCTGCATGACTAGATATCAGTGATCTCTCGAGCAGTGGCACTTAGGCTTGCACACTTTCAGATTTTCTTTCTTTTTGGTATGGGGCTGTACCTTTCTTCTTTTCAAATCTTCCCTCTTTTCCTCTTTTCTATTTTTGTGTTTTTCTCTTTTTTCAAAACAAAACAAAGTAGTGATATTTACAATGGAAAATGAAAGCTTTAAATAGAGGTTTCAGCAGTAATAATGCTTGAGCATCTTGCCATTGACAGGACCCCCAAACAGGTCTGTACCATCCATATCTTGTAGAAAAAATGCATTATGACCAATGGCATATTGAATAATGTAAGGGCCTTGCCATAAATTGTCAAACTTGCCATGTTTGCCCTTATCCTCTCTCATGGAATCCAATTTGAGTACTTTGTCACCAATCTTGAAATCACTAGCATTTGTCCTCTTATCAAACAACATTTTGATACTCTCTTGTACTTTCAGTGCTCTGTTATAAACTTCTTCCCTCGTTTGCTGAAGATGTATGGTCTGATTTATCCTTCTCATCATGATATCCTCCTCTGATTGTATTTCTTGGACCAAATTCATCACCGACACTCCTAAACTGGTGCAAAAAACTGCATCTGCTCCGTAAACCAACTGATAGGGAGACATTCCAATTGATTTCTTTATTGTCAATGTGTCTGCCCATAAAGCATGTACCAGCTTGTTGTGCCATGACTTATGATTCTCTTCCAACAACTTCTTTATTATGTTTATCAGGATTTTATTGGAAGATTCTCCTAGCCCATTACCTTGAGGGTAATAAGCTGTGGCATGGCCCAGCAATATCTAATATCTATGACAGAAATCAACCATATTTTTAGAACTAAATGCATTAGCATTGTCAGTGATTATTTTCCTGGGACAACCAAATCTAGACAGAATATGGTCTTCAAGGAATTTTATGATAACTGAGTCTGTGGCATTCCTAGAAGGGATGGCTTCTATCCATTTGGTGAAATAATCAGTGGTTGTGAGTATCCATCTATGTTGGGCATATGAGGCAGGATGGATTTCCCAAATGAAGTCTAGGCCCCGTTGTTGGAAAGGAGCTTCTACAGTGATTGGTTGCAAGGGTAAGGAAAGCAGTTTTCTCTTGCCTTCAAAGATTTGGCATTTGTGGTAGGCAACTATCATTTTGTGGACATCTTGAAAAAGGGTGGGCTAGTAATAGCCAGCTCTAAAGATTTTATTAGCAGTTGTTTTCCAATTTAGGTGGCCTCCACACTCTCCTTCATGAAACTCATGCTTGATCTTATCTGCATCAACCTCAAGCAAACATTTAAGCAATAATCCACTAACATTTTTCCAATATAAACTTTTATCTAAAATGCAGTAATTAACAACTTTCAAATTTAAAATCTTGCCTTTGTTTTAGACATACCAGGAGGAGAATTAAGATTAGTAAGCACATACAAAATATCAGCATACCAAGATGAATTGAGGAATTTAACTTCAACAAGAGGGATTTCCAACTCTTCCTATTCATCTAATACATCTATCATGTTTATATCAAGTGCTTGCAAGTTAGATTCAGCCATTAATTGTGCTAGGCGTTGACCCTTGATGATTTTGGTGGGTTTAATCTCTAAATCATATTCCAGTATCACAGAAATCCACCTCCCCCTTTTTCCATTGGGGTCTTGTGACAAAATTTCCTTTACCACTATATTAGGCACAAATGAAATAATGTGAGAGTGTAGAATATAAACTCTGAAATCCTTCAAGGCTTTGACCAAAGCATAGGCTTGTTTATCCATGATATTATATTTTAGAGGTACATCTCTTAATGCCTTGCTGAAAAATGCAATTGGTTGTTCTTGTCCTTTTGGATTTTTCTGTAATAGGACAACAACCACAGTATGTTCTGATGCAAATGAAAATATGAGGAAGTCCTTAGTGAAATCAGGACTGATGAGGAATGGTGCTTGGGTGAGTTCATATTTGACCAGTTCAAAGGACTTCTTTGCTTCTAAGGTCCATTTAACTCCTATCTCTTTCTTTAGCATGTTTGTCATGTTCCTAAGGAGTTATGCCAAGTTGGGTATGAACCTTCTTAAGAATGTAATCTTTCCAATGAAATATTGAAGTTCTTTGATGTTTCTGGGGTGACTGATCCGCAATATACCTTCAACCCTTTTGGGTCTATTTTAATCCATTTTTCAGATATGATATGACCAAGAAGTTTACCTTCTTGGAGACCAAACAATGTCTTCTTAGGATTTAAAGATAGCCCAAATTTTCTGCATTTCTCAAAGACCTTTCTCAGGTGTGCTAGGTGTTCTTCATCTATTTTGGAATAGACTGTAATTTCATCTAAATAAATCACAATGAAGTGGCCTATCTCCTCTGAGAAAGAAATGTCCATGGCCCTTTGAACAACTATCCTCTTGGCTCCCATTACAGTTGATTTCAGCCATTTATTAAAAGATCATTAAAGTTGATTTCAGCCATTTACAGTCATAGATGGTATTTTGGTCAAAAAAGAGTCATTTCACTTTCTAGGTCTAGGGTTTGGTCTTCAGAAATGTTAAATAATTCCCGTAGGCCATGAGGATGTCTTCAATAAGTTTTCATTTCAATATTTTCATCGTCAATAATGCTCAAGGATGTTTCTTCTTCAAAACTCTGTTTTGAAGAAGAAATCGTCAAATTTGTTTTTGTAATAAATCTGTATTTTAAAGTTTTTCCGCCATGAAGTAATTCAAATGTAGGCCCTGGTCACCTTGCCAAATCCAATGCCATCATCCCTGCAAAAATCAACCAAGAAAACATCATTTCAAGCCAGAAAATCAGAAGGAAATTTGAAAAAACAGAGTTGTATTAAAATGTGAAAAAGTACCGATGCCAAACATTACAAAATGGGTTTGTGAGAAACAAAAATTGAATCCACTACTATAAGATATTTTCATTTGTTTTAAAACATTCATTTGCATCCAAAGGTCGATTGAAGTTGAAGTTCAGTGGTGAGAGGGCGATTTTGTCATTTTGAAAAAACCAAGACTGTGTTCAAGGCTGCACGGCGCATTGGGTAAGCACGCGACGCATTGGGGATGCGCGACGCATTGGGCGTTTTCACACAGTGTATTTTTCTTCTAGCGCGTCGCATCCACAGGACGCGGTGCACTAGGCTTGTGCGTGGCGCACAGAGCCTCCAAGGCAAAAATTCATCTCCGCTCCATAAAAAGTCAATTCGATTCAGCTCATTTTTCTCCAAGTAAGTTCGACCATGCTTGTTCAGTGATTTTAGTCATGTGTGGTGTGGTTTAAAGGCGAAGACATTAGAGTTTGGTTGGTGAAAGAACAAACCCTATATCCATATTAAAATCTGCTCCCTAGGGTTTGAAAAGAGGTGTTGAAATTTGATTATTGGTGCTTAACACTCCCACCCCATTTTTATTTGTGTTCCTATCACTGTTTTTATACTGCTATCATAATCCCCTCTCCTATTCCCACTGTCCCATATCCCTTATACCCTTTGCATCCTCAAACCCTATCACTTGCTATCACTTCCCTTCCTTCATATCATTGATAAAGTCCTAATTTCCAAAACATTCAAGGACTATTTTGACATCCTTGATTTCGCTTAACTTAAGAATATCTTGTCATTTCATTTACTCCTATCTATAAAAACTACCCCCATCACTATCACCCATTCCCATATCACTTATAAAGTCTCCAAATACTGAATTCCCTCAAGATGGCCAGTGACTGTCCTTCCACTCCAATTTCACTTGACAGTCCATTATATATTCACTGTAGTATTTCCTCACAGTCCTCTATTTCATATGTGGCACACTTGGTATTGAAAGACAAACTCTTGTTTTCACCACATACATATCAGCTTGTCAAACACCTTGTTTTCAACACCATGTCAGAGACAAATTCATCATATGAGCAGGGATATGAGAAAGACAGTGACTCAACTGCAGAGCTAAATGTACCGAGGAGGTCTCATAAAAGTGGCAAGCAGGTCAGAGAAGAGCCCACTTCCTTGACTTAGTTGCAGGCCTGCCCGCTTGCAATGACATGCTTTCAGCAACATTCATGTTTTCGGTATTGTGAGATGATTGCTCAGATTCAGCATCATCAGGAGTTGGTTCGCTTATTTTTCCTACATTTGCGTGATGGTCATGTAAACTTTGCTGGAGTGAACTTCACCTTAACACCAGAAACCATTTCTCAGGAGACCGGGATACCAATCATAGGTGAAGAGTGGAATAAGAGACAGCAGTTGGATAGAGCATATTATGAACCTTACATCAGGCCTGGTTATATGAGGCAACTCAGCAGGGTGTTTCCTTTCAGATTCTTGAAGGAGTCTTGTGCGCCATTAATGAAGTTCATCATTAGATACTTCAGTTGTGAGGGTATATTCTCATGCCTTTATGCATACCACATACGACAGTTGATGCATTTCACGAGAGTGAGACTGATGAATATTCCATACTTCATGTGCCAAAACATAGAGAGGATGACTACCCTTGTGCAGAAAAATACTCCAGAGCAGCAACATAACAGCATCTATCATTATGCACTCATCAAGATGATTGTGGTACATCAGCTTGGTTTGCAGGGCATTGCATGGGAGGAGTTCATTTCCCGTGACTTCTTTACAGCCCCTCAGCCTCCTCCAGAGATTGTTCAAGATGCAGGTGAGCCTTCGCATCAGTTTGAGGTTCCTGAGATAGAGCCTATCAGTGTTCCAGTGTGTGTTACCTATCAGAGAGGTACCAGAGCCTTATTTGTAGCAGCACGACGAGTACTATCTCCGCCCAGGGTGGAAGGGGTCTCGTTACCTTCGACACCAGCGCAAGTACTATCTCCACTTGGCGTGGAAGGGGTCTCGCCTTCTACATCAACATAGGTACAGGACAGAGGCAAGAAGCCTATGCAGGATGAGGGCCCCTCAGGAGGCCAAGATATTGATTTTATATTGATCGATGTTGATTCGAGCTCTCCCAGCTCAAAGCTGAAAGAGATCATCCAGGAGCAGAAAGCTGAGATCGACACACTGACCGAGAAATTAAAGAGAGCTCAGTGGGTTATAAATTACTTGGAGCAATGGAATAAACAATTGGAGCATCAGCAGACACTCATAGAGTTGCGGAAAATCCATGAAGACCGTGAATTGGCCCGAAAGAGACCAGGTGACATGACACCATTTGAGCGAGAGACTTGCCTTATGAGAGTCAAAATTCATCTGGAGAAGCTCTTGGTGAAGGAAAATAGGAACAAAGACATGCTCAGACATATGAAGAACCACTATTGGGCCCACACACACGTTTGTAGAGCTAGGATGAAGATCCTGAAGGCGAGGTTGAGAAGAGCACTGAAATGTCGAAAAAGGCCTGATCCACTCCGAATATTGGCCGACGCTTCCTTGGCTGAGCATGAGACATGATGGGAGACCTTCACTCCAAATTTCAGCAAATTTGGAGTAAATTTTGTCATTTTTGAAAATTTTGGTTGCAAAACAGGTTTTTCTGCCCGACGCGTCGCGCCACTCGACGCGCGCTTACGTTTGAGAGATCTTCTGGAGGAAAAATTTACATTTTTAGATTTTTTATGAAAATTTATGCATGCTCAGGGATGGCTGAGAGATTTCATCAAGTTCTGGATGGTCTTAAGGGTCAAAAATACTCCAAAAATGGCCTTTCTGCCACCTTTTGCACCAACAGGAACCAGTCTTGGGAGATTGCAGTTTTGGAGGGGCAAATGAACTCCAAATTGAAAAATTCCACTTGGGTTGGATATAGTATAGAAAGGGCTTTCCAACTAGATATCATAAGATCAATTTGGACTTTATTAAGTTTCCCAAAAATAGGCTCAAAGTGGCGCAGCGCATTGAGTTTTCTGGCGCGGCGCATAGAGGATTTTGGTCCAATTTTTACTTTTCAGCTCAGAAATTTGGCCAGTTTGACTAGTTTCACTTCTTGATGTAATTATTGTTCTACATTGATGTAATTTTGTGGATATGGTTTAAATTTTTAATTTTTTTACTTGTTCTAGAGGATTCATTCACTAAAAAGTGAAAATTAAGTGAATGGATCAATTTCCTAACATATGTGAGGAAAGTTGTTCGTCGCCTAGATTTCAGTAACATGTTGGTAATAGAAACCAGTAGAAACAACTTCTAGAAGGATGAGCCAACCCTGTAGGGGTTAGATGGTCTATATATTGTATTTTCGAGACATTTTTAGGCTGGACTCTAGTATTTGGCACCTATCATATATTCATATTTCAAATTTTTGGCAAAGGAAAGACCAAGGTTTTACAAAGACTTGCTGGGATCCTTGTGGCTTCCGAGTTTTGATGATGTTTTTCTCCATGTATCTATAAGTTTCATTAATGTTATATGTATGCCATTTCGCTTCTTTTCTTCGAATTAAACAAATGAGTAACTAAGGCAGAATTCATTAGTTTGCTGGTGCTCTGCCTTAAACTTTGTTTAGTTTTATATGTTTTCGTCAGTTTGAAGAGGATCCTTGCACCCTCTTGCCCTTTTCAGCTCTTCAGAAGTCTTTTCCATCCATTCATTGAATCTGAAGACATCAAATTCATTGCCTTCCCTGCCCCAACTTGAAATCTGCAAGAATTTGGCCTCATCCCCAAGCCCAAAAATTGCTTTTCCATTTTTCCAGTAACAACCCTAAAAATCAAAATCAAACTCCTTGATTCATATACCTAGCCTAAAATCAGTATTCATTTTAGTCATCTCAAGGCCTATTGATACATTTTTCCTGAGATTGACCTGGAGAGAGCCCTCTCCTATTCTGGTAGGGCTAGCTACCAGACTGAGCGTGGTTTGGTGTTACCCTGAATCCCGCCTTCTTTTAGCCTGAGGTGGATTTTGGGAATAACATAGTGGCGACCATACTGGGGAAGAAAATTGTTTGTTTGTTGGTGTTATTTGTTTCATAAGCTACAGACAGAGCCTGAAGTTATGCCAGGTAGCCTTCAAAACGCATTTGCTTTGCATTAGCGGAAATAGATAAACGCTGCTTCAGTCAATCTCTGGTCTAGCTTGTGAATGTGACACTCGACTTGTAGATTATCTTGCCCCAGTACATGTATCAAGTTCGATCTGATCGTTGATGGTGGACAACAATCAAACACCGCAAGGCTGAAATCATTCACCTGGCGACTCCAGTGTCGAAGAATCCTAAGGTTCATAATTTTTATGGCGACTCTACTCTTCAAGAATCAGTAGCCTGAGGAATTTCTTGGTGAATTCTTTGTTATCAAAATGGTTTCGCTGGATCGAAGGTATGCTCCCATGAGCCGAGATCACATTCCAGGTTTTCCAAATAAAATTCCTAAGGTAGATTGGCAAAGGAATTTTCCTATGTTTAAAGATGA
The DNA here is from genome assembly GCA_034641835.2 of Pinus albicaulis. Classification (NCBI taxonomy): domain Eukaryota; kingdom Viridiplantae; phylum Streptophyta; class Pinopsida; order Pinales; family Pinaceae; genus Pinus; species Pinus albicaulis. Next base: position 82,514,352 of record CM076581.1, on the reverse strand, counting down.
TGATAGGAAGGATGCTGCTTTAAATCTGGTTAGATTTCACATACATATCCGCAAGTTGAAGGTTGATTTTCCTAAAGATTGCTTGATGAAGATATTCATGGCCACTCTGGAAGGTGAAGCTCGATCTTGGTATGAAATCTTGTCGCCTGCTTGTATTTACTGTTTAAAGGATTTTCATACCATGTTCTTTGAAAGGTATAAGGAATCTTGTCCATCCTTGACTTTATTTCAGAACTGTTGTAGCCATGTTCATAGTTTAATTGAAAATCTTGAAAAAATTTATGAAGATGATGACTTCATGGATGATGAGATCATGGAGGCTCTGTACGAAAATCCATTCCAGCAGCATAAAGAGAACTTAGAAGATACTCAACAAGATGCTCAGGAAACTTTGCAGCAGGATCAAGATCTTAGTACAATGGAAAATGATGAAAGAGAAGATTTTGTTTCAGATTTGTCCATAGAAGAAGACAATATGCAGAAAAGTCAAGTTTCAATTTCAGAATGTGATAAAATCAAGACAACTATTTCAGATCTAGATTCAAATCGTGATGATCAAGAATACCTGTGTTGAATCCCATGAAGGAGAACTCTGCTATTGAGATCATCTGGAAGGAAGAAGACAGAGTTTTTGATCCAAATGTTCTCATTCCATTAGAACAAAGCCTTCATGAGGAGGTAATCTAGTCAGTTCATGAAAAAAAAATGAGATCTTTGTTCAAGTAAGTGAAAAATCTTCTTTCAATAACTCAGTGATAAATGATAATTTGATTGCCGTGTCATATGAAGATGATCAACCATGTTTTCAAAATTCAAAAGATCAGGGAATTAAGGACTGTCATTCAAGTTTTTCACGTTTTAAAATGTTATTTCATGAAGAGAATCACTGTTTGAGCAAAAGCAAACAAAAAGCATTATCTACTTTGTCTGAAGATCAGATAGATCAACTCCTAAAAGGTCATGTTACAACCCAAGCTAAAGAAGATTTGCAGTATGCTCATGGTCAAGAAAGTGTTGGTGAAACTTCTTCCTCTTTTGAAAATGATGACGGTTTTGTAATTAGTTTTATAGATCAGCAAACAGATAATATTTCCTTTCATGTAGATGATAGAAATGTCATGTTTGAGTATCAAGAATCATCTAAAGTTTCTTTTCTTATGATTGATGAATGTAATGAGAAACATGATAATCTGGCTGTTATATCATATGAAGATGACCTACAATATATTCAGGCTACAGAAGATCAGAACATTCAGGGCTGCCTTTCAGATTCTTCTTCCTATGTCTCATGTTTTGAAATGTTTTTCCAAGAGGATATATGCTCATCTACTTGTTCAGAACTTTTTGAGGACCAGGAACATACTTTTACTGAAGTACATTATGAAGAAAGATCAGAATCAAAAGAAAAAGACACCTTGTTTCTTCAGCAGGAGGTAAATCTTCATGTTTTTCAGGATCCACTGGAAAATCTGTTGCAGTCAGCAGTGAAGGTGATTATTGTAGTATTCAGTGATGAAGGAGATCATGGTCAATTATGTTTTTGGATGCCCAGTTACCATTATCTATTGTTGACCAGAAGATCTGATCAGGAGAATCAATCAAGGAGGCATCTGCTAGATTGGTTACATTGGAAAGCACACTACACATGATTGTAAATATTCCATCAGCAGGCAGTTGATTGTCATCATGATTTGAAACCCTCAAATCTCGATGGACTGCTACCATTAAAAATATTTGTAAGTACTTGTTTTAGTTAAGTCAGTCATGAGTCATTTATTTTTGTATTGAGTCGGTTTTTTTCAGTCATTTCAGTTTCAAAGTTGAGTCAGTGTGAGTCAGATTTTCAGTCAAATAAATTCAGTCAACAGTCTTGAGTTTTTTTGTCAAAATAATGGACTCCATAGCCCAATGGACGAAGGCACTGTCTATCTCTCCCAGAGATCTGTCGTTCTTGGCACCTCCCAGGAGCTACCATCCCCATTGGAGCCAATGTTAGAGTCGGTCTTTACATCCCTTCGTCAGAGATCATTTATCTTATTGCATTTCATTTTTAGGTGTCTCATTCCACTCATTCATCTGCATTCTGTTAGGGGCATGCCATTATCTGACGGAAGGGCTTTGTTTTCTCATTTCCCTCATGTTTTTACCTGCTGGGTAGGTCAAAATTTGTCAAAGTTCATCAAAGTTGATTTCAGTCATTTACAGTCATAGATGGTATTTTGGTCAAAAAAGAGTCATTTCACTTTCTAGGTCTAGGGTTTGGTCTTCAGAAATGTTAAATAATGCCCGTAGGCCATGAGGATGTCTTCAATAAGTTTTCATTTCAAGATTTTCATCGTCAATAATGCTCAAGGATGTTTCTTCTTCAAAACTCTGTTTTGAAGAAGAAATCGTCAAATTTTTTTTTGTAATAAATCTGTATTTTAAAGTTTTTCCACCATGAAGTACTTCAAATGCAGACTCTGGTCCTCATTTTTCGAAGTTCAATGCCATCATCCCTGCAAAAATAAACCAAGAAAACATCATTTCAAGCCCGAAAATCAGAAGGAAATTTGAAAAAACAGAGTTGTATTAAAATGTGAAAAAGTGTCGATGCCAAATATTACAAAATGGGTTTGTGAGAAACAAAAATTGAATCCACCACTATAAGATATTTTCATTTGTTTTAAAACATTCATTTGCATCCAAAGGTCAATTGAAGTTGAATTTCAGTGGTGAGAGGGTGATTTTGTCATTTTGAAAAAACCAAGACTGTGTTCAAGGCTGCGCGGTGCATTGGGTAAGCGCGCGACGCATTGGGGCTGCGCGACGCATTGAGCGTTTTCACACAGTGTATTTTTTTTCTAGTGAGGTGCATCCACAGGACGCGGTGCACTGGGCTTGTGCACGGTGCACAGAGCCTCCAAGGCAAAAATTCATCTCTGCTCCATCAAAATTCAATTCGATTCAGCTCATTTTTCTCCAAGTAAGTTCGACCATGCTTGTTCAGTGATTTTAGTCATGTGTGGTTTGGTTTAAAGGTGAAGACATTAGAGTTTGGTTGGTGAAAGAAAAAACCCTATATCCATATTAAAATCTTCTCCCTAGGGTTTGAAAAGAGGTGGCGAAATTCGATTATTGGTGCTTAACACTCCCACCCCATTTTCATTTGTGTTCCTATCACTGTTTTCATACTGCTATCATAATCCCCTCTCCTATTCCCGCTGTCCCATATCCCTTATACCCTTTGAATCCTCAAACCCTATCACTTGCTATCACTTCCCTTCCTTCATATCATTGATAAAGTCCTAATTTCCAAAACATTCAAGGACTATTTTGACATCTTTGATTTCACTTTACTTAAGAATATCTTGTCATTTCATTTACTCCTATCTATAAAAACTACCCCCATCACTATCACCCATTCCCATATCACTTATAAAGTCTCCAAATCCAAAATTCCCTCAAGCTGTCCAATTACTATCCTTCCACTCCAATTTCACTTGAAAGTCCATTATATATTCACTGTAGTATTTCCTCACAATCCTCTATTTCATATGTGGCACACTTGGTATTGAAAGACAAACTCTTGTTTTCACCACTTACATATCATCTTGTCAAACACCTTGTTTTCAGCACCATGTCAGAGACAAATTCATCATATGAGCAGGGATATGAGCAAGACAGTGACTCAACCGCAGACCTAAATTTACCGAGGAGGTCTCATAAAAGTGGCAGGCATGTCAGAGAAGAGCCCACTTCCTTGACTCAGTTGCAGGTCTGCCCGCTTGCAATGACATGCTTTCAGCAACATTCATGTTTTCAGTATTGTGAGATGATTTCTCAGATTCAGCATCATCAGGAGTTGGTTCGCTTATTTGTCCTACATTTGCGTGATCGTCATGTAAACCTTGCTAGAGTGAACTTCACCTTAACACCAAAAACCATTTCTCAGACGACCGGGATACCAAACATAGGTGAAGAGTGGAATAAGAGACAGCAGCTGGATAGAGCATATTATGAACCTTACATCAGACCTGGTTATATGAGGCAGATCAGCAGGGTGTTTCGTTTCAGATTCTTGAAGGAGTCCTATGCACCATTAATGAAGTTCATCATTAGATACTTCAGTTGCGAGGGTAGATTCTCACGCCTTTATGCATACCACATCCGACAGTTGATGCATTTCACGAGAGTGAGACTTATGAATATTCCATACTTCATGTGTCGAAACATAGAGCGGATGACTACCTTTGTGCAGAAAAAGACTCCAGAGCAACAACATAACAACATTTATCATTATGCGCTCATCAAGATGATTGTGGTACATCAGCTTGGTTTGCAGCGCATTGCATGGGAGGAGTTCATTTCCCGTGACTTCTTTACAGCCCCTCAGTGTCCTCCAGAGATTGTTCACGATGTAGGTGAGCCTTCACATCAGTTTGAGGTTCCTGAGACAGAGCCTATCAGTGTTCCAGTGTGTGTTACCTATCAGAGAGGTACCAGAGCCTTATTTGCAGCAGCACGACGAGTACTATCTCCGCCCAGGGTGGAAGGGGTCTCGTTACCTTCGACAGCAATGCGAGTGCTATATCCACATGGCGTGGAAGGGGTCTCATCTTCTACATCAGCACAGGTACATGACAGAGGCAAGAAGCCTATGCAAGATGAGGGCCCCTCAGGAGGCCAAGATATTGATTTTATATTGATCGATGTTGATTCGAGCTCTCCCAGCTCAAAGCTGAAAGAGATCATCCATGAGCAGAAAGATGACATTGACACACTGACCGAGAAATTGAAAAGAGCTCAGTGGGTTATAAATTACTTGGAGCAGCATAATAAACAATTGGAGGATCAGCAGACACTCATAGATTTGCGGAAAATCCGTGAAGACTGTGAATTGGCCCGAAAGAGACTAGGTGACATGACACCATTCGAGCGAGAGACTTGCCTTACGAGAGTCAACATTCATCTGGAGAAGCTCTTGGCGAAGGCCAATAGGGACAAAGACATGCTCAAACATAAAAAGAATCACTATTGGGCCCGCACACACGTTTGCAAAGCTAGGATGAAGATCCTGAAGGCGAGGTTGAGGAGAGCACTGAAACGTCGGAAAAGGCCAGATCCACTCCGAATCTTGGCCGAAGCTTCCTTGCCTGAGCATGAGACATGATGGGAGACCTTCACTCCAGATTTCAGCAAATTTGGAGAAAATTTTGTCATTTTTGAAAATTTTGGATGCAAAACAGGTTTTTCCGCCCGACGCATCGCGCCACTTGACGCGCGCTTACGTTTGAGAGATCTTCTGGAGGAAAAATTTACATTTTTGGATTTTTTATGGTAAATTATGCATGCTCAGGAATGGCTGAGAGATTTCATCAAGTTCTGGATGGTCTTAAGGGTAAAAAACACTCCAAAAATGGCCTTTCTGCCAGCTTTTGCACCAGCAGGAACCAGTCTTGGGATATTGCAGTTTTGGAGGGAAAATGAACTCCAAATTGAAAAAATCTCCACTGGGTTGGATATAGTATAGAAAGGGCTTTCCAACTAGCTATCATAAGATCAATTTGGAATTTATTAAGTTCCCCAAAAATAGGCTCAAAGTGGCGTAGCGCATTGAGTTTTCTGGCGCGGCGCATAGAGGATTTTGGTCCAATTTTTACTTTTACCCTCGGTAACTTGGCCGCTTGGACTAGTTTCACTTCTCGATGTAATTATTGTTCTTCATATTGATGTAATTTGTGGATATGGTTTAAATTTTTAATTTTTTACTTGTTCTAGAGGATTCATTCACTAAAAGTGAAAATTAAGTGAATGGATCAATTTCCCAACATATAGAGGCAAGTTGTTTGGTCGCCTAGATTTCAGCTCTGATGTTTAGAATTGCTGGAAATGGGGCCTCCTAGAAGGATGAGCTCAACCCTTAGAGGCATGGGAAGGGTTAGGATGGTCTATATATTTTATTTTCTCGAGACATTTTTAGGTTGACCTTGGGGTCAGGGGCTCCTCGGGCACTCCATCGTATATTCATTTCAAATTTTTGGCAAAGGAAAGACCAAAGTTTTGGCAAAAGACTTGTTGGGATCCTTTTGGCTCGAGTTTTGATGATTTTTTTTTTCTCCATGTATCTATAAGTTTCATTAATGTTATATGTATGCCATTTCGCTTCTCTTCTTTCTTTCTCCGAATTAAACAAATGAGTAACTAAGGTAGAATTCATTAGTTTGTCGGTGCTCTAATTAAACTTTTGTTTAGTTTTATATGTTTTCCTCCGTTTGAAGAGGATCCTCGTACCTTTCTTGCCCTCTTCACTCCTCAATGGTCTTTTCTATCCATTCATCGAATCTAAGACATCAAATTCATTGCCTTCCCTGCCCCAACTTGGAACTCGCAAGAAAATTGGCATCATCCCCAAGCCCAAAATTGCCTTTTCCCTTTTTCCAACAAAAAAACCCTAAAAATCAAAATCAAACTTCGATTAATATACCTAGCGTAAAATTAGCACTATTTCAGTCATCTTAAGGCATATTGATAAATTTTTCCCCGAGATTGACCCGGAGAGAGCCCTCTCCGGCTCGGTAGGGGTTGTGGCCACCGCACCGAGCGTGGTTTGGTGTTATCCCGAACCCGCCTTCCTTCACCCTACAGGATTTAAAAGCAATAACAAGATTTAAGCCAAAGACCCCATGATTTTTAAAGGAGCGTGCCATATTTGGGGGGTACATCAGCCACTACCACATCCATCACCATGCATTTGGCTGGGATTTGGGTCAAGTTTATTATTACCAAATCCTCGATCGTTTCAAGAATTTTACTCTACTAGGAGTCAGAAGAATATAAATCTTTATATGGTCTAGTTATCTCTAAGGTTTAACTTCAAGATTACTGGGCATGAGATTGCGGGAGAAGCCCCGAACCGATGTATAGTATTGGGTAAAACTTTATCATGGATATTCAAATTGACTTAGAAAGGAGGGACCACTCTTCTGAATTTTCCTTCACCCCAGGGACCAAATAGAAGGGTTGGTTGATCATTTAAGTCGAAGCGGTAGTCATTATTTTCTTCTAGGTTCAAAGCTTTCAACACCGACATTTATATACATCTTGAGTGGGAACAACCTGAGGGGGACATGATCTTAATTTTAGCAATTTCATTTTCCAAATTGAAAGGGACTCCATCTTTGAAAGGTTCAAATCAGTTTGTTAGTCACTAACTTATCAACAAAAATCAACTCTGTCATTTTTTGTATGTACATTATTTAGAATCGTTTTTTACAAAGGGTATTTTAGCTAAAGTACTAGTACCGCTAAGGTCCACACTCTATTTATCAGTGATTTGGAGTGTCTTTGTCCCTTGCTTTACCGTAACTAGTAGCCGTTGTTTTGTTGTTTTCAAAGCCTTCCTAACCACCTTTTCAAATCTGTTTTTAGTAACAGTTTCAGAGGTCCTTTTTTGGGGAGTTTCTGGGCTCTTTTTTCTCTTGAGGTCGTATTGTTTATGGAACTCCATGATATCATTTTCAAAACCTTGCTTGTATTATTCAAATTCTGAGCCCTCATTATCATAATACGCATATGTGGCTTGGTCATCCTCTATGAAAAAGGTAGGGTCTTTATTACTTACTCCTAGCATGTTTATAATGGGGTTTCCTCTCATTTTTCATTTCCTCATCTTCATCAACATAATTTTCTTTGGAATGGGGTCTACTTTGTCGATCAACATCTCTTTGTCTAATTTGATTTTGGTGTTTTTTCTAAAGTTTTGGTTTCGTTTTTTGAGTGTAGTTCTTATTCTAAGTATTTTTGGACAACCAAACTTCTCCATCATTCTTTCCAACTTGTCCATGTTCTTGGCAAGATGGTCTAATTTTGAATCGATGTGGAAGGTGCGTTTGGTCTTCCTTGTTGTGTTACTTTATTTCTTCTGCATCTTCATTATAAAATTTTCCAATCATATTTGCTTCCACACTACGAGTTCTTCGTATGTTTTCTAAAGTCTAGGATCCCTTTCTCTTGACCATAGGCTATTTCTGGATCAAATCCTTCAGTAGTATTTGGCCAAAGCCGAGCCTTGTGGTGGTTTTAGATCCGGGTACGGCAACACTATTGAACCCAGTTCAATAACCGTGAACACTCTCCCCTAGTGTTTCTCTCTTAGGTTGTTGCAATCGAAAGTATTTGAAGGGGATTCTTCCTCATTTCTGTTCTAGCCAGTAATATTTGAATGTAAATAAGGGAGACTGTCATTACTATTGGGAGTTAAAACCCTTAAACCATTTTCGCTTCCTCCCAACAAACTTTACAAACATTCTCATTAATGGTATCATCTCCTATTTCCACATAGTCAAAGGCATCATTCAACTTGTTCACATGCCGCCGAGCAAGAGGGATTCACTTCGTAAATGGGAAGTTTCGGATTGATATTCACTGGGTAAAGGAACCAAAGGTCGTGGTAACACCAGAGCATACCATGATGCCAAGACAGGATTATGTGGAAGGTTTCCAGTGCTGAACACGGTGACATGGGTGGTAGAGGTGATGGGACCATGCAGAGACTTCTGAGTAGATTTGGCTTGAGAGAAACGAAAGTTTTAAATGAAATGAAGACTGTGGGAGGTGTGGATGGAGGGTCACGGGCCAATGTTTTCGTACAATTATGTGTGGTGAACTTGGAGGTGCCCGGGGTCCGTTCGACAAATGCCACCAAGTGACTTAGTTCTGGTAAGTTACTTGGAAAATCTAAGTCAACTTGGATCTCTTGAAGATTGTAGTTGTCATGATAATTAGCTCCTCAGGACCTATCGATAATAGAAGGATTTTCAGATTATGCCACTCAAGGATGCTTTCTAGATTATCAACTACTTCGTGAGGATTTTGGTCAGATAAGCCTGCATGAATTTTCTGAAGCCGCATGTTAAAATTCTAGACCCGCAGAGAAGAAAGTTACGTATATGACAATCTTTAAGAGGAAAACTATCCAACAAAGAACCTAACTCAAAGTTTTAATCATGGCGTGTATGATGTTTTAATGGCAGTGTGGGCCACCGTAGGTTTTAAAATTTTATTTAAAATTATCTACACATGAATCTTATAACAGAAATAAACAATAGCGAGAGCATAAAACATAAACGTATAAACACAGAGATTTTCCGGATCCCAAATTGGGACGACCAATTTTGATTTTCTTATTATATCTTTATGTTACAACACATATATATATACATGCCGAAGCATAAATAAACCTAACCATTAACTTTATTATTATTTATTGTTTTTTGAATGATCTACAGGGGCCACTGGTGGTGGGTCGAAATATATATATTTAACTACGTGCAAACTCATGCACAAAACGTGGGTGGGTCCGCATATGAGTGGGACCGCATACCAAAAATATTTTCACCTAGTCGTGGAAAGAATATAACACATACCCAACATTCTCCCACTTGTTGTTTTCTTTCCACAGGGGGCCACAGGAGAGCTTAGTCATTGGGCCAATTCTTCAACACCCATTTTTTTCTGACACCAAGAGAACTTCTCGAGTGCTCGTACTTCGTCAATGCATCCGCAACATTATTCAAAGTGTCCACCTTTACCAAGTAGCACTTTTTTAGGCTCAACCATATCTTTCTAAAAAAGTGATATTGAACATTAATGTGCTTTTGTCTTTTTAATGATAAGGTGGTTTCAGCGTAAGAAAATTGCAATTTTGGCTATCATACTATCCTTATAGCTTGGTCGTACTCAACCCCATGTTTGAACACACCTGGAACCAAATCGTTTCCTTGTTGTATTGAGTGGGCTGCTATGTATTCTCGCCTCTTTAGTTGAAAGCGCCACTGCGTATTGTCTTTTACTCATCCAATTGACCACACCTGGAACAGGCTAAACACATACCCACTTGCAGAGATCTTCTTTGGTCCATCTCCAAATTTTGTCTCCAAGATTTAAAACCACGACCTCCAAAAATTCTTTCCAACTCGTTCTTCCCTGGTAGCACAAGCCATAACTGACGAAAAGTGTCGTAAATATCTGAAACTCAAGCCATCATTGCCCAATGCTCCTTCCCTGGGTTTGACATAAACTCGCTCAATACTTCCCACCGCATGTGTAAATGTCCGGTTTAATACACCATTGCATACATCGTGCTACCCACCGCACTTGCATATGGAATATACGGGACATATCCTCCTCTTCTTGTGTCTTGGGACACCTGTTTCCATCGTACAGCTTTGTACCCAAGGTGGACAGGGAATACCCCATCATTTACTATCTCGCACATTGAACCTCTCGCAACATATGCTCACACGTACTCTCCGTTTAACTTAGCCTTCTTGCCCAATCTTCTTTACCTACAAGCCCAAAATATAGTTTTATAAAGCATCAAGATCCTTCTCCATATGTTTAATTTGGAGAACAACTGTCTTCAAATCTTGGATAATTTCTTTGTCATTTTAACTTAAACATATCATTCACATACAATACTTAAATAAATAATACAGCCATCAATTAATTTAAAAATAAACACAGCGTGATCCTCCTTGCTTCCTGTGGCTAAGTCCCCATATAAGGTATCAAATTTTCCATACCACATCCTTTTTGAGATCGTTTTAACCCACATGAGACTTCTTTAACCTGTGAGCCACTAGTTCTTTTCATCTCTTCACCATAAAGCTTTAGGTTGCTTCATGTAGATCTCCTCTTCGATCCCCTGAAGGCTAAATGTTGTTCTCACATCCGTCCGTTCTATCTCAAAATCAAATGCCAGCAACAAATAAAAGTAATCTAATAGCATCCCTGGCAACAGGAGAAAATATCAAAACCACCCTCAAAGACTCCGGAATAACCTTTTGCTACCAACCGAGCTTTGTATTTCTCCACCTTTCCTTCTACATTCATCTTCTTTTTAAACAACCATTTTCTCCCGATGGGCTTCCTTCTAGTTGGAAACTCCTCCAGATCCCATGCCTCATTTTGTGCAAGGATGCCATTTCATCAACTATGGCCTCCTTCTAGAGTTTTCCATCCTCCTCGACCCACCGCCTCCCTACGCTTCCGGGATCATCATTAGTTATAGTTAAGGCAAAACCCTAATTTTGGTACAGATGATCTATACCTTCGGTTGCCTTCTTCCCCGAACCGATCTTCCTCAAAGCCGGGTTTGTGGTTCTTCCTCTTCCGAGTTTCTTCTATTGTAGAGTCCGATTCATCCTCCTTTAGCTCAAACTCTATCTTCTCAAAGTTCCTTTGCAGGACTTCATGTGTAACAACATCTTCACCTCTCTAAACACCACATCTCGAAGCCGTACACAACCTTCTTGTTTCTAGGTTCCAAAGCTTGGTAACCCTTTAAACCATCCTTATACCCAATAAAGATGCAATTTTCTGTGATTTATTATCCAACTTGGTCCTTTTCTCCTTTGGAACATGTACATATGCATCACATCCAAATACCCTTAGATGTGAACAGAGGGTTTCTTACCAGTCCATACCTCATGTGGGGTCTTATCCTCCAACGCCGAAGAAGGTGATCTCACAATCCGCAATACTGCGCTCTCCACTTCCTCCGCCCAAAATTTTGTCCTAACCCGCACCACCGAGCATGCTTGCCTTTTTCCATCGGTGTTATTCATTCTTTCCCCGAACCTACTTCGACGAGGGTGTGTATGGAGTAGCTCCTCTCGCCGTGCTATACCCACTTCTTACAAAATCGAAAATTCCTTCGTAACTCCCACCATTATCCGTCCCTCAACGCCTTTATCTTTCTCTCTCGTCCGGTTTTCCACCGTAGCCTTAAATTCTTTAAATTTGTCAAAGAATTTAGATTTCTTCCCTCAAGAACATATCCATGTATTCCTTGAGAAGTCATCTATGAAATGAAACATAGTACACATACTTTCTCATGATGGAACTTACAGCGCCCAAACACATCACCGTGCACAAGTTCTAACATTCTCGTTTGCTCCTCTAGCACCAAAAGGAAAACTCACCCGATTCTCGTCTCCTCACATACACAATTTTCATACAGAATCGAACCAGAGAACAATTAACATACCTTCTACCATACCATCTCTGCGTATCCGAAGGGCCCTTCTCTCCAATATGTCCAAGCCTTTGATGCCATAGCATGGCCTTTTCTCCGTAGACAACTAGACTTTCTCGTCCCCACTTTCAGAACCACGAATCGGTTACACCCATCAACAATGTTGCTACCTTGTAGCTTGCACTGCAGTTCCGTCCGAACTCCCCGCATTAATACCAAAGGTTCCCCGAACCATCTTACAGCATGTTTCTAACACTATTTTTACACTCGCATCATCCATCTTGCTTACAAAAATCAGATTTTTGGTCAATGCAGAATATGCGGCACGACCAGGAAGTGTTCTAATCCTCCCACCTTGCAGCTTCAGCTTGACCTTTCCACGTCCGACGATTCTCGTCTTCCTATCATCTTGTGGGAAGACATCACCACTCATCATATCATATACCACAACTACCTCCCGCAGTGGGAGTGAAGTGAAGTGATGCACTCGAGTCAATCAACCATGACTCATGATCTACATGTGTATTTGAAGAAGAAGCTAAATACACATCCCCACCTTCATCCGAGGTGGTTTTTGCCTCTCGTGCTGAGCTCTTACCGATCCCTTTCCTTTCGTATTTAGATCCCATCTTTTCGTGTGTCCTTCCTTTTCGCATTTTAGCAAATATTTATGCAACCCTCTTCCAGAGATTTAGATCTCCCTCTAGATTTAGATCTCCCACTCAAACCTTATTCTTGTTTCTATTTTGGGACCTTTTCCCTTACGATAAGGCATCTCCATTTTGACCCTCCATATTTCTCCGTCTCATTTCCTCCGACAAAGAAGGGGCGCACAAATGTCACTGCACCAAGGTAGTCATGGTTGCTACTCATTGCAATAACCAGATTGTCCCACGAGTCCGGTAGAGAACACAACAAATCGATGCACTTATCATTTGAGATTTTAATATCATTAGATGACAATGGACTTACCACAAAGACACACATGCTCAGATGCTCGTCACCGAGTTCCATCCTTCATCCTTAGGTTATACATCTTTTTCCGCAGAACAACTTATTCACTCGTAGACTTAGATTGGCACAAAGTCCCTAGTTTTTCCCACAAATTCTTCACCGCTCTTATACATTCAACATCGAATCCGAGACACACAACCGTATTGTGCTTTTAGCTTTCCGATCCATTTCTTCCCGCATTCATCCGACATTGTCATTGGCTTAGTACCCTGACTTACCGTCGCGATCCACCGATCTTTATCCACCAGCAAATCCTCCATCTTGAGCTTCCACAACTCAAACCCGACCACAAATTTCTTTGATCTCTATCTTTCCGCCGCTCGCCATCTTCTTTCACCGCAAGAATCGATCCCATAGATTCCAATTTGGGCCGGTGGTCTACCTTAGGGCCCGAAATAAAAAACCCTCGCAGCAAAAGGCGTCCCCCCCCTTGAAGCTAAAACAATTTTGATACCAAATGTAGGTTTTAACCTCGAACATAAATTATCTACACATGAATCTTATAATATAAAATAAACAATAGCGAGAGCATAAACATAAAATAGATAAACACGTAGATTTTCCCCGGATCCCAAATTGGGACGACTGCCTTGATTTTTCATTATATTCTTTTTATGTTACAAATAATATATATATACGTTTGTTATTAACAACCTGCAATCCATTAACCCGGATTAGAGCACAACTGAAGTTCCTCGACCGAATCTACAAAATACTAGGGGTCGAAAAACCATCGTACCCCAAAACCACGCATGTGTGTGTGTGCGCGCGCGGGGTCCCAGACAGAGTGGCGCATACCAAAACATTGCGTGGCGCCGCTCGACCACGCGGGGCCGCCGCCCCTCGTGACCCTCCGTCGCACCTTGCCGCAATGTACAACGCATGGGGCTATTAGAAAAGAATATAACACATACCCAACAACCGAAAGGGAGTTCTTTGTTGAACCCTTTAGTTAAACCGAGAGGGGGGGGGGGGTGAACCGCTAACATATTCATGAACTTATAAACTTTTTCATTAAGATTATTTACAACTTAGTTTCTACAATCAACTTTATATGTGAACTATCTTTATATGTAAGTAGCAAGTATTAAAATCAAGTGGACAGCAGTACTTATTATGAGAGCGGTATATTGCGTATTGACTAGACCATATCAACACATAGGCATCACACACAAGAGATAGTATATATAAGTGGAAACCTACAACGTAGGAAACCATCTTCTTATTGTTTTGATGCAAAGGAAAGTCTCCAACTCTTCTCACCACTTGTTATTTTCCGTAGGCACCAATGCACGGTGAGGCACCCAACCTCAATTCCGCAAGCGCAACCTGCCGCAGCTCCACCCATCAATTTTATGCATCAACCCATAGGAGGCTCCAACCCCGCCAAATACAAATCGACATCTATTAAGCTACAACATGATAGGGAAGCTCCAATCTCTCAATATTCTATCAAAAAGAAAACATTTTTTGATTTCCATCTTGGGATATCACCCTCCGTTCGTACCTTTCTTTTTTAAAATCCTCCAATCTTCAAATTGTCTTATAACATCTCTTTCCCCGCCCTCCTTCTTCTTATCTTCCTCTCGCTCAATTTTTCACATCGCATTCTCTAACCTCATATTACCTATGAGATATCATTTATAGATTTTCCTCTTCGATCGTTTTTGTATTCTACGCAGAATTTGGAGTGAATAGCCATGATTGTTTGGCTTCTCGCCTTCTCATTCCTTTGTCCAACCTACATTAAAATAATATAATAGCATGTACGTAATTTAAATATTACAATGGGATTTTTTTTTCCTCCGCAGACTCACAAGGCACCGCAAACAACATAAAAGCCAATGAAACATTTACATTTAGGTACAATGTGAATTCCAAATCAACCCATTCGGGCCTTTTTGGATCACCGTTGCTTAATTCCTTCTGTGCTTTCTTATCTTTTCCCTCCTCGTATGCTCGTTCATCATAAAATTTGAAGCATAAACTACCACATTATATAACTCAACAACTCTCATGATATAACAATAACAAATCATTTTAATACATAAAATGCCCTTTCGGGCCCACTCACTAACTTGCTCTATTCTCCAAGGCAGAATCACCTCTTTAATACTTTCGATCATGATACCCAGTTAGAAACTTCTAGTTAAAGTACAGGATGTTTCTGCTTCTCACTCCGCGATGTGATGATTCACTCCTTGACTACTTCATTGCGATTAATCGCAATAGCAAATTTCTTCCTTAGTTATATGTTCCGATGCTCTCTCACTCCAATGCGATATTCACTCGCTTTACATATGTAAATATGTATATATATTTTTATATATATATATATATGCCGCTTTCCTTTCCTTTAACTCTTCTTGTACTTTGGTTTAAAACTCATATACAAACCCCCGTATTAGTCTTTTCTTTTTGAATGGAGCCTACATACCAGCTATACCCACCTTTATTTATTTCCAATCACAATCGCAATATTCGATAATTTATGACTTGGTTATTTAATTTCCCCGCTCGATGCGATTAGAAAAAGGCCCCACCATATAACTGTATCGATTCATATCCGTCGTCCATCCTTCGTAAAATCTGCTGCCATTTATCCGATCGCTCAATCGCAACTTAAATCTCAATTTGTTCATCACTCTTTTCACCTCCGATGCGATGAATCACTTCGATGCACTTTAAGCGCAATCAACACATATGAGTCACCATTTATAACATATCGGGTTCGCTTTCTTTTATCGTAACTAATCTTTATTACTATATGTTCCATATTATGTTTTTTCTTCGATGCGATGGTTCACTATTCGCGTATATATGTATATATGTGATATTGTTTCATATATATACTTTGCCGCTTCACTTTTATATATCCTTACCTTGGGTTAAAATTTCCGGAATAAACATGCATTGAACTTTTTCTTTTTACATGGGGGCCCACACTACACATATACTCCGCCTCTTTCATATTTTCCATTTCTATTTACGTATCTGTGAATTCATCCAGTCTAACTTTGATAAGTATAATACTTTAGTAAAATCTTATATTTTCAGTCCTTTTTTAATATATGAGACCTTGGTAATTTAATTTCAAAGACGCATAAATAATATATATATATATATATATATATATATATATATATATATATATGCCTTGTATTATAATCTTGGTCCCCTTTTAATACAATGCTCATATCATATTGAACCCCTTCCTTTTTTTATTATATCAAATGTATTAACCCGACGCACAAACCTTCTCCGGGAACCCACTCTAAGGTTTGATCATGATATAATAAAACACTTTCATACTCCCTACCTTATCACTTAACGCTATAACAATGGATTTGATGCCCTTAATTAAACACGCAAGCGTTTATAACCTTCCAACCATGGCTTATAACATTAACCCAACATTTTATAATGTATTGCATTCATGGGCCCCACACATCGGAACTCGTAAAATGAGCGGTTTTCAACATAAATCATTTGGACTCATACCTTAATTTACCACTCGTGCAACTATTAGCGCGATTGTCGTCGGATCCATTGGCTCCAATCGAATGTCTTCGTCGACATCATGTTTTTCCACAATGTAGAGTTAACACTTAGAATTCACATGAGGGTGGGACACACATACGTGTAAAATTTACACTGGATCGTGTTTTTTTGGAGTTGTTTCACCCCGGGCCAAAAGAATTGTGACATGAGCAGTAATGGTTTCAAAAACCCACTCCGGGATTGGAACAATGTTCGACTGGAATTTTCACTATAGTTAATGCATTATTCCGCATTCGCCCTTGACTTTGCACTTTCTATATTTTAACCCCTATTTCCTCAGCATTTTACCACGGTGATTTCGTATGATACACATGCCTTTTCTCTATTAAAAAACAAAACACACCCAGAGTTCTCGCTCTCACTCATCGTAGATATAAACCTTCCATTATATTCTCTCGTATTCTCTATCTCTGTTCGATCGAGCCATTGTTTCTATTATATTCTCTCGTTCTCTATCTCTCGCATCCTTTGTAGTATTCTCTCCAGACTTAACTGGCTGCATTATCTACATACTTTTTGCTGTTTGCTTCTTTGTTGTCGCTCGACCCTCTCTACATCTTCACGCTCTTTTCTATCTCTCTTCTTCTATGCTACTTTTCATTGCCTCTATTTTTTTTTTCCCCTTGCTACTCTCGTTATTTTTGCTTTCTTTTTCCATCAATGACAACATTTGGCCATTTCCCTTTCGTTACTGATGGAAATACACTTCCTCTCGTTGCCTCTTAGGACGCTTTCTTCTCGTTGCTTGATTTTCTCCCCACATCACCAGCAAGTGGTTTCTATTTCCAAGTGTGCTTTTAAATCTTGTCCATGTTACTCGATCTTTGAGGACCTATTTCTGCGTCCCCCGCTATTGCTCGGGGTTCTTTTGTGACTCTCTTGCTTGACCGATCTCTCCTCCGGAATGATGTCTTTTTTGTTCTCCCTCAAATGAGATGCTTCCTTTTTTTTGTCAAAGAGAGTAGCATTTGCAGGACATTACCTCAGTTTGTCTCTCGCATATTCAATGGTTCTATAGCAAGAGGTTTTATAATACATTCAGCTATTTTTCTTTTGTTGGCACATATTCCAACCCCACTACCTTCCAGGCTACTTGTTCTCTCGAGGAAATGGTACTTGATTGGGATGTGTTTAATTTTTTAATGAAATACGTGATTCTTTGATATACTTATTGCACTTGTATTATCACATTTGATAGAGATAGGTCTACCAATGCTTACCTTCATGTCTTGGAGGGTTTGTTTCATCCACATGACTTGTGTGCAACATGCTACCGTCGTTATGTATTCGCTTCCATTGACAGAGAGATAGATGTTTGTTTTTGCTTAGCCATGTCACCAAACTTTTTCCCAAATAGAATG
Source organism: Pinus albicaulis (assembly GCA_034641835.2). Taxonomy (NCBI): domain Eukaryota; kingdom Viridiplantae; phylum Streptophyta; class Pinopsida; order Pinales; family Pinaceae; genus Pinus; species Pinus albicaulis. The sequence continues at coordinate 82,496,397 of CM076581.1, read as the reverse complement.
CACCCACTTGTGCTTTTTCCCCGCTTTATCCACACATCTCGTCCAACCTTGCTCTGTGATACGTCGTCAAAGTGAAGCTCTTGCCTTTTGGATACCATAGCCCATACCTGCAGCTTCCTTGTAGATATTTGAATATTATTGGACTCGCTAGAAGGCATTTTGTTTCTCATGTCGCTGACATTCAGCCACAAGTCCCACTGCCAAAGACATCGTCCTGTCTAGAAGTTGTTAGGTATAGCATTTCCTATCATGGATCCGTAGTGTCTTTTGATCTATATCTTTAGATCCATCACGGCACATAGCTTGCATCTAGTGATCATGGGAGCTGACACAAAGCCTATGCTCATTTTTGAACTTTTTTCAACATCTCTCTTTTAAGTATTTTTCTTGTGAGATGAATGTACCGTGTTATTTTGCTGAATTTGAAGTCCCAAGTAGAAGGTGAGCTCTCAAATCATAGACATATCAAACCTCGATTTCATTTCTTCAAAGAACAATTTTGCTAACTTATCTTTATTGCTTCCAAAAAATGATGTCATCTACATACACTATGACACCAGGGAGTTCATTTTCATTGGCCTTTATGCATAGATTGTCGTCTACTCCTCCTTTCTTAAAGCCTTTGTTTTTTAAAAGTACTTGTCTAGCTCAGTCACCTTGCACGCAGGAGCTTGTTTCCACCATATAGGGCTTTCTTTTAATTCGCACACATAGTTTTCTTTATCTCATCGAGAACTTTTAGGTTGTTCCATGTAGATTTCTTCTTCTAGATCTCCATCTGTGAAGGCGTATTTCACATCCATATGATATACTCAGTTATGGTAGTGCTTGTGTTGCCAAAAACATTTCGATAGCTTCCAAATTGCCACAGTGGAAAATATTTCATCATAATCAAGACCTTCAATTTGTATCCCTTGCATACAAGTCCTGCTTTATTCCCGATTACCGTCCTTGTTCATTCATCTTATTCTTGAATACCCATTTTGAGCCTATGACATTTTTCTTCGGGTTTCTAAACCAATCTCATTTTTCTTCTCAATTTGGTCCAATTCTTCATTCATAGTATCTACCCAATACTTGTCCTCCACTGCTTCTTCAAACTTCTTTGGCTCTACCAGATAACATGATAGGTATACCTCTTCTCTCGTTCCGTTTCCGCTAGTTGTCTTCTTGTCCGGACTCCTACACTCTTTTCCTCAATGATTTGATCTTCTCTCGGATGGTTCTTTTGGAGGTATCTTTGGAGGGGTTTTCAAGTTTAGTTCGTATTATTTGTTTTCTTGCTTATTTCATCATCATCTTTGGTTCTCTCCTTCATGATCTTCCTGAGGATTGTCACAATTGCATTTTGTCTTGTTTGCAGTAGTTCTTCATCAAATTCACATCAATGCTTTCCAAAATTTTCAAGAGTCTTGTTACAATTCGTAACCTTTTACTCTTGATGCATATCCTAAAAATATTCCTTCATCTTCTCTTGCATAAAACTTCCCTAGATTTTCATCATTATTCTTTATGTAACACTTGCTTCCAAAGACTTAAAGTGCTTGATTGATGCTGGTTTACCATGCCATAGTTCATAAGTGAGTCTTGTCACTGTTTTATCTTAAATGAGTTTTTATTAAGAATATGGCCATTGTGTGTGCATCGTCTTCTCGCCTAGAAGGTTTGGGGAATGTTACTTTCTTGCATCATGGCTCGAAATTTGTTGCAATGTGACTTCATGGTCTTCCTCGCCACTCCATTTTTTTGAGGTCTCCCCCGCAATAGTAAACCTGTTGTTTTATCCCATGTTCATTGCATAGGTCTCGCAAAGTCATAGTATGTGAATTCACCGTTTTCTGATCCTTCGATGCACTTTAGCTTGCATCCCGTTTTATTTTCTCGCCAATGCCTTGAATATATTGAATTTCTCAAGTGCTTCCAATTTATATTTGAGAATGTGCAACCCATGTGATTCTCGAGAAATCATCTATTATTAGCATGAAGTAGGATTCTTACCTGGTGTTTTAGTTCTTAAAGGTCCACATGTGTCCATGTGTACAAGTCGAAGTGGCCTACTTGTTGATAGTTCATCTTTGGTCTTAAAGGATGTCCGTTCGTTTTCCCAATTGGCAAGATTTGCATATGGTATTTGAAGGCTTTATTGCCATCGTAAGACCTTCTAATTCCTTTTCTGTTTTACTTTGATGATATGGTCGGGTTAAGATGTCCCAATATCCTATGCCATAACCATGACTCCTCAAGTTTGCTATAAGGTGGCATGTTTATTATCTTCTTTCACTATGGATATTACTCTCCGTTCAACACTCTTGATCGTAGAGTCTTCCCCGTGGTGTTTGATCCGACTTCATGGCCTCTGGTGGTGCTCTAAAAAAGAACTTCTTACAGCCACGTTACACATTTGACCGATGTCAATGATTTGCTTGCACTTCACACAAATAGTACATCTTGGGCCCTTCTCCGCTATTGTCTAGACTCCTCTACCGAGCCTTTTCTCCTGATCCCCTTACTTATCATTACAAAGTAACATTTCCGGATTTTCACCAAGCAATCATTTATTCAATCATATGTTTATTAAACCATCATCAAATATTTACTTGATTTTAGGTCCTTTATTTTAGAGCCATCATACTTTATTCACTTTCTTCCATTCATGCATCCTTTTGTTTAAATTTTCAAGATATGAACTGCATTTTCTACAGATATTTAGCATATGTCCACTGCATTTTATACATGTATGACTTAGATCATATTGTTGGTATTCATGAGCATGATTAAACCTTCATGATCAGGTAAACTCTTGAGGTTTTAACATCAGCTTTATCCATATTTTCTGCATCTGTGATTTTATGTTTTCAAAATTCTCACAGAAAATAGTCTTGTAATAAGTTGTTACCCAGCAGTGCTGTTCTTCCATTTGTTTAATTGGAGATAATCTCTTTGTTCAGCAATCTTTGTCATTGTCCATCTTCCAGCGACAGATGCGGGCAATGTGTCCTGTACTGTGTGTGTGTTTGTGTGTACTTTTCAGAGAATAATCTACTCTGACAGTTCCACCAGGATACTCAGAGTATATGAGCCTTTTTCTGGTTGGCCGAGTATTTATTTCATTCTTTGTCATTAGAGGTTCCTTCTCGTTTCTATCTCTCTTGCTTATTGTAGGTTTCTTTCTTCAGGAATCATCTCGAGTTGCTTCATCATCCTTAGTCGTTTTTAAAAAAAGCCAAATATTTTTTTTTCCTTTTTCTTTGTTTTTAATGATTCTTCCTCAGCAGTCATCTAGTTTTTAATGTAGAGACTTTATATCCATGTCTTGTATCAATCACCGTAGTTGTTGTTTTATGAAGAATTTATTTAATACTTTCTTTTGGGCATTTTCTAATTTCTTCCTCAAGCATACTACTTTTCCAATTTCATGTTCTCGAACTTTATCCTTAATTTTCTTACAAAATGTCTTCTACCTTCTTGGCTTCTTCAAGTTTCCATTTTCACTGAATGAGAATCCTCTGAATTTTGTTCTTCTCTTACATACTTGGAGGAGAATGTATTTCTATTTTTCAAATCTTCATTTGAGTCTGTCAATTTCCTCCGTGCACTTCTTAGCCCTCTCAAGATCAACTTCAACTTTTCTTCTTCATCTTCTAGAAGGAGTCCTTCAAGCTCTTCTATGGTCATCAATATAAATTCGCAGGTTCCTTCTTCACTTGAGGGTTCATCTTAAGTTCCTCGATGCACCGTTATCTTGTTGAGCATAGCGCAACACGTACGTAAATTTTCCTCCGCTCGATATAGTTTTCTCCGATTCTTGAGCCTCGATTCCTTGTTTTTCATGAGGACACTTAGTAGCATGTTGTCCAACTCTTCCATACAAACATTTGCTGAAGCCATCTTTGTCATTCTGTTCTATCCAGCTTTCTGTTAATTTGGCTTTCACTGGAGTGATATATATTCTCCTTTATTATTTTCTCCAAGGCTGCTTCCTCATTTGGTTTTCCAGCAATGAATTAGTTATTAGATTACACCTGTCATGGTTGTTTTCCAACTACCTTTTTCATGTAGAAACTGAGTGAACTGTGGAAGATATCTCAAAATCTTTGAAGGAATACAACTTCTTTATGGTTTTCCAGATATTCTGTTATTCACACTTATGCACCAAAATAGCCGTGTTGTCTCTACTACTGTCTATTTTAACTTACACCAAATTATAATTTGGTTTAATGCCTGTTCTTTGTCCTTTGCATGTTTTCTATAACTGTTTATTTCTAAGGCCTTACAGACATTTGATAAATTTAATGCCATATAGTGTCCATTTAAGATTTCATTCATGGCCTTTGTAAAGACAAGCAAAGCCCTATATGTTTGTTTCCTTCTTATGGGCTCGCCTGTCTCTCTTTTGGGAACATCCAAATCTCCATAGTGTTATCAGTCTTAAATATACCTCAAAGCCGAGAAAGGCAAGAGGTCTAGGGTAACATCAACCACGCTTAACTGCAGCTAGCTCCACGGCATCAGAGAGGGCTTTCAGCCACCCCAGCAAAATGAATCAATAAGGCTCTGATGATTATCTGGAAATAAAATAATTTTAGGCTTAAAGAAAGTAGGCATTGATTTTATCAGTTTTTGTTGGAACCAGCAAAATACAGATGAACCAGAAATGACTCATTTTTAGAGGACCCAAATGTGTATAAGAAATAATGACTTGCACTGAATTTGTCAGACAGATCAAACCAGAGAGGCCAAGAGTGTGATAGTCTGTTAAACTTTCTGAGTAGGAAGAAAATAAGGAAATTAAATAAAATCTCTATGTGAGTAACCAGCAAGTCAATGATCCAATCTTACCACTTAGTTTGTTTGTCTGAGAAATAAGAAGGGAACATACACACAACTTCAGAACAGAAACTGGCAGTCAAAGAGAAATAGCACTGTCAAAAGAGAGAGCCATGATCCAAAGAGTGCTAAATCTGGCCTACCTTTATTAAAATGCAGATGAACGCATACTAAGCCATAACCTTAAGCACCAACTCGAAATAATTTAGTATATAAGATAGAGTCAACTCATCTCACGCTGAATGGAGTCACGAATATATTTTCGTCAGATTATAAATTGGAGAACTGGAAAAATAGGCACAATGTCTGCCTCTACAAGAGAATTGATTCATTCGTTATACTTAAATTTTTATAATGAATTAAGATGCAAAGAGAAATGCGCTAAAATAACGCAAACAAGAAATTATACCATACACCATACTAAAGATTGGAGATAGTATGGTTGAACGAAGAACGAAAATAAAATCAAGCTGTTTGTTAAAACTTAGCCAAATTCGACAGCATACCGAAATCCTCATGTTACCACTAGATTAATTTGAGGGCCTTCCAGAACAACTGATGCAGATTTGTTTCCACCTCATCATACTTCTGTCCAGAATTTAATAATTGGAACTTCTCCTCCAAAATGAGTTCGTTAATTGCCTTCAAACGGTAAGGTAGTATGTCATTTAGGGTGTTCTTGACCCTCCGAATAACCCAAATCCTTAAAAAACTTAGGTAATGGCAGGACCCAACGGAGAACGAAAAAATCTTTTTAGAGACGCCAATAGCAAGTTTGGCGCCAGTTTAAAAGGCAAATAAAGAAATCATATTTTAGCAAAAACTAAAACTTGATAAGTTTTCCAAACTCTTTGAAATCTAATAACTTCCACCACCAAGCACTACGCTTCAATGGTAAGTCAAATAAATCAATATCTATCATGCCTTTTGGCATTTAGTGCCTCTTTAACTTGTCTTCAGAACGATTCGCACATAAAGATCGCGCCCATACTGGCTCCAGCAAATGGAAAGGGCGATTCCCATTACTGCAACACCATAGCATTAATCCTTCAAATGTTAACGTTCTAATCTCCGCCATGATGTCATCTGTTTGGCTTCTTCAATCATCGTTTGTCTTCAGTGCCTTTGACGCCGACGGCTGATGGGACCACGAGGGAGGTCAATTCCAACCAGACTTGGGGAACCAGTTTGAGAATGATATCCAGGTCAGAAGGGAACAGGGCCCAGATATCGACTAGATTTAGACAGGAAACGTAGAATGGGGAGATGAGGACGAAGAGGAGAAAACACGGAGGGAACAAGATGGGAGGACAGGTGTCATTCGAGATGGAATTAAAGGAAAGAAATTTCAAACTCGGCAACTGTTTTAAAGAAATGGTGATAGGTTTGATTTTTTCTGTCAAATTACCATAAGCACAAGAGAACACCAATAATGTTGAGATATGACTATTTTTAAATGAACAACGCAGAAACGAGAGCCAGTTAGTATTTGAACATCTGTCATTTTTTTTTTTTGTCTTGTTCTTGAAAGGAAGTGTTAAACACACTTCAGTCTCACGCCTAATGTAAGTCTTTGCAGAGGCTTTGAGGCCTTCCTGTCCAATTAGCGCTGGAGGTTCTTTGGGAAATATTGAGTCTGACTGACCACTGTATGTCATTTTTCCACCAAGCATGAGAACTGGATTTTCTGGCATACCTAGGTGCACTAATTCCTCCTATAAACTATTTGACATTTCTAAACCATATACCCAGAAAATAAGAGGTTTTTCTCTGACTGCCTGGGACAAAACTTGATGCCTAAACTGCATTAATTTCTAGAACACTATTTATAAAACCATCTAGTGGGGAATGAAGTGACTTCATTCAAACAGTCAAATAAAGGGGATATAGCTCAATTATTGAGAAAACGGAAAGAGAGATATAGAAGGAAAGGGACTGGAGATGAGTGATGTGGCATGTGGAAAAACAACAAAGTCAGCCTAGAAATTTTCAATTTACAAGAATGGGAACAAAGAAATGATCAACTGTGGATCACAATGATAAGTGTTTATAAGTGCAATAAGGATAGGTATGTGGGAATATTCAGCAGAGGCCACCTTCATTGACTACCACTCATCCACTGGAGAAATTACCTTCAAACCCAGGAGAGGGAAATGAACCTACCCAGGTAACCTAAGCATGAACAAAAATGAATCACTTGTCTTAAATGATGATGAAAACCCCATGAATGATGGTACACTATCCGAATGAGACATGGATCAATACTTGGACAACTTTGAAAGGAGGAAAAAAAACCCTAGACCTAATACCTAGTGACTCAAATTTCCATTTAAGACTTGTAATCGAAATGACAAAATTTGACTTTGACACCTTAAAATCACTTTGATATACTTGATCAATCGGAGGAAGGCTTCAAAGATCGACACTAACACACAACAGCCCAAACTTATATTCCTAGAGACATTATGTATGCTCTCATTCTCGATTTTCTTAAGATATATAATTAGCACCTATGAAAAATGGCCGCATATTTATTTTCTAATTGTATTACCCCAATTAGGACTTCTTTCAGCTAACCTATATAAAGGAAACGTTACTCAGTACTAATTTATGAACTCTTAGCAAGTTCCAGAAGAAGAACCAAATAATATTATCATCATGAATCTATAAACTTCTACAGTTATTATAACTTAGTCAATCAACTTTATATATGAACTATTTTATTCTATAGGTGATAACTGAAAGATAATGAAGTACTATTGCAGAGCAAGAAGGCTATTATATTGATTAATTATATCAATGCTTTAGTAGGAATACATGTGAGTAAATAGATATAAGTGAACTAAAGAACAGAGAAAATATATCTTATTATTACAGAGAAGGCAAGCAAGTCTGAATCTCTACTAATGATTAGGCACCAACCCATATGAGGTTCAACTCACTCAAGGTTACAACACAGAATGAATTGTTCTCCACCTTCTGTTATGCATCAACCTTTATGTGAGGTCAACCTCACCAGCTATGAACTTATACGCATTTGCTGTGTGTCTGATATGTGAAGCTCCAAATTCCCCCACCATTGTGTGAAAAATTTATCAGATGTTTGGAGACGGCCTGCCTGACTTTCAGCAAACAGTCTCATCATTCTTATAATCTTTCTGCTTTTGCTGTTATCTTTTTTTTATCTTTCACTGCATTCAACCTTATATAAGAGACAGGATATCATTGAGATTTCTCTTGACCTGCTAGGTTCTACAGAGACTGGAGTGAATGTCTGCAGACTGTCTGAAATGGCTCTCTTGCCTCCTTATTCAACTGAAATAATATACTAGAATATATTTTAATTAAATATTATATGATTTTTTTTTTCCTAGATCAAGGCACAAGGCTATAAAACCAATTAAAATATCTCATATTTATTACAACAGAATTCAAATCAACTGATTCAGCTTTTTGACTACTTATTACGTGTTTGTCTCTTTCCTGCACTGCCTCCGTCTTTCCATGCCTTTAAAATGAACACACACAGAATGGACAGAAATTATTGTTTATAACCCAGCAGAATTTTTATGAAGAATAATAATAAACTATTTAATACATAAATGTTACCATGAACTACCCAGACTTTCTCTATTCTCCGATGTGGATGAATCACTCCTCTGAATACTTTTGATCGCAATTGGACCGCAATAGAAACTTGCAAACTTGCTGTTCCATGCTCGCTTACCCATGCGATGATTCAACTCTTCGATTATCATCATGACAATCGCAATATAAATTGATAAATAGTTCTTGTTACCTACCTGCTCGATGCCATGATTAATGTCATATATAAAATGTGTATATATTGAATGTATATATATATATATGTATATGCCACTTTGATTTCCTTTAAATCTTCAGTTTTCTTTGTTTAAAACTCGAGAAAACCTCACATTAATATTTTCTTTTGAATGGAGCCATATACCGCCTATACTCCATTTCACGATGTTTCAATCACAACTGCACCCATAACGTTCTTGTGACTTTACTGGATTTTTACCTAGTGATTAGTGTAAAATGTTCTAATATATGAAATTCGTTAATTTTAGACCGCCGTCTACCTTAGTAATCCATACATTTCATCATTAACTATAACTTTAACTTGGAATTTGTCGTCAAATTTTCTACCTCCATGAGATGAATTACTTCATAATTTTAATAGAATCCAAATATATGAGTCAAACAATATATTATTATCGGTCCGCTTTATTCAACTGCATTGCATCTTAACTTTATTAATGTTGCCCATCATGAAGTTTGTTGTGATACTTCATCTTTAGAGATATATGTATATATGTATAATACTTCATATGTATATACTTTTTCCATCAGCTTGAGATTCCTTAGTCACATAATATTTCAACAAATAATAATAAATTTTTTTGTATAAAGTCATACCTCAAATAATAAGTATATTCTACTATATTTCCATTCATTTAATATTCTAACTAATCCTAAATGAACTTGATGTATAATACTTTTAACAAATCATACATCGTAATTCTAAGAAATATAACTTTGTAATTTAATTTCAGTAGCATAAATCATATATATATATATTCCTTGTATTATAATCTTTTGGTTCCTCCTCTACCACAAGAACATATCATATTGAACTCCTTCCTTTGTTTATTATATCTCCAATGTATTAACCCAACAGACAACCTTCTTAACTCACTCTCTGGTTGTTTGATCATGATATAATAAAACACTTTCATACTCCCGAACTTATCACTTAACACCTATAACAATGGATTTGATGCCCTTAATTAAACATGCAAGCATTTATAACTCCTTCCATGGTTTATAATATTAATCCTAACATTTTATAATGTATTGCATTCATGGCCTCATTATAGGAACTCGTAAAATGAGCTTATCGTTTTTAACATAAATCAATGGACCATACCTTGAGTTATCACTCGTGCAAATATTAGCGTGATTTCTGTTGATCCATCGGCCTGCATCGGCCCCTCATTAATATCATAGTTTTTCCATAATGTACCATGAGCACAATTTAAATTATTAATGAGGGTAGCATTACATGAATAATGGAAAATGGCACATTCATTTTTTATTGTTTCTACCCACAAATTCTACCTAACTGAGTGTAATGTTCTGGAAAATTACCCCAGATTGGAATAATGTTCACTGCATTTTCACTTAGTAGTTACTAGCATTATTTTACCTGTGCCTGACTTCGCATTTATATGTTGTTCCATTTTTTCAAATATTTACTGTGTATTACTGTATATACACATGTATTTTATCATTTAAAACAACTCATCGGCCTTGTAGTTCTAATTTTCCCCACTATCGCAGACATAAACCCTTCCATTATATTCCCTTCCGTATTCCCCATTCATGCTTCCACCATTTCAACAGTCATTATATCTTCTGCCTTCATCCTCGTATTTTGTTTCATCCTCTATCTCTGATCTTCACCCAAACGTATTCTTTGTATATTTTCACTGTTTTGTTTTTGTCGCCCACCTCCTTATTGTTACCCCCATCTCTCCTATACTTATTTCCTCTTTTTTGTCGTACCGCTACTATGCTATATTTTTCTTCTCTCTTTGTCATTAATGACAACATTTCCATCAATCAACAAAGTTCTTACCGATCACCGTGAGACTTTTGATCTTTTAGGAGTTGTGGAGTCACTGTGTGGATGTTTGCAAATGTTTTAAGATGAGTTTAAGCGTCCATACGTAATTAACTACCAATTTAAGGTCGTTGTGGGTCTTCTCGAGGTCTAAAGGATGACTACATTGCAGTTTTACTCAAGATGATCCTCAGCCGAGTTCCATTATGTTGGGTCTTGTGATTTAGCGTATTGGCATACTAAATGACTAGGCAACATCGGGGAACTACTTTAACCGTGATCTAGCCTCCTCTCGGATTCGGTAGAGGGATCTCTATATGTGTCCTCAAAGGACATGTATTTGAGGCTTGCTGTATACGATATTAGTTCGAGCACAAGGGAGTTTGTTTTTTTTTGGTTGGGAACTGAAGAGTAAAGGTCGTGAAGTGAAGAAGGAAATTAGTGGAAGGATATTTTAAGATGGGAAGACAGGTCAAAAAAGTGCTAAACCATTGGGCTATGGGATTATATGAAATCATGATTTGCACCATACACCATATAAGGGTTTCTGCATGGGCATCTATCTATACTGGAAAATCTTTAGGTTGATTTGATGGTGTGAAATACCAGAGTGAGAAATAAGCAATATTTAAGAAAAAAGGGGGTAGCCTAAGATCAGGTAAGGACTTTTAACTCCATCCCGATTTCGATGATAATTTCAGGCACAAAAAACACAGAATAAAACAAGGGAAATCTAAGATTAGGTAAGGACTTTTAACCTAGCTCGCTTTTGACATGCACTCAAGGGAAAAAAACATGTAAGATAAACATAAAACAACCTAAGTTCGTGTAAGGACCTTTAACCAAGCCTCGCTTTTGGCACACTTTTAAGGGAAATCTTCTAATAAATCGTTTAAGACTAAAAGGGACAAAATAGCTTACAACTTTCCTTAATTAAGACTCAACTTAGCCTGCAGTGAAAATATCATTCAAGAATAATAACTCAAGTTCTACTCAGCCAGACATGGGCTCACCAACGTTCCTTGACTAGTTATACTCTATTGAAATCATTCCCAAATACACATTTAGTAGAAAACATAACGATAAATATTTTCAGTGAGAGTTAGGGTACTACTCTCATATCCCACTCTATATTTGTTATTCTTTACTTCAGAATATATATATGTAACAACATAAAATATAATAACGTTGTTGAGAATAACATCACCAATGATTTATATCAGGATCCAGTGAATTTTCTTGTCTATTGATGTGAAAAACCAGTTACATACTTTGAGTCCAATAGCTCTTTACAATCCAATACTTTTCTTCCTAGCCTACAATATTACAACTACTCATAAAATCTTACTCAATAACAGTTTCCAACCTTTTACAATGAGTTTTCTATAGATACTTATAGGTGAAAGAGGAAGAGTGTTGGCAGAAATGGCAATAAAGATGAATTAAGACAGAGTGGGAGAAGTGTTTGAATGCCCATTCTGCTCAATAAACATAGCATTGATTGCTTGTACCATGTTGGTAGTTTTTCCTATTTTTATGCATATCTGGTAGGTGGGTAATAACTCTGAAGTGTATTCTTTGAAACAAACCATGGCATGAAGTACTCTATTTGACCTTTACGACAAGTAAACTGTCATTTTTTGGTTTTGAAGCCCCAAGTTTGCTTAATAACTGCTCTGACAGTTTTTATTGAAGTCCTTGTCATAAGGATGGATGTCATAGTGTCTTTGAAAAACAAAGCAGGTCACAGGTGTCCTTTTGGTGGAGTAATAGCTGCTGTAGATGTGGCATTCAAGGCCTTTTTATGCTGATTTGTCATGCTTTGTGGCCTTAAACACTAATTTTGGCTTCGGCTGTGCTTTAGAACCTCTCTGATCATATCTCTGTTTAATTCACCGCGCTGACTAGTTTATCTTTAATTAATTTATCTCCAACTGCGCCGTTAACTTCTAATCTTCAGACTAAGCCTTAAAATCTTCAGGTTTTATGCCTTTAATCCTTTAAACACCATGAAACCTACACAAAATGACCCACACGTTATATGAAATCCTATGTTTGGGTTTAACTGCTCCATAGGTTTTGGCGGAGGGTGAGAGAGCAGTGCAGAGGAAGTGAAATGCAACGGGGTGAGATTTCATGGCGAAAAACAGAACGAGAAGGTTTGAATGAGATTTATGGCTTGGGACATGAAAAAGGGGTTTCAGAAAATCGGCAGCGGTTTTCGCGTGAGATATGGGCGGTAAGTGGTTTGGGACAGATTGAATGCGATACGATCCAATGGCTGACACATATACCTTTGAAAACCACCCATTTCGCGTTGAAAACGATCGATTAGATTTATTTTGGAAATGAACGTGAAAAATATTCCTGACTGTTCGATCTGGGGGGGCCCAGATCTACGGCTGCAAGCGAGCGCGAAAAATGAACAAGATGTGCGGGAAAAAATATGGTGGGGCCAGGTGACGTAAGATCTTTTGTCACGTAGCAGGAAGGCTTGAGGTCGGGAAAACCATAGGCACCATGGTTTTATAGTGTTAGAGTGGAATAATCCATATATGGGCGCTTATATGAAGGAGAATCAAAGGTGAAGTGGGAGGTCGATTCTGGGCAGTCAGATCTAGGTGTAAAATAGATCAACGATGGAGATCACGGGAAAACACAGTGGGAAGGCTCTGCGTGGTCGGGTGGGCCAGCAAGAAATATGGAAAATATAAAGAAAATACATATAGTGGGGCACTTTTGGATGTGGAAAGGTTTGTGAACCCAGAACTTACATAATGAATCCTAGCCGTTGGATCGGGATCAAAATGGACGGCTCAGATCCAATCGCAAGATTGACCATCCGCGGGGTAAAGGGTCTAGGCACTAAGGAAATAGGATCGTCGATGAGCCGATGAGAGATGAGAGGAGCAAGGGAAATGAATGGGGGGCCATTGGATCTAGAAGCGGATCGACGGTTAGGATTTTATCATGGGATCACATCGGCGGAAAAAGAAGACGAAAGCGGGAGCTTTGGATTGCGCCGATGCGATGGAGCGGGAAGTGCGATTGCACCGATGCAATGGGTGCTTAGGACTTGGACACAGGACTGGGTTATATGGCGGAAAATGTCTGAGGCTTGCATGAAAGGCGCTTAAGGCCTAAAGGTTTAAAAGGAGCGGAAAATAGTATGAGATAGAGCTTTTTAGGCTTTTTTGAAGGTTTCGGTAGAGTAAAGGAAGGGTTGTAAAGCCAAATAAAGGGGTTTTATGTGGTTTCAAAGGGATTTTTTAGGAATTGGAGGGATAATGAAGGGAAAGGAGGGATCTTTAGGAGGGATGAAGGATAAGAAAAAGGGGAAAGTAAGTGATATGGGGACATTTGTGGAGATGAGATGGGGGGAATAAAATGATGGAAATGGGGCCTTAGAAAACAATTATTTTTCATGACAACAATAGGGCTTTATGAATATGGATCCCTTGGAAAAATGAGCATAACAAGGCTTCAAGAAGTCCAAATTTTGCATGAAATTTGTTTCTTGAAGACTAAAAGACCCTTTTTAACCATCTTTGCATATGTCAAATTATGGATGGCTAACAGGTTGCAGGATCCACGAGTCTGGTTGATGGTGAAGTGTTTCTTTTAGTTTATGTTTTCTAGTTTATCATTGTGTTTCCATATTTCTACGTTGCATTAGGACAAATAATTTAGACTAAGAAATGTTTTCTAGTGGGACCTTAGGTCTATTTGTTCTTCACTTCCTTAATGTTTTCTTCTGCTAGGACATGTTAGAGAATCCTTCTTTGCTCTCTAAGGATATCCTAAGCTTGTTTATTTCTTGAATGGTTTAAAACAGATGGTATCCAGCATAATTTATGGCTGGCCCTACTTCTTGTTGCCACTAAGAACACTATTCTTGAAGTCATCTATTTAAAGCATCATTACATAGGTTTGTCAAAGAAGTTTGTTTCAATCCTGCTCTTTGAATTTACTTAACTAATTGTTTTAAAGGACCTTCATAGCTATAATCTTGGATGTTCAGGGTTTCTCTCCTTCTCTGATTATAGTTATTTGTGCATCTTAAATGTCTTCTGTCTTTGATGATGAAATCACTGAAATTTAAATAAGTTTCTTGCCTTTCTATATTTCATTTGAATGTTTGTCTTGGATAGTTTTCTGCTTTAAGTCCGAATCAAAAAGTGTAGGGTTTGGTCTGCCTTTGATTTTCTCTCTTTGCTTATGATTCTTCCAAATCCCTTTGTTTAAGTATATGATAGAGAATTATTTACTGCTCTTTTTCAAACTTTGTTTCTCAAATTTAATGTCCATCTCATGATCCTTTAAATCCCAAAGATCCACCAACCAAGCTAGATTTTCCCTACAATACTCCCTAATCCATTAATGAACCTATCATGACCTTGTTAGACAACATTTACCAATGAATTTAAGTTTTCCTTGTTTCTATCTAGTCTATCTAAGCATCATACCCAACCAAAAAACAATCAACAAACCCAATATTTCATAACTGGCCTAATGTCAACCCTAATCAGCAAACAAGTTCACATCTTTGCACCTAATAGAGAGATCCCTCTCTGAATCCAGGAAGGCTAGGTCCTTGGATTCCAAAGCTTGGTTTGATGTTACCCTTGTCCATTTATATCTCAATCAATCTAGAAAATTACGGGGAGCTAACAAAATGGAGATCACACTGGGACCCTCTGAGTAAATTACATGTTAGACATCCTTAAGACCTCAAAAAACCCACAAAAATCCTCAGATTGGTATTCAGTTGCTGATGGTGGACAAAAACCTACCTTAAAATATTTGAAATCATCCACCTCACGACTCCAAAACTCTCAATAGACCTAAAGACTCCACTGGAGGAAGAACATGAAACATGACCATTCATCCTAGAAAGAAAGAGCACTCAGGCCTAAGTTGGATTCAAGAAATTATTGTTTTTATCTATAACTATGTTCTATCCTACTTTAAGCCTGATCAAGAATACAAATATGAGATCTACATTTATCATTGGAAATATCTCAAGCCTCGAAAAGCTAAGCCTCAAAATGAGCAGACTTATACACCTATGCTTACCCCATATTCACCTGTGGAATACCTAGTGAAACATGAGCCTCATGCCACCTTTCCTGCTCTTGCTGAAACCTCAAATAACCATAAATCTCCTTTTACACTGCCTATACCCACAAAGGTCCGAGAAAGATACAAGCCTCTGATTTTACCTACTATCTTCCAAGCCCTCCCTGCAAATCTTGAAAATAAACTACCCATATTTGATGGAGAAAGCTCAAAAGTCACCGCTGAGGAACACATTCAAAAAATTGAGAATTTACTTGACCTTTTTGAAATAGAAGAAGATGATGTGCGTATTAGAATGTTTGCCTTATCATTACAAGGAAAAATTAAGAGTTGGTTTAAGGAACTTCCAGCTACAAGCATTATCAATTTTCATCAACTCACTCAAGTCTTCCTAGATAGGTGGGTGATCATGGGAAATGAAGTTCTCATCATAGAGGAATACAAGAATTTAAAAAGACAACCAGGGGAAAAAGTTCAACAATTTTCAGCCAGGTTCAATAAGGTATACAATGCAATACCTGCTAAGATAAAGCCACCTTTAGGGTGGGATCTCTTGCACTACCCAAGTAATTTTGACCCAAAGATGGAATTTGAGATAAGAGAAAAAGACCCTTCAAACCTGGAAGAAATGCAGAATATGGAAATTACTGTGGAATTCAACATACTGGAAAGAGAGGAAAAGTTATAAGAAATAGGGAAGGACAAAGTAGCTCAAGAGAAACTGACTTCTTTAGAGGTAAAGCTAGAGATGTTGACAGATACAATCAGCAAAATGATGCATATACTTGGTAGGAAAGAGGAAGAGTACAAGGTTGAGGTTGGTGTTGATTATTCAGAGCAGCTGGTACCATTTTCTTGGGAGGAACCAAGTCAGTCATTTCAATGCAAAGATAGCTATCAAAACATACTGGCTGACCAAGGTTACAAAGAAGAAGATGTGGAAAGTTGTCAAGTAAGTAATATATGCCTTCCTACATATTGTGCTTCACTATTAAGAGAGTGTTACAAGCAAATTGAAAATAGAAACAAGGTATAATTCTCTGAAGAATCAGTAAGGAAGGAAATGGATAATACAAACCTTTTTTCAAATCCAGAAGTTATCCCCTCAAATCATCTTGGTATGACTGTTTGGATTACAAAACCAGAAATGGAAGATGAGCCAACACCTCTTGAGTCCCTACCCTTGTGCTTCAATTCATTTCAAATGGCTAAAAGAGAAGATATTGGCCATGAATACTCTCCTTTTCATATGATGGAAAAATCTGCTAATCAAGTCTGAATAATGGATGACATTCCTCCTATGAATAAGCTGCCAAAATATGATCAATATGATGATGATTATGTTCTTCAGACTCAAGATAACACTACAGAACAATCAGTGATTAGTTTGTGGGACAAAGACAGTCATTTTCAATAGCTCAAATACAGTGATCAACAAATACCACTCAGTTATGACAGTGAAGAAGAAAGTGCAGAAAGTTTGGGAGAAAGGGAAGGGTATTTACCTCTTTGTTGTACTTCCTTTCAGTTCATCAAAGACAACCTTAATGCAATCAGAAGTCGGCAATCTTTGGGTATTGATTTCAACAACAAAGAACACATTCAGCCCTATGTCCAGCCTTCACAAGAGAAAAAGAACAACTATGGCTCTTTTCAACCAGGTTTACTAGAGGACAACAAGGAAATATTTGATGAATCTGACAGTGCAGATGATCATGAGGAAGAGAAGGAGTTTCTTTCCCAAAAAAGTCCCAAGCTTAGCCAAGTGGAGGAAGAAGCAGTCCTGGATCAAGCTTATTTTCCAAATTCTCACATTCAGGTATTGTTTCAAGATCCCTTTGCTGATTTATTAGAGGCATCTAAAATAAGAGCATGTTATGTCAAGAGCAGGTTGTTGCAAAGTGTAAGAAAAATTTTAAGAACTACTGTTCAAAAACAAGTGAGGTGGGAGTGGCCTTTTAATTTTGTCAGCACCCTCAATGAGCTAAACCAAGATCCCTTATGGAATCATTGACTTTATTGGATGTATTTGAAAAGAGAGTTCACTAGCTAAATGTATATCATGTGTAGGTTATATTAGGATAGATAGGAATGCAAAATAAGCTCAGCCTTGTGAGCATATTTTTAGTTCTAGATTGTTTGGAAAGAATATAAAAAAAAAAAAAAAAAAAGGTAGAAAAAGAGGGCAGATTGGAAAAGAGGTAAAGCCCCATACCCAATAAATAGAACTACTAAAAGTGTGCAAGCTTAAATGCCACTACTGGTTCATAAAGAAGTCTTGTTCAGTCATCTAGCCTAATCATAGCTGAACATGTTTTCAATTTATTATTGATAAGTTAGTAAAAGATAGTTGGTCAAATCATTCAAACTTGACTTGTCAAAAGATAGATTAGGAAGAAATATATTGGTTCCACATGCTTAAAACTGAACCAAAGAGAAAAGATAGGGATTCCTGACAAATTCTGAATCATAGCCCTCATGTTTTCTAGTTTTTCATTGTACAAAAATAACATTTGTGTGCAGCTTGTTCTTATGCCACAAACCCATAGAAAATTAGATTGCCTAATCATCGTTTGATCATGTTTTGAATTTCATGTCAGTAGAATAGAGAATAAAATTTGTCAAATAGCTTAATCTTGAAAAATTATTAGACTAGGTAGAGAATAATAGAGTTCATTATCCTAATCTGAACTCTTGGAAGTAATAAGGGTATAAGTAGATAGCTTGTTTTGCTTTCAGAAGAACAAAATTTCAAGGGTTTTCTAATTCAAATGCACCCAAAGAAGAAAAAATGTTAGGAAATTATGATGGGTAGGTAGAGATGAGTTTGAAACAAACATGTCTTTTCAGATTATGAGATCATAGCTTCAAAAGGACATCAACAAGTGAAGAAAGAGAATCTACAAAGGGAAAGTAAGGCACTGGTCTTCAAAAGCCATAGATCTGAATGTTTTGGACATGTGCTGAAAAGGAGCTTCCCTTCCCAAGTGGAGCCACTGTTAATCATCCATAATTTTCACTATCTAAATATGACTAAGTATCGGTTCTAGATTTCTAGAAACAAAGTTCATGAACATTGTGAGTTCTAGAGATCTCATTGCCTTCATTATCCTTAGGGTAAATTTTCACTATTTCCTCATCCCATCATGTCAAGGTCAGATCACTACTCCCAAATGACCCATCATGGGCTCATACCACTCATTATCACTATGTGTTACCACCTTTGGCCTCAACCCTATATTTTGTTTTGCTTAACTCCTCCATTGTCCATCTAGGGTTTTCAAGGGAATTTTTCTTGGTTTCATGACCTCCATGGTTAAACATCAATAAGGCTTGTATCTTGATACTATTCTACCTCCTCCTATCCTTAATATACCTTCATAAACACTTCACATCACTCCTATCCCTCAAATTCATGATTTTTCTACAAAACCTAGTTTATTGCCACAATTTGACACTTTTTAAGACTAGGCCTATGTTTTTCCTTTTTTGACCCCTTCCCCTCACTCAATCCTTGAAATTACACTTTACCCTACTCCCTAACATCTATCCCTATCCCCAAAAATTTACCCAAGAATTTAGACAACCCTTAACCCCTTCATTCCCCTCCCTCTACAAGGCAGTCCTAAATCCCCTACACCAAACCCTAATTTCCTCTTCCAACTAAGATAGGGTTTGATATGAAAAGGAGGAACAAGATAAAAAGATTAATTTTATATATCATTTCAGCAAGCATAAGTCCATACCCACTCATAAACATCATGCCTCCATCATTTTCTAAAAATTCATTCCAAGAGACAAGCCATGTGTCACGCCTAGGGCCAGTTTTTCTTCAAACCATGTTTCTGACCAAAAAAAGATGAATTTGATAAAAGTGAGAGAGGTTTATGTCCAATATAGTCTCAATAAGGAAAACCTCCTTCATTTTTTACACAGGTATCATGGTTTTGGAGCAATGTAAAAAATACAAGTATCATGGGAGAATTTCTGCACTTTTGCAGGGACCTTGGGAAAATCAGTTTTTATCATAGCTGGATTGTCCAAATGACTTTCTAAATGCCTCAAATGATAGATATACATGAAGATATTTCCAACTAGCTATCACAGGCCCAAATCCGACATCGGGAAGGTCATCAACACTTGGATGCAAGTTGACCCATTTTCTGCTGAGGTGGCGCTGTGCAAATGAATGGCGTTGCGCAAATGGGGTTTTTTACAGTGAATTTTTGCATTGTGCTGCAAAAAAAGAGGGTGGATCTATGCTAATAGCTGGTGCTTCACAAATTCTTGGAAATTGCCAAGGTCAAAAGCCTTTTCCCTAAATCAAATTTTCACTCTCCAAGCTGCCTCTAGGATTTGTGAAAAGGCCAAGAATTGGTAAGTGATGCCCTTTCCTTGTCTCCAATCAAGTTTTTAAATTGATTTTGGTCTCTATGGATTTGAATGCTAAAACCCTAGCTATGTAAACCCTAGGCCCTATATGACAATGAACCTATGTTCTTAAATGACCTCTTGCAAACAGTTCAATATCATATAAGTGTGGGTGAGTTAAGGTGTCTACAAACTCAGTTGAGAAGGGCCTCCTTAAGAGCTCCAAAGCCACTAAAACCATAACTTCCATACCCCTCATTCACCAAAGTTGACCTCATCATATTTTTCACTTTGTCTCCATCAAACCCCAAATTTTCCCCTTCCATTGATACATCAAATGAAGAGGATGATGGTGATAATAATGAACAAGAGGGTGACAGCGGCAGTACAGAGAAAGAAAATAACAGGGGAAATGAAGAAGACAGTGGGGCTAAAAAATAAATCCATGAAGAGGAGCAAGAAGGAAATGAAGAAAAGGATGAGTGAAAAGAGCATAGCAATAATGAAGACAAGGAAAGTGACAAATCAGGGGGAGGCAATGATGGTAAAAATACAAGTGAGTCATCCCAAGATGCAGAAATGGCTGGTATTAATGAACAAGGTGATGACCAAGGTGAAAGTGATGAGGGTCATGATGGGGCAGAATACATAGGCACAAATGATGAACATAATTTTGGAAAACAAAAAGAAGAAATCAGTGAGGCAGAAATAGAGTTTGATGAAGAAGACACTAATGAGGAACAAAGTCAAAATGAGGTACGTACAGAGGCTAATGATAAATTTAAAGACCAAAGTGAAAATATTGAAGACAGTGAGGAAGATAATGTTGATGATGGTTCTGAAGGTCAGAAAAGAAATGATCAAATGGAACATGAGGTAACTGATAGTGACCGTAGTGAAAATAAAGAAGCTGGTGACAACACGAAGGGTCACAGCCATGATGAAAACATTTCTAGAAACACCATCTCTCTTCTCACATACACATACCACAGAGGGCCAAGAAAAGTGTTTTCTGCCTCCGAAAGGCAAGGGACCTTGCCAATAGCATCAAATCCAAGGCTTGAGAGGGCAAGTATACACCTAGAGGCCAAGATGATGAAGGCAAATGAAGGCTTAGGGCTAAAAATAAAAATGACAAAGTATTATGCCAAGAAACACAAGCTTCCTTGTTCCAAACTGAAGGAAGCCCTCCTTGAAGTCCAAAATCTAAAAAGGGAAAAAAACCATAACAGAATTGAAGTCTTGGCTAAGGCTTCTTAGCAGTTGATCAGAACCATTAGAGAATATCTCCACCAAATTTGAGAACATTTGGAGAAAATTTTGTTTTTTTGAAATTTTTTGGTCTCATTTGCGCAACGCGCAAACACATGGAGCATCCCAGGAGAAAAAAAATTGCATTTTTGGATTTCTCTCAGCTTGCACATCATTCTCAGTAAATTTCAGAAGTTTTGGAGCAATTTTGACCCCTGAAAAGGTCAAAAAACCTCACTTTTTTTTTTACATTTTTGCCCCTGTTTTGGGACTGGTGCTACGCAAATGACCAGTCTGGGGAATTTTCATTTTTGATTGGGTTACAGGAGCTAGATCAGAAAAAAACAAACATTTTTGGAAATTAGACTCTTCATGCTTTCGAACGAGCTGTCACGGGGCTAAATCTGATATCGGGAAGTGGTCCAAAACTTGGTTGCAAAACAACCTATTTTCTGCAAAAGTGGGGCTGCACAAATGGACTGTCTTTTGCAAAAAAGGTAAAAAAACACACAAATTAATGGAAAAATGGTTTTTTTATATTTTCTTGGGAAAATCACTCCAAATTTTATTTAGAATTTATATTATGTTATTTTTCATTTATTAGCTTAGATATTATGTGTCTTGGGCCTTGCATGGTCATTAAGCACATAAATGACATTTATGACAAAATTAGGGTTTCTGGAAGCCGCTTATGGTTTCCACCTCCTCACCTGCTCCATAAATAGAGCATGAGGCTCTTATGTATTGGGTGGGATTTTGATGACTGATTCTGAAGTAATACATAGTCCCTTGGAATTTGAAAATAACTTGATGTCTTGGAGTTTATGAATGCCCTGGTTTGTTTGTTAATGGACGAGGACTGGTTGCAAGATCCATGAGTCTGGTTGATGGTGAAGTGTTTCTTTTTGTTTATATTTTCTAGTTTATCATTGTGTTTCCATATTTCTATGTTGTAGTAGGACAAAGAATTTAGACTAAGAAATTTTTTCTAATGGCACCTTAGGTCTGTTTGTTCTTCACTACCTTAATGTTTTCTTCTGCTAGGACATGTTAGAGAATCCTTCTTTTCTCTCTAAGGATCTCCTAAGCTTGTTTATTTCTTGAATGGTTTAAAACAGATGGTATCCAGCATGATTTATGGCTAGCCCTACTTCTTTTTGCCACTAAGAACACTATTCTTGAAGTCATCTATTTAAAGCATCATTACATAGGTTTGTCAAAGAAGTTTGTTTCAATCCTCCTCTTTGCATTTACTTAACTAATTGTTTTAAAGGACCTTCATAGCTATAATCTTGGATGTTCAGGGTTTCTCTCCTTCTCTGATTATAGTTATTTGTGCATCTTAAATTCTTTCTGTCTTTGATGATGAAATCACTGAAAGTTAAATAAGTTTCTTGCCTTTCTGTATTTCATTTGAATGTTTTTCTTGGATAATTATCTGCTTTACGTCTAAATAAAAAAGTTTAGGGTTTTCTATTCCTTTTATTTTCTCTCTATGCTTATGATTCTTCCAAATCCACTTGTTTAAGTATATGATGGAGAATTATTTACTACTCTTTGTCAAACTTTGTTTCTCAAAATTAATGTCCATCTTATGATCCTTTAAATCCCAAAGATCCACCAACCAAGCTAGATTTTCCCTACAATACTCCCTAATCCATTAATGAACCTATCATGACCTTGTTAGACTCCATTGCCCAATGAATTGAATTTTTCCTTGTTTTTATCTAGTCTATCTAAGCATCATACCCAACCAAAAAACAATCAACAAACCCAATATTTCATAACTAGCCTAAAGTCAACCCTAATCAACAAACAAGTTCACATATTTGCACCTAATAGAGAGATCCCTCTCTGAATCTAGGAAGGCTAGGTCCTTCGATTCCAAAGCTTGGTTTGATGTTACCCCTATCCATTTGTATCTAAATAAATCTAGCAAATTATGGGGAACTAACATGTACAAACTCTTCCATAGTTGTGCGTCATAAAACACCATGCCAAAACAGAAGCGGACTAGTGCGTTTGTTTGAAACAGCACCGGTGCACTTATAAAACACGCACACTGAAAAAGGGTTAAATAAAAAAATTACTACCAAAAAACCGCATTTTTGACTTTCTGCTCTCAATGACCAGTGCGCTCTACAAGAGAAAGCACCGGTCGCACAAAACATTGGCACACTAGACACCGTGCACTCCATACAGACATGCCTGATGCATCTTATTACTGTAAAGCACCAGTGCTTCAACACTATTCTGCCCCGGTGCATCATGAAATACTGCGCCAAAACTGAAACAGCCCAGTGAGGTGTTAAGTAACCGCCCCGGTGCATCATAAAACAATGCGCCAAATCTGAAACATCCCGGTGTGTTCTTAAGAAACTGCACCAGTGCACCTATAAAACCCCGCACACTAGAACAAGGTTAAATAAAAAAAAATTACGGCCAAAAAACCGCATTTTTCACTTTCCTCAGTACTCCAGAGCTCTCAAGCACCGGTGCAATTTCTCCTTCTCTGAGCCGCCCTGACATTAGTGCTCCCATTGCACCCATTGCACGCACTACTGCTGTGCATTGGCCACTAATCTCTAGCTTGCATTTTGCAAAATGGTGGGAAAATTTTCTTTTGCAAATTCTACAGCCAATATGCCTCCTTGACGGTGAAATGTAAAGGTATTTTTCTAGTTTTTCCATAATTAATATTTCTAACGGATTAAAATTTGAAATAACCTTAAAATTAACCATTAAAAAAGAAAAAAAAATTTGTCACACAGTGTGCATGAACTGTCCGGCTCGCACTGGTAATCAATGCTGCCTGTAAAATTTACAGGCCGCACCCCAATCGGTTCTAACGGTATCCACACCGTTTCAGGGGCGATATCGAAAGGCGCCCCACATTATTTTAAAATTTAAAAAACATTTGCGGTGCGTTCATTTAGCTGGGCGCACTGTTGACCATGGGAATAGCAACGTAGTGCGTTGACGAAGTGCGTTGACGGATATATCCACCCCGATTTCTGTCAGCACACCGCATTCGGCATTTCGACAAGGTCAATGGTGCAGCCGAGTAAATAACCGCACCATTGACTATATAATTTGTTAGCAAGTCGGTGAGATGACATGACTATACGTGCTAGGGCATATATTTTAATCAGCGCACCGCTCTTCTGACACCATATATAGTCAACGGGGCTTGAGAAAATTTCAGGTGCATCGCCTACGGTGTGTATTATGTCATCTGCAGCACCGCCTCCAGTGCTCTACAAAAGAAGTCACACCGGTACTGGTGCATGACTGTTTTTGTGGCATACCGAAGGGTTTGTTTTTTTTTTTCCAAAAAAAATTATTTATGTATATTCCTAAATACATGTTTGATTTAATAAAAAAAATTTATTTAATATGTCAATGGTTCAGAGAGAAGAGGAACAACAGCAAAAACAGGTGGAGCAGTATGACATGCTTCGCCAGTGGGAGGCATGAGAGAGGGAGAGAGATGCGTATCCTCACCCTATTACAGTAGATACATAGGGGCTCCTAAGGCAGGTAGGCCTCCTCAAGTTCTATGAGGAGGCTACTTCCCTAAAGGCCCATAGTGGCTTTTTTAGACATCTTATCCGCAGGTGGAATGCCCACCAACAGGCTTTCCAGGTTGGTCCTGACCAGTGGTACACACCCACTAAGGAGGATATTTATTTCATTACAGAGTTATCGAGGAGAGGGGTGGATTTTCCCTCATTCCTAGAGGTTCCAGCTGGTTTTGTAGTAGGGAGTCAGTTAGTTTACTCCCAGAGATACATTGGAGAAAATGTATTGTCTCCTTCAGAGTTTCAGGTCCCTGGAGGTCAACTACGTATTGGTGCATTTGGTAGATAGGATGCACAGTGCCTCTCACTTCTCATTTCTACCATTTCACACAACACCAGTAATGGGCAATGCATTAGTTGCCTGCTTCTATATTATGTTGATTCTTTAGTACAAGAGCCACGACTTGTTAGGTGGTCTGCCATTTCTTTGTTGGATTTTTGTATGGCCTTAGATAGATGTCGTGCTCATGCACAAGGGAGGGTCAACTTCCCTTTTGCTTCAGAGATTTTTTGTTTTTTTTTAGGAGGTTTCGAAAGATAAGGCCTACTTTTGTTCGGCAGCCTCGTAGGATGATGTTGGAGGCCTAAATGCACATGTGGGGGCAGATGATGCCCAAGAGGGGAGAGACTATGTTTCCAGCCAGGATATCACATGATGCACTAGAATTACTAGCCAGTGTTGATGAGTTGCATCCCTTTATTATGGTCCCCTTTCTGTATGCTGGATTGGATTAGCGAGGGTGTGCCAATATCCTCTTCACAACTGATGAGCTACCAGATGATAGAGTTAATATTACTGTTTTATATATTTAAATTTATTCTAGCATGTTCTTTAACTTGGTTTTATTAAATTGTGTAATTAAATTGTCTAATTATTGTTGTGTACTTGTATATATTTTTCAAACATTAGCTCTTTTGATGGCGAGGAGATGCCGGAACCACCACATGATCCAGGTGTGGATCCAAATGACGATCAGGACATGGTAGATTCCGAGGCTCATGATCAGGAGGTCGGTGGAGAGAGACATGCACCTCATGCTGGTGCGTCAGTACCTCATTTTGCTAGGCACGGTCGACCTGATACTCGATATAGGATGTGTTAGCCATCTATAAATTTTGTTATACCCCATGATGGCTAAATAGGTTCCTTAGTTTTAAAGAAACAAACTTTATGGAAATTTGTGAGTTCTTGAAACCTCACTATGTTCATTATCTTCAAACAAATCATTTTACTGAGAAATCTTCACCAAAATCATCCAAGTAGCCCTGTTGTTATCATAAGAAGATAGTTTTCAGACCCCTCTTCCACCATTTCACCTTCATAATTTCCTCTAAAAATCCCTCCACTTCCTTAAAAATCCCATTTAAACCAATAAAACCTCTTTGTTTGGTTTTAAAAACCCTTCTTTATTATCTATCGGAACTTTGAAAAGGCCTTTAAAAAACCCCATTTCGGCCTATTTCCGACCTTTTCATAAAATAGGCCTTAAGCCCTTGTGGGCTTAAACCCTTAGCCCCTCTGCACATATGATCGAGACTCGCGACCGTCGGTTATAAGCTTTAAGCCCCTTTCGTGCCATCAAACTTCGCTCCTCCCCATTTCCATCTGCCTTCTCTATATATCTTCACTGCCGATGTTCATCCCCATCGATATAATATGACCGTTGATCTGCCTGATCCAACAACCATCATTGCATCGCCCATTTAATCCCACCCTCGATCATTTCCTCCTATTCACTTTCTTTTGAATGATCTCGACCGTTGATCTTGTTTAATCCAATAGTTAGCACTCTATCGCTTCATCGATATTCATCTGTCCCCTTAGCCATATGCTATATATTACGCGTGCCCCTGATCGCATCTCCACCGTTGATCTCATCATGATCCAACGGCCAGTGGGACTCCTCCATGTTCTCCCCCTTGTACCTCCATGGTCCCCCCGCAATAGATCCCGACTGTTGATCTTGTTAATCCAACAGTCAGTGCTTCATCGCTATTCGTCTGTCCCCTCGCCCATATGTTATATATTGCACGTCCCGTGATGAATCCCCACCGTTGATCCTCTTGATCCAACGGTGAGCACTCAATCTCATTTTTCGCCCACCTTCTGGCCCATCCGGTGTTCGCACAAAATTGCAGTGTAATCCCGACCATTGATCTTCCTGATCCAATGGTCATCGTTGTTTTTCCTTTTCGTTGATTTTTTTGACCATCTGTGATCTGCGCGAGATTGCGATCAGATCCTCACCGTCGATCATCTAGATCTGATGGTGCATATTCACGCTTGCGCCCATTTCACCAAAACCTTTTAACACCCAAAATTCAACACGAAATGGGTGGTTTTCCTCAGATACGTGTCAGCCCCTGAGCACTATCAGGTTCATTTAGGCCAAAAATGCTAACCGCCCAACCTCAGCACGAAAACCGATGGTTTCTTGCAAAACCACCCTTCCTCTTTTCACTCCCATATTTGATTTTTCTGCCATTTTCTCCTATTTTTCCACCTATGGGACCCCTTCCCTGCAATAACCCCTTCCTCCGCATCACTCTATAACCCCTCCTTGAGCCTCTGTTAGCAGTCAAACCACAAACGAAGGTTTTATTTTATGGTTTTGTGTTTTGTATGCAGGTTTTATGGCAGCCATGTGGACTGATCCTCCCATTGCAAATTTAAGTTGCAGAAAAGCCTCAGGATGACGATCCTTGGCTCCAAAGGATGTAGAACAGGAGACTACGGGTCTAAGGTTTAAAGGTGATCAACGCCTCATGAACGCTGATTGCATAATAGAACCCTTCACCGTAGCAATAGAAGACACCTGTGCAAACAAAGAAGACAGTGATTAAAGCTTAAAATAAGATTAAAAGGTTAAAAACACAGTAAAAAACATATGAAACAAAAGTTTAAAGAAGTCTGAAAAGTGTTAAAAGCGGCATGATGAGTTATGAAAGCTAAAGTAGAATCAGGCCATAAACACAGTTTAAATGATTAAATTAAGGAAATTCGAGCTAAAAAGCCTCAGATACATCAAAAGGAAGCGTTTATTCACTTAGAATATCTGAAAGCCACTTGTAGCCTACTTTATCCCTACAAAGACAAATTGGCAGTTATTACACAGTGTAAAAGATATTTTAATTTGTGAGGATAGTTATTGTAAAGATAAGAATAAGCCTTGAAAGTCAATCTTTTCTCCTATCTTTCTATCAGAAGTTAAGACAGAGTTATTAAAACATAGAAGTAGTTGCACCTATTTCTGCCTTATGCCTTGCATGGTTTACAAGGCTAGCAATGCATTTACTCTATAATTAATAACATTTTGAACCCTGATCAATTCCACCTCCTCATTTGCAGCATAAATATTGCATTGGAACTCATTGTAAAGTTGGCATTTGATGACTCTTTGAAGTAATACATAGCTCTGTTGAAGTTGAAAGGAAATTGATGTTCTGGAACCTGTGGATGTTTTAACCTGTTTGCTGATGAAGAAAGCTCTGTCATTGGATCCCTGAGCTTGGTTGTTGGTGAAGTACTCTAAATCTATTATTTTTATTTCCTGTTTCATTATGTTTCACCATTCTCTGTTGTAGTAGAGTAAAAAGTTTAGGCTAAGAAATGTCTTTTGAAAGCACCTTAGTTCTGTTTACTCTTCACTGTCTTTATGTTTTCTTCTACTAAGATATTCTAGAGAATTCTTAATTGCTCTCTAGAACCCTTATGCTTGTTTACTTCTTAAATAGTTCAATATAGTTGGCCTCAAGAATGATTTATGGTTTTCCCTGCTTACTTGCTGCTACTTAAAAAAAAATTCTAAAGTCTCCCTTCAAAGTACCATTGTCCAAAGTTTGCCAAAGATGTTTTGTTCTAATCATACCCTTTGTACTTACTCAAGTAATTGTTTTGAAGGTCTTTATAGCTGTAATAAAAGATGTCTAGGAGTTCCCTCTTCTATGAATGCAGTTATTTGTGAATCTTGAATGTTTTCTTCTCCTTGAAAGTGAAATCTTTGGATGAAATAGAGCGTTCCTTGACGCCTAGATTTTATTTGAAAAGTTTGTCTTGAAATTGTTATTTGTTGAAGTGTGGTTTCTAGAATTTATGGTTAGCCCTATCTATGAAATGCCTTTTCATGTTCAAATAATGTTTTAAGTCCCTTTGTTGAGAAGTACATATAATTAAGGATTCTTAATTTCCCTTAGTTCTACTTTTCATTCTAAACCTTTGATGTCCATTTCATTTCACCTGAAAGACCTTGTAGATCCACTAGCCAAGTTAGAACTTCCCTTTGATATCCCTTATTCATTTACAAATTTGTTACAATTTCCACTTGACTCCATTTCCCAATGACTTAGGGATTTCCCTTTTCTATCTATGCTGCCTAGATCATCATGCCCAAACAAACAATCAAACAAACTCATGCTTCATAACTAGCCTAAATCAACCATTAAAAGCAAACAAGCTTACATTTTTGCAAACAATTGAGAGATCTCTCTTTGAGACTAGGAAGGCTAGGTCGTAGTGCTCTAAATATTGGTTTTTATGTTGCCTTGTCACTTGGTATGCTAATCTACCAAATCACAAGACCCCAACAGGATGGAGTTGGGCAACCAACTCAGTGCATTTATTGTTGAGGCGGGCATCAAGCCTGCTCATTACAGAGACATACAAGCCGATGATAGGCTAATACGGATGTGGAGAGGAATGCCACGTGACATGTACAGCCTGATGCGGCATGTTGTAGGAGCTACAACAACTGTTACGTGACTGAGGAGGATTGTTGCACATTATAGGCATGATCGAGCTGCAACATGTGATGGACAGTCCGTGAGCAACGACTCATCTCATTATTGTTCACCTCGCGATGCACTTGATGAGCATGAGGCTCCACTACCATCTAGCAGTCATCATGAAGATGAGGCTGGACCATCGTCCACGTCCAGTCATCAGCAGCCTGCAACGCCCTCCATCAGTACTAGTCATGATCATGAGCAGGCTGGACCATCGAGCGTCGAGGCTACACCATTGAATGAGCATGCCTCCACTAGTAATGCTTATATTGATGTTGAACTACCACCACCTGATCCATCCATTAGTACTAGTCATGATCATGAGTAGGCTCGACCATCGACCATCGAGGCTGCACCATTGTCTGAGCAGGCCTCCACTAGTACTGCTATTGATGTTGACGTACTACCACTAGCTGATTTATGACATTTATATTACAGTTGTATATTTTTAACATTATTTCAGTTATATATATATATATATATATATATATATATATATATGGTCCATGTATTTTACGTTCATGTTGTAGTTGTAATTAATTTACATGTTGGTGATCATCATGATGTGTATATTGTTAGGTCATGTTAGATATGTTCATTTAATGTTTATCTTGCAGATAGATGTGTATGTGATAGCATGAGTTATTTGACATGAGATTTATATATATTTGATGTTTGTGTTGTGATGATATTAATATATAATGTTAATTTGATGTTTGAATGTGTTTTTTAGTCGAATATGATGTTTGTACGATGATTATCATGATGACGACGTTTATTAATTAATTTAATATTAAATGACCATGATATTTATTAAATATTATGTCGTGATTGTAATTGAAATTGAAATTTTAATTGTATGTAAAATTGTAAAATTGTATTTGTATATGTAATTGTAATTTTAACTGTAATTGTATGTAAAATATTTAATGTAAAATTTTAATTGTAATTGTAATATTTAATTTACTGTGAAATGATTGTAATTTTAATTTTAATTTTAATTGTATATATGACAAATTGTAAAATTGTAATTGTAATTGTAACTGTATGTAAAATTCTAAATTTTTTATTGTATTTGTAATTGTAATTCTATGTAAAATATTTGTAAAATTGTAATTGTAATTGTAAATGTAATTCTAATTCTAATTCTAATTGTATATTGTAAAATATTTGTAAAATTTTAATTGTATTACTATGAAATGATTGTAATTGTAAAAGTAATTGTATGTAAAATTAAAATTCTAATTCTAATTCTAATTGTAATTGTATGTGAAATTGTAAAATTGTAATTGTAATTTTAATTTTAATTTTAACTGTAATTGTATGTAAAGTATTTAATGTAAACTTTTAATTTTAATTGTAGTTCTAATTGTAATTGTATATATGACAAATTGTAAAATTGTAATTGTAATTGTAATCTTAAATGTATGTGAAATTGTAAAATTGTGATTGTAATTGTAATTGTAATTGTAATTAATTGTAATGGTATGTAAAATATTTGTAAAATTTTAATTGTATTAATGTGAAATGATTTTATTAAAATATTTAAATTTGTAAATTTGTAAATAATTGTAAAATAATAAATCTAGAATAATATGAATTTTTGTAATATAATAAAGTTTAGAAAATAATGAAAATAAATTCATGTAATTTAGAATTATCATTATTTTATTATGATCTTACATACAAAAAAAAAAAAAAATTATACAGTCTGGTGCGCTTATCATCATAACACACACCTGTGCGTCTGATTACTCTGATGCACCGGTGCTTCAGAACGTTTCTGCACCGGTGCTTCAGAACGCTTCTGCACCGGTGCTTCAGAACGCTTCTGCACCGGTGTGTCATAAAACACCACGCCAAAACAAAAACCTCGATCTTACAAACCACCCCAGTGCGCCTATAAAACAACACACATCGGAACAGGGTTATTCTGTAAAGTGCAGTATTCGAGCAGCAGAGAGTTCGAATCGCGAGCAAGAATTTTTCTGAGGAGATGAGGGTCTGAAAAGATGAGAGTTCGAATTTTGGCTGAGAATTTTATAGCACAGAAAATGAGTGATTCAAATAGAAAGATGGACAAAGACGCTTACAGGGATACAAACGGATACAGAGCTCGACAGAGTACAAGAGAAGTACAGGTTGAGATCGGCATAGAGCATTCGGTTGAGGCTGACGATAGGGTTAAGAGGTCCCATGATGGAGAAATGGAGAGCAGATTTGATGGCAGAGAAATATCAATTGAGGCAGTTGATAAAGCCAAGAGGCACCATGAAGGCAGATTATTTACTCCCTTAAGAAAAAACAGAGAAGACACCGACATTGTTGATCGAGTTTGGGTGAGAACTGATGAAGGAAAGATTGTCTCCAAAAATGCGTTTAAAAGAAGCTGGAGTATTGTCCTGAGCTTCTGTGATGTCATATAAAATTTATCACAAAGTTGATGCTCCATAAAATCACATCTCCAGTAAAAAGTCTGAACTTGAATGGCATCTCTAACTTGTCTGAGCTGTGGTCCTATGGATGAAACCAGTAAAAATTATACTTGTATTATAAATGGAAATCCAGTGACCATTTATGTGGGAAGAAAAGCATAGATACCTGCAGCTACCATATTTCCATCTACGAATCAGTTTCCCATTGGAAAAGCTAATGTAATAGCCTATTTTGCAATTTCTTTCCTCTGCTCAACCATATACTCATTTTCTACGGGAAACCATTTCCTCCACATGTAATAACTACATCGTCTAGTCGAAAGTCAGTCTTCTTCTGCTAACAAATGCAGAATGAAGGACCTGTTTTCATTTCTCCCAGAACATTACCCTTATGCATATTATATGTACTAATTGTTGGCAGGCCATCCGTCTCTCTGCAGATTATATTCTAAAACATATTTGTTGCAAATATTCAAGTGCCAATTATAACAGGTTCACACGCCATAGCCTCTCCACTGGGGTCTCTATAGTATTGTAATATTCCCAAATTTTCACATCATATTTGGAATATTAGAGTCCTTGATTTTCTTAATGAATTAAGTAAATAAAAGGGTGGAGGGACCCACAATCCTCAATAAGAATAAATATCCACTTTGTGTGTGAATGTGGATTAATCTAGACTAGATCTGCAAAAAGAGGTAGTTGAGCAACTACTAATGTGAATGAGATTGGAGATCATGTCTCATTTAATGAGAAAGATCATGGAGGGTTGATTTAGTCAACTAAGATCTTGAAGATGTCAGACAAAGGGTCATTAAGCATTAATGATCAAGTGGTGGAGGATCATGTGTAAATGAAGCACACATGATGGAAGAGGTGTACATTGCACCTAGACTGTTTGGTTGATTTGGTCAAACAACGCTATCCCACTTGGAGGATCTTTTCCACATGAGACAACGCAGTTGAGATTAGGACCAAGGCTTGGGTTGGCTCAATAATTATAAAGGAGGTGAAGGCAAAGGTGAAAGGCATCTTGGATTATTTTGATGTATGATCTTTTAGATCTAGAATTATCAAGTGACATTCCATTACATTCTTGGGCTGTTTAGCAGAGATTGCAGGTGTTGTTTAGCACGGGGTGTTCCCAGGCGAGATCCCTCCTCTTTCCTTGAGTGATATCTAAGGAAGAGGTTTGTACTTCATTATACATCAGGCTTTAAGTGCCATTGCCTTTTTCTACTTTCTATAGAACATTCATATTTAGAAAACTGCAGTTTTCTGAAGATTAGTT
Organism: Pinus albicaulis; assembly: GCA_034641835.2. Taxonomy (NCBI): domain Eukaryota; kingdom Viridiplantae; phylum Streptophyta; class Pinopsida; order Pinales; family Pinaceae; genus Pinus; species Pinus albicaulis. Next base: position 82,463,133 of record CM076581.1, on the reverse strand, counting down.
TGGAAGGTGGAAGTTGTCTTCAGTACTTCAGTTGGAGAATAAGGTGAGGGATTATTCCCATCACTTGGACTTATATTTCAGCACTCCCAGAGCCACAATGTAGATCTGGATTAGGCCAAAAGTTATTGACCTCCTAGCAGCAATATTCTCTCCAAGAATAATGCTGTCCATTTTACAGATCTAAAAGGAGGAAGGAATTTGCTAGTACTTCAGTTAGAAATCTAGTTGAGGCTCATTCCTTCACATTTCAATCAGTCTTTCCATCAACCTGGATCTTATTGTAGCATTTTTTAGCAGGCATAAGGGTTCTCTTTCCCTCACAACGCAATTTCTGTTGGCAGTTGTGTTGCAGAAGTTGAATTTATCATTGGAGGATTAAGAAGGTAGATCTAGAGCTTCTAGCTCATAGATCTAAGGAAGGGATCAACCCTTCAAGAATATATCTGATCTGAGCACATATTTCAGCCATCTCTTCAGATTTATATTTCCTAGTAGATCAAGGATCAAACCCTGTGGAGGTGATTTTTCCAAAGTTGTAGATCTGGAAAATCCTTTCTGGGTTATCTTGGGAATCCATAACATTGGCCAGATCTTGAATCTTGGCATCATCAGAGCTCCAATTTTGAGTATATCTGCATTTCTCTTTTCAGCCTGCAACTCCATGTTTATATTCTGCTGAAGGGACAATGCAGTATTTGCTACGGAGCCTCAATAGTTACGCTATACCTGCTTCACATGTTTTCTAGGTGATCCTAGCTCATCTTTTTGGCTAGATCTACCCATATCTTGTACTTTTGTAACTGATTCATCTCCAATATAATAAAATGGCTCAGCTCTTTCTGCATATTCTGATTTGTCCTTAGATTTATTGTTTATCTTGTTGTAAGTTCTTATATTGTGTGAAGTATTGTTGCATTCTCCCTTTTGGGATATTACAGTGGTATCAAAGCATGATCTTTAGCTCAGCCTATGGACACTTCATCTTTTTACATTGAAAGAAGAATAGATAGATGAGATCTATCATGGAGGATGTGAGATATGTCACTCCTTTCTTCAGATCCATGCAAGATATCTCCAAGGAGGTAAATCAAATGAAGGAGGAAGAACAGAGAGAAGATCCAAGAAGAAGATCTGATGAGGAAATCACTTCCTATCAGCAACAAAGAATACCGGAGAATCCTAGATCTCCTCATAGATCCACTATGCCCACTTTCTCTGAAGAGGGTGAGAGGTATAGAAGTAAAGGAAGTAATGAACCTGAGACTCATGAGACTCTCATTCTATATCTTGAAGAGTACAAAGCACAGTCTAGAGCTTTCAAGGAGAAGCTAACTCTCTAAAAATTCTTCTATATTAGAGAAGAAAGAGGATCCTATAGCAGCAATAGAAGGAAGAGGCATAATAGATTATATTTGCCTACATTTTATGGATCTTCCTCAAGCAATGTCAAGGCTTGGAGGAAGGAGTTAGATGCATTTTTCAAGCTACATCACGTGGTTGAAGAGGAGGCTATCAAAATTGCAGCACTTCATCTCTTAGATGAAGCAGAAGATTGGAACTGTATGCATTTCTCAATAAGGTACGATCACTGCCAACTAAATCCTGAAGCATATGGACTTGATTGATCGCCTTCGACAAATCCTCCAGAATACTAGCCTCTGATCCATGAAGCTTCAAGAAAAATTCCAATGATTCCAGCACTGACGCTAAGCCAGCATCTGATCCTTCCAATCCAGCATGGTACTGTAATGTTGCAGAAATGCATCAAACAGATGGAATTTCTGAAGGATCCCTTGCACCAGCTCTTGCAGTCAACAATTTTGCATTCTTCTCTACTATCATTCTGATCATCCCAAAGACGTTTTCCTCTTTGATACCACAAATGATGTAGCATTCAGCTACACTGGCAAATGATGCCAGAGTCCCAACAACAACTTATAATGTTTTCTCAAAATATACTCTTAATCAAATGGAGGAATCAATGTATTTGCATAATTTAGAAAACCAATAAATATTAAAGTTTGATTAATTCCATTTTCCACTTTGACTTTCTTATTTTTATATATCTACTGTCCATGTAACTACCCACATCCACGGTCATCAAAATTTCAAAGATTGCAGAATCTTGTGATTAGAAGAGAATCAACTAATCTCCACCATTCAATTAAATCTTTTTTTAGATCTGACGGTTATCGCATACCCAGTAGAAAGATAATTAAATCTTTAAAATCTTGCGATAAAAGTGGTTTTTTCTGCCCATCTATGTGCTACGTGTCACCTTTAAGAGTTGATCGCATGATTTGAGCAGTTACCATATACTGCTATGATGCCATGTGATATACCATTTATGGTTTTTGAATACCGGTTACTATTGCACTTTTTTTTGTCTGCCACACCATTCCATATAATATACCAGGTTCAATAAAAACGTATTTAAATTCACAAATGTTAAAACAAATTTTTTATCATGAAAAGGATTAGCCGATCTGGAATAAACCCTTAATGCTATTCACGGATTTTAATAGACTGCTTTGCCCAGCACTTCCGATTCACCTAACTCATAAGTATGGATAGAACAAGGTTCCATAATGGATCAATTACATAGGTTTAAATCAATAATTCAATCATAAAAGAATTTAGAACATTCAATATGCAGCTCTGTAATAAACCCTTCAGCGATTCACTGCTAAATTCAGATAAAACTCAGAAAATAAAAGACTGGTACCAATATATACAGAATTGGATTTTCAAACGAAATATAGCAACTAGAAACATGATTTTTCTCACTCCACACTTCAATCTATTATTATAGAAATAGAAATTACAGATTTTTTTCCCTTGGGGCTTGAATCATCAATTGTTTCAGTTCTCGGTCCTCTCTTTCACACTGTTACTCCCTAACCTCTATATCTCTCCAGTTATTCAAAAGGTCACAATTTATACAAATACAAATTCATGAACCAATTTAGTTTAGATCCAGCAATATCTCACTTTCTACTAAAGTATCTCTTCAGCTCCATTCTTTTCTCCAACAAAATCCTAAATTAACCTTTTAAATCCCTCAAATCCTCACTCCTCCTAGGATTACTCAACTGTCTCTAAGATCTCTTCATTCACAACATATTCTCCACAATTTTAATTTACAATTTAAAATTTCCTCAAACTCAACTAAACTTAGGAAAAATAAATAAAATTATTAATAGAACCCACTCCCTTTAGTAAATGTGAAATAAGACTCATGGGTCTTATAAGCTTTATCTAATTCTCCTAGATCAAACTCCCTGAATTGAAAGTTTCATGACCTCCTGGTCATGTGTTCTTCTGTCAAATCATCCAGAATCCCAAACCTTAATTTTTAACTTGTCATCTCTTTCATCATGTTGCTGCTTCATTTCTTCTGTCACTGTTGCTTTAGTCCTTCCAGGTTTCCAAATCTTATGCTGCTATTGTCCTCCCTCTTTTCTGATGCTAATTTCGTTTGTTAATTTCTCTTCTTTGCTAGTTCTCTTCTTGACTGACTTCTTCATCCACAATTTCTCAATTTCCTCTTTACACTTTTCCCTCAGTTGAACTCCACTAACAACTAACTGTTGTATATTCTCTTTTTCCATAGAAATTTTGAAATTTCTGTCCAATTCTATTTCACCTCTTTCATTAACAACTTGTTGGTTGTAGTTTACAACTTCCCCTTCATTGCTATGAAAGTCAATCTTTTCCTTTATATCATCAGGTTCACTTAATAACTTTTCCAGCAAATTAAATCTTCCCTCATCTTTAATAAGCATGTAATTTTCATATGGCTTCTCTTTCCTATGTAAAACAAAATTTTCATCACAATTTTCAGATTTAAAATTACTATGCTTTTCTTTCTCCACATATAATTATACCATCCAGTATTTTTGCTGATTCTCTGCAAAATTTATGAAACTGTCAACAAATTTCATTTCAGCACTTTCCTCTGCATTACATAGTGTTCCTTGTTCTAACACAAGGCTATCATTCAACAATTCAATAGCTAGAATCTCCTGGAGCATATCATTGTGAAATATCCTTTCATCGTCTGTACTGATACCATTGCAACAAAATGATGTTGTTTCATCTTCATATATAACAGAAACAAAATTTAGTTTTTCTAAATATTCTTCATGGTTTAAAGACTCATAAAAATAATCAATTTTAAAATCACAAAATTCTTGAACTTCTGTATCTGTCAACACCATCATAAATTCCTTCACATTTTCCATAATACTTAGATATCTTGATTTTCTACTGAAGATGCTTCATTTTGGTTATCATCACAAACTCTCATTTGCTTAGCTTTAGCTTCTTTAATTATAACAATTTCCCTATCAATGCCATTATTCTCAACGTTATTAAACACATGCTCAAAATACTTTTCTATTCCAACCATTTCTTCCAGTAATCTCACTTCTTCATCAACATGCATAAGCACATTGTCCAATTGTTGTCCATTACTTGTCAAACCTGAAAACATACACAACACATCAGTTTTAAAAATACAAGGCTCTTCATTTGAAGCCTTAGTGTTCAGATCTTTATGGCGCTTCTTTGAACTATTCTGATAGTTCACTAAGTTATTGAGAAATTCTTGCTCAACATCTCTGATTTCTTTTTCATCAAAGAATACTTCTTGGACTACATCTTCTTGACTATGCTCGGAAAATTTATCATAGGTTTGTAGAATACCTTCCTGTTCTACACAATTCTCTCCATAACTCAGTTTCTCCAAGTAAGACAATAATGTCTTTCTCTCTTCAATGACAAGACTTTGATCCTTCAAAATATTCCTTGACTTAACTTCTTGAGTTGAGTTCTCTATGTCAGCTTCTTTTCTCTCCACTTCCCAAATCTGCAATGCATTTATTTCCTTTTCTCTGTCCAATTTCCATTTGGTTTCCTATCCATGTTAAAATTTCTTGAAACATGATCCAATAATTTTTTAATAATAGAAGACACAACCATTCACTCATACCTATTAAATTTCTCCACCAATTGAAGTCTTGGACTTCTTTATGAATCTCCTTTTGTGTTTTTCTTACTTCTGCCTCTTTCACTTTTTCATGCTCAGGCTCAATTTCATTAAGTTTCATACCTGCAAATGTACATTCACACAAATAATTAATCCAAAAAATATGAGACTTTCTTGTCTGTGTAGAGGCTACCAACACCTTTCTCTCATGTCAATTTGTATAGATCATCTCTTCATCATTATCATCACTGTCTCTTTCCCTAAGGATAGGTTTTTTCTCTGGTTTACAAATGGATTCTCTTTTCCCATTCTCAACTGTTCGAAATATTAATTTCTCAGCAAATGATTCCCTGTCATGCCACTTAACTATTTTCCCCACATAAAATCCTTGTTTCCATTCCTCTCTGATTCTTTTCTGTATCAGATTCTTCAAATGACCGAATTCTGTCTTCATCTTATCTATCTCTTTGTCAATTTACTCCTTACTCATTCCTTTGAGTCCAACTGCTTTGACACTTTTCCCACTCTGTCTGTGATTTTCCTCTATACCCCTGTTATGTCTAACCATAGTCAAATTCTTTTCTTCCTTTGGTGAACTTTCCTTTTTCACTGGCGAGTTGAAACCAACCCTTATTTCTTCTGTAACAAGTCTATTACTTTTCACCCATACCAAATCATCCTTTTGGTATCTTTTATTTTCCATGTTCTCTGCACTAGAACCCTTTTTTCTCCTTGAGCACTCCGGGTCAGCTTTCAAAGATGTTGGCTACTGAATCTTCAATTGATCACTTCCCTTTACCTTTAGTAATTTCATTTTACTGTTGGATACTGTCACCTTTTATCCATCTGAGAGTTATTCTTGATTCATATTCTTTAACATAGCTCATGTGCTATGATGATGATATAACTCATTCTATCTTTCAGCAATTTCATTGCTTCCACTGACCTGCATAATCTTACCTCAAGATTCATCAAAGTTTTCATTCAAACCTGCCAAATTTCTTCAAATAAATCTTAAAAATAATTCCCAATCCATCAATTAAATCTTTTCCAAATGATTCATGTGTCCACTATTTCATTCCGACATTCAAAAGACTTCATACAGTCAACAACTATTTCTCGTCTGACTCTTCATAATGAAGACTTCATATTTTAATATCAGTTAATATTCAATCTGATCTTTCAACACTATTTAAAAAATTCATAACAGACACTACAAATTTCTTTTGGAAATGTTTTTGTAAGAAAATATTGCCTTGCTTTTGCAAATTTCAAATTTCAATTCTTGTAGTGGCTCTTCTTTCAGATCTATTTAATCTAGTCTCCAGTCTAATTGTTCCTTCAACCATCAATATCATTGTCTTCAACAATACTTGAGAAATCCTCAATCATTATTTAGTTTTCCACAAAACTCTTCAAATCATTCAAATGACTCCAATGTAATAGCAACCCACTCTTCTATTTGCCTTTAAATTCAAAACCTTTCTCAATTTACGTTTTGAATCAAACCAATCATTCAATCAGCTTATATTTAAATATTACTAGGTACTAACTTCAAACATGGGAATTTCAACTGCCTATAAGGAAAATATCTTCTTCTATGAAATTTCACTCCCTTGTTGTTCTTCAAACATTCAAATCAAAATAAATATTCTTATTCGACCTGCAACACCTTGTAGAGTAATTCACATAATTAAACAGTCCTTTCATATTCTGGTTGTGAACTGTACACATTTCTCAATAAGGCACGATCACTGCCAACTAAATCCTGAAGTATATGGACTTGATTGATCACCTTCAAAAAATCCTCTAGAATACTAGCCTCTGATCCACGAAGCTTCAAGAAAAATTCCAATGATTCCAGCACTGACGCTAAGCTAGCATCTAATATTTCCAATCTAGCATGATACCGTAATGCTACAGAAATGCGACAAATGGATGGAATTTCTGAAGGATCCCTTGCACCAGCTCTTGCAGTCAACAATTTTGCATTCTTCTCTATTGTCATTCTGATCATCCCAAAGACTTTTTCCACTATGATACCACAAATGACGTAGCATTCAGCTGCACTGGAAAATGACATGGGAGTCCCAACAACAACTTATAATGTTTTCTCAAAATATACTCTTAATCAAATGGAGGAATCAATGTCTTTGCATAATTTAGAAAACCAATAAATATTAAAGCATGATTAATTCCATTTTACACTTTGACTTTATTCTTGTTATATATCTACCTTCCATGTAACTACCCACATCCACAGTCATCGCAATTTCAAAGATTACAGAAAATTGTGATCAGAAGAGAAGCAGCTAATATCAACCATTCAATTAAATCTTTTTTTAGATATGACGGTTATCACATACCTAGTAGCAAGATAATTAACTCTTTAAAATATTGTGATAAAAGTGGTTTTTTCTGCCCATCTATGTGTTATGTGTCACCTTTAAGAGTTGATCGCATGATTTGAGCAGTTACCATATACTGCTATGAAGCCATGCGATATACCATTTATGGTTTTTGAAGACCGGTTACTGTTTCACTTTTTTTTGTCTGCCACACCATTCCAGATAAGATACCAAGTTTAATAAAAACGTATTTAAATTCAAAAATATTAAAACAAACTTTTTATCATGAAAAGGATTAGCCGATCCGGAATAAACCCTTAATGCTATTCACGGATTTTAATAGATTGCTTTGCCCAGTACTTCCGATTCACCTAAATCATAAGTCTGGATAGAAAAGGGTTCCATAATGGATCAATTACACAAGTTTAAATCAATAATTCAATCATAAAAGAATTTAGAACGTTCAATACGCAGCTCTGCAATAAACCCTTGAGCTATTCACTACTAAATTCAGATAAAACTCAGAAAATAAAAGACTGGTACCAATATATACAGAATTGGATTTTCAAACGAAATATAGCAACTAGAAACACGATTTTTCTCACACCACACTTTAATCTATTATTCTAGAACTAGAAATTACAGAGTTTTTTCCGTTGTGGCTTGATTCATCAATTGTTTCAGTTCTTGGTCCTCTCTTTCACACTTTTCTCCCTAACCTCTATATCTCTCCAGTTATTCAAAAGGTCACAATTTATACAAATACGAATTCATGAACCAATTTATTTCAAATCCAACATTCTCTCACTTTCTCCTAAAGTATCTCTTCAACTCCATTCTTTTCTCAAACAAAATCCTAAATTAAGCTTTTAAATCCCTCAAATCCTCACTCCTCCTAGGATTACTCAACTGTCTCTAAGATCTATTCATTCACGACATATTCTCCACAATTTTAATTTACAATTTAAAATTTCCTCAAACTAACTAAACTTAGGAAAAATAAATAAAATGATTAAGGGAACCCACTCCCTTTAGTAAATGTGAAATAAGACTCATGGGTCTTATAAGTTTTGGCTAATGCTCCTGCATCAATATGCAAGTGTAGTCAGTAGCCTGATGTATGAAATGGTTTGTACTAGACCACACATTGCACATGCAATGGGAGTATTGAGAAGGTTTATGTCAAAACTAGGGATTGGACAAAAGTGAAGCAAGTTTTCAGGTATTTGTGTGGCACTAGTGATTATGGTCTGTGCTACCAAGGAATACCAGGATTGGAGAGAATTTTGGAAATTTGTGGCTTTTTTTATGCAATCTATGTTGGAGATATGGATCAAATATGATCTATAAGTGGGTATGTGTTTAACCTATTTGGAGGAGTAGTCATTTGGATGAGTAAGAGGTAGTCTATAGTGTCTCTTTCAACTAGAGAGGTTGAATACATGGCAGCCACTCATGCAAGCAAGGAAGAAGTTTGGTTGCTGAGATTGTGTTCAGGTATGGGGTTGGCACAACGAGCTATAAGGATAGGCTATGACAACCAAAGTGAATTTTTCTTGGAAAATAAACCTTCTTATCATTCAAATAAAAATCACATTGATGTTAAGTATCACTTTGTGAGAGATATGGTTGAGGACAAAAAGGTGGTGTTGGTAAAGGTGGACAATTTGAAGAATGTTGCAAATGCATCGACAAAGTTTGTGAACACTGAGAATTTTTCTTGGTGTAGAGAAAAAATGGGCATTGTAGGGTTGGACTAATGACTATGCTCTCCTGTAACCCCCATTATGGAAAGAAAACAAAAAGTGGGAGAATATTGGGGATGTGTTATATTGTTTCCACAACTAGTCCCCCTTGCACGGGGGTCTGGGGTAGTGCCTCGGGAATTTTTTTTTTATGCAGACACAATTATAGTTGGGTAGACCCAAGGATGGGGGGTGGACCCAAAGATGGTGGACAGACCTACCCATGGTTTTGGACATGATGGTTTTATGCCCATGGAATTTTGTAGATATGGTAAAGGGAAATGTGGTTATGTTCTAATCTAGGGTTAATGGATTGAGGTTTATGAATGCTTCGACATGTATATATATGTATTTTAACATTGAAAGGAAAATAATGAAAAATCTAATTGGTAGCCCCGATTTTTGGATCCAGTGGAAAATATTTGTGTATATTTTTTTTATGTTCTCGCCATTGTTTATTTTTCTGTTTTAAGAATTTGATTGCAGGTAATTTATGTACAGGGCTAAAACCTACATAATTGAAATTTTGATCATGTAACTTAAAAGTTCAACATTGGAAGTGGTAAACTCCGTCATCAAATTTTTTTTTTATGCTACTTGTCATCTATTTTTCTTTATTTTAAATCTGAAAAACATAAAAAAATTTACTAAGTTTATGTGCTTTTGAAATTTCGATCCATTTCCCACAAGACATAAACGAGCTTGCAAAATTTTCCAAGAAACCTTCAATTTTTAATTTCAAATCATTTTGGTATCAGAGCATTGTTTTTTAGAAGGTTTGACAGTTTTTTCAAGTGTTTTCTTGAATTATTACAATGCCTAAGTTGAGAAGAGGAGAAGGAGTGCTTGAAGGACCAAACCCTCAAATTGGTTCAAGGAGGTAACAAAATCCAAAAAATCAACCAACTGCTGGTTTGGTCATGAATTACCATTAGTTATTCCTGGGAGTTAACTTTTGAATAGACATGTATCGAATGTTAGGGTAGATGATGAAGCATTTAAAAGGTTGGGTAAAAAGAGACGAGGATGTGACAAGTATTGCGCTTAAAGCAAAACATGTATACGAGGAGGATCCAAAATATAAAACAAAAAAGCAAAGGTGCCACAGAAAGGCGCAAATACATGGTGCAAAATACGAAAAAATGAAAACTGGTAAGAGATCAGCCGCATCCCAAATGTGCACGTGAGGAAATTCCCCATATGGGAATTTCCGCGGGGGTTAAGAGGCGGAAGGGAGGATAGACCCATACCCTCGCGGAATTATATTGAAGCATCATGGGGTGGGCCCAAGGTAAAGAGTAACGTGGCAGATCGGAACGTGGGCCCTAAAGACTGGTACGCAGTGTATTTAACCCGGCTCATGAATAAGAGGTTTCAAGAATCGTATGGTTCATTGCAGCAGAAAGGTAAGGTATGTCTCTAGGTGAACTGGTACAGAGGCCTGTACCAGTATTAAACCCGGCACGCGGTGTCCACCTATCCCCAGCTGACTTCCAATCCCTACGCACCGCATGCTCCACTATCAGTGTCCTTACGACACTTTCCCCCCATTTATTTTACCTATCCGTCTTTTTACCTCAGAACGCTCAGTCGTAAAATAACAGTCCTTCCCGTAGTTTACTCTAGTAAAAGTCGCAGGTCTTCCAGCTATGGTATAAACTAAGTGGGAATTGGTGCCAAGGTCTACCTAGTCGCTATCAACACCCCCGCGTCATTTTCCTGAGTATATTTCCCTATTGCACAGGTATTCCGTCCCTCATTTTCTCTCTGCTTTCCTTTCATCTTTTAAAAGTTTTATATGTCAATCATGGGAAGGGGCATGCCCAAGAAAGCCGAACCAGAAACCCCTCAGGTCCGAGAAACCAGAAATCCTCCCGGGTTCGAGCCTTTCATCGACCTGCAAGCCGAAATCCGTGATCCCCAATACCCTTTTCTCATCAGCAGCATTAAACCCGAGCTTTTTAGAAGACATATCAGGAATAGAGACCGATACCAGGTGGTTGTGTCTGGTTTATACAATCAAATTACCCCCCTAGTCTATTCTGTGGTTTATTTTATTTGTTGGCTCAGAGATGCTTACGATGAGCAGCGAGGCACGTTTACCTCTCCTCAAGGGAATAAGATATTTTCTCTTTCCCACGACATTATCAGGCAAGCCCTCCGCTTTCCCACCAGCGACACATATATCAATTTCAGTGAAGTGGCTTTAACCTCCCAGTTCACCAAACTGCCATCAGAGCGCCAAAACGACTTCATTTCCTCCATTACCAGCAACCAAGCTACTTCTCTTCCCGCTGTAGACCCTTTCCCGCTAAGTATGTTCCAAGAGGAAGTGTAGCCAATCCTTGCTCTCATTGCGGGTCTTTTAGGTGTAGGCGATTTGGGGGAAATCACCAGGATATGTGTCTATTTCTTGTGGTTAATGTCTCAAAAGGGGGTAGTGTTAGATATCCATGGTTTCCTTGCTGCTAACATTCAGACCCAGTTCCGGGAGCTTTCAAAAGCCAGTCACTTCCGTTTCTGTTCGATGGTCTTCTATCTTTTCCTACATCAGGACGCTGATAAGTTTGAGGGTTTGGGTTTAGATAGGGTATACGATGTGAATTCCCAACCCAGACCAGTTTTTGACTGGAATTATTCTGTACGCCAATTACCTAAGGGAGAGGGTTATTCCAGTATTGTAAATAATTTCATTTCCATTGCCTATACTATTATCCACGATTCACCCTCACCTAGAGTTTTTCCTGAGATGAAGAGCTAGCTACAAGCCGGAAAATCCTAGAGCACTGGGGACTAGTATCTATTTGACAATTACACTGAAATTCGGGTCTACGGAGCCGAGGTTTCCCCTTACCAGCTGCCTGTGTTTCCTGTTCGATGAGTATATGCGCTGGAGTACATTCAGCAGACCCTCAAGGTTGACCAACTCCATTTTGTCCCTGCAAAGAAGGGTTTCATCCTGAGACTCCCCATCACAATCGGCCCTTTTGTTGTGAATTCAAGGCATGCCCTTCCCATTGTCGAGAAAATGTTGCAAGGCCTGGACCTAAGGCTGGGAAAGGGTTGGGCCTATGATCCTCGAGAAATTATCTCAAACAGAAGAAAGAGGAACAAGTCCACACCTTATATACATGAATCAAGGCCGTTCATGGAGTGGGGGGCTAACCTTGAAACTTGGCCTTTGGTTTCGCAGATGGAGACAGATTCATCTGCCACAGGGGAAGAAGAAGAGGACGTCAATAAAGGCCGAGGCGGAGAAGAAGCAGGTACCTATGGAGCAGGTTCTCCCCTTCGCAAAAAGCAGAAAACAACCTCCAATGAGGCAGAAGTCATAGGGGAAGAGCAACTACTAGAACCATTTATACCGTATGGTCAGTTGGACAAGAGTAAAGCCGGGATAAAAGTGATGAGAGACAGTACCACCTCTTCCGACTTCTCGGAAGTCTCACAGGCCATCAGAGATCATACCTCATCAAGGGCAGTTGCAAGGAACCAGGCAAATAGGACGATCAGGGATAAGTACAAAGCTGAGCTGGAAGGGTATATAGAGAAATATCACACCAGGGTTTCCGCCACCATGAATGTGGACACAGAACACCTGGTATTATCTATGGCTGAGGCCATCTTGGATCCCAATACATGTACCACTAGTTACCGGGTGCTCGAACATGCAATTGACATGGCCAAGGTGCCAACAACCGATATGTGTAACATGTTTCAGGTCGTGGGTGATATGTTGAAGGATGAGGTGATGCGGGTCACCATTGCACTGAGAAAGCTAGAGAAAAAGCATGAACAAGTGAGGGCGACCCTAAAGAATGAACAGGCAAACTCTTGCGCCCAGGAAAATCAAGTACGCGACCTCCAGGAATTAATCAAGGGAAAGGATACGGGAGAAACAAACCTGCAATGCACTTTGATAGAACAATTGCAGAAGGAGGTCACGTCATTGAAAGGTAAGGTCAACATACCGTCCTCCCACCATGTGCAGACGACCGAATTGGCACAAGCAGAGAAGGAAAAAGCTGAACTGGCTAACACAGTGGCAAAAGAGAGGGAGGACAAAGAAAAAATGGTTGAAACAATCGCCACTCTGCAGAGTAGGTTGAAGGAGTTGCAGAACACATGGGACACGCACAGCTGCGCGCCTGCTACAACCCCACCAGAGACAAGTCCGCTGTCAGAGAAACTGAATGCAGGGAAAGCTGCAAATGATATATTAGAAAAGCATGCATCCACTGCTAGGCAAAGGATCACTGATTTGGAAAAACTCCTGGCTGAGAATAGCAGGAGAATAGAGACACTGCAGAAAGAGATCGAGCAGGAAAAGAAGACAAGAGCCGACCAGAAGAAAACAATCACTGACCTCAAAAGCCGCATGAAGGGAAATATCACCCTTAGTGAAGCGAGAAGTATAATCTGGTCAGACATAATCTCAGCGGTGATGGAACAGTGGGGTTTCCTAAGAACGATGGGAGAAAATAAATCTGCTATACCCTATCTCAACATGAAATTGTAGGAGGCAGACCTCAACTTGTCCATCAGAGCCCTGCACGCCAGAAACTATATTTCATTCTTGAAGGAGTTGGAATCTGATGAGGTGGAGAAGCATGGCATACCAAGTCGATTCATGGAAGTCTTTGAATGTCAAAAAATCATTGACAAGGGGGCGGCCTGAGTTACAGCTTCGAGAGCCCTGTAGCAGGTGGTAGCGAATGTGGGTCGTTTCGATGCAGTATGGGGTGAGATTACCACAGCTGGACTGCCATCTTGTTGGGACCCAACCACTCCTTCCGTGCTACGACCGTTGACAGACTATATGACACGCCTACAGGAAGAAAAAGACCGGACGGACATCCTGTCGGATAAAACCGCTCGGTTAAAGGTCGAAACAATTGTTTCATCCCTCCGCCAAGAGTTCGCCCTTCTTCATCTTATAAAGCACAAGCTCCCCACCGAGGCAAGTTTCAACGACCTCACAGAGGCCTATGTCAGGGTGAAAAAATTCACAGTGACGCCCAAACCATCAGCAGATGCCAGCAAAGATGCACTTAGTTCGCCAGTCAGATCGCCAGCTCGTCCGCAAATGTTCCACCACCAGCGTCTGCAACTGCCTCAACCCCTTCACATCTGTGAAACACTGTCAACTCATGATTTGGCCTCAGTGGCCTTTTTACTTTTACTTAGTTAGCTACTTTTCAAGTTTCAAGTGGGCTTCATGTTCCACTTCAGCATTTTACTTTTTACCAGACTGTTGTTTAATATTTTGTTTTAAAAACGACCGAGTCCCTGACTGTCCATGATGAGAGGCCTTTACTCCTCATCATAAATTTTGTTATTTTGATAAGGACCTTTAACAAATTTTGGTCATGCGAGGAAGATATTTTTCCCAAAAATATCTTCTCGCTCAGTTATGAGGATGTCTATATAAGAAAGATCCAAAGAGAAAAAAAGGTTCCAAATTTTTTGAAGAATTGACTGTAAAAGAATGTCTTGTATGCTTTTTGTGAAAGTTTTAATGCAAATGTGAAGAGCCCGTTGGGTTTTCAATGAGAAAGAGTTTTGATCTTTAAGGAGGATTCTGATCTTGGTGCTTTACAGTGTGTACTTCTTTCTTATGTGCTGTAGCTTAGCCATTAATTCCTTTTATATCCATTTATCTTGTGTCACATTCTGGAATGCGAGTAGCCCACTGTTTCTGATATAAATTTATGCTTGTCAATACTTATGTCATAAGCTTTTCGGCACTTTAAATATGGCTCAGGTGTGACATACTGTTTCATTTCCAGTTCATCCGCATGTCTGCTATATTGACTGCTAATGAGATGTTATTTACAAATGTTGTCTTCATGTGTGGATTCTTATTTTACCAAGCCCACTACATGCTGGTATATGTTTCTGGATGTTGTCTCAACAGCAGTTAGTATCCTCTTTATTCTACGAATGCAATAGATACTCTATGATTACCAATCTCTGTGAAGTGTTTAGAATCCAGCCCTCTTTGCAGTTAAGCTGCTTTTGAATTGTCTGCTACATTTCGTGTTAGAGTTTCACATCTTGCCTCTGCAATATTGCTTTCTCTGTTATTAACTTCTAGAAGTTTTGGTCCCATTAAATTTAAATTTCCTATTTACCAAGAAATAGATATCATGAGAGCTTGCTTCCGCTAGTCTTTCCCTGCCATTATACATTGCTTTCTCTCTCGCTATATAAGATGTCCTAGGCACTAGTATTTTACAACTCAAGACTCGGCTCTCGGGGATCGAAACACATTACATATCAATAAGGACATGATTTGATGTTTGAGGATGGGAGAGTTTTTAGAAAGGCTTTCCATGATATGTTTGAGATGGTGAGAGTGTTTTACAATGAAAGGACAACAAGGTTGCAAGGAGAAAGTTCAAATCATCCAAAAGGTAATGGTGATTATGGGAGCAAGCCTCCACCTTGACCTCCTCTTTCACCTCCATCTTCACCCCCATCCTGACCTCCTTATTCGCCTCCTTCATCTCATATAAAAACTCCTCCTAGATCTCCAAAAGGACATGCTAAATCTCCTTTTCTTAAGCTTGATGTCAAGTTTGAATTTCCAATGTACAATGGGGAAGTAAATGTCAAAAATTTGAACAATTGGGTTTGTCAAATTGAACTCTATTACATAATTTAAAAGATTGATTATGATGTTACTAAGATCTAGCTTGATTCTCTTCGTTTGGAAAGTGCTTCCCTCATCTGGTGGGAGGCAAGAACTTCAGAAGATTTGAATAAAAGTGGTAAAATTATCCCTTCTTGTAATGATTTTATAGCTGCATTAAGAAGGAAAATTTTCCATTAGCTTACATGAAAAACGAAATTATGGATTGGAAAAATTTTAGACAAGCTAAAGTTCAGAGTGTCCAAAATTACACACAAGAATTTAGAAGAAGATATTTAATCTTGGGTGTTGATTTGTCTTCACAAGACATTGTCCGTAAATACAAAGGTGGATTGCATATTTATTTGAGACATGCTATAATTATGTTTAATCCCACCAATATAGATGAAGTATGTGTTCACAAAACTCATTTAGAACCAAGAGGAAAGAATTTTCCTCAAGAGACTATCAAGAAACCTTCCAAATCTATATACAAATGAAAGGAGGAGTTTAAGGGAAAAGGAAAAAAGAAAACTATAATCAAGAAAGAGGGAGAGAAACTTTCCTGTAAAAATTGTTAAAAATAATTCCATGATGAAGACCATTGCTGGAAACTACATCCAAAAATGAGGTAAAAGAAGCTCAATAATAATCGGGAAACAAAATATTGTTGCTACAACTCAACAAGATCTAGGATCTCATTCAGATGATGAAATCAAAATCACAACCATGTGAATCAAAAGGTAAATCTTCTAATGCAAGTACTAGTTCTTCTAGTAAGCCTATTGAGTCTCAAAATGATAAAGAAATAAGAGAGCTTTTTCATATACAGGTCATTACAAAACATACCAAAGTCGATACATTATTTGATAGTGAATCCCAGGTCAACAATGCATTGAAGATGGAGAAAATGACCTACCCCTATATGTCGTGAAAGGAAACGTATGTCAGGCCCATTGTTATAAATGGGATCCCTCAAAAAGAGACTCAAAAGGTCACTCACCAAAACCTCTTGCAAAAAGTAAACTAGGAAAAAGCATTATCAATCCAAAAACCCTCCAAGCCCCAAAAATAAAAAATGGAATATTTTGAAAAGATGCCAAAAGTATTTATAAAAGAAACTCATACCTCCTCATTTTACCATTTTGTGTTTTAGAGGAAATAATGAGAGGGCTTCCAAGGGTTTTTGAGCAAGGGAAAGGAGTATCAAGAGGAGATATATTCATCCAAGTAAGTTAAATTTCATCGCTCTATTTGTCAAATATGCACGAGTTTCTCTGGCCAAGGGTAAATCATATAATAGTTTCTATGTTTTATGGTTAAATTATCTTGGTCACATTCGCATTACTCG